>BPLQ01011681.1:0-84386 GCA_021605075.1 Caerostris darwini | reverse complement strand
CCCCCCCCCCCTCGGAGGAAAAAAAAACATTTTTTCTCTAAAGTAATATAAGGACACCAGAGAGGTTATAGAAGGGAATGCCCATTTCTCTCTTAGCAATGAATTGTTAATTCATTTAACATAGTTATGAAGGTTCTCTTCTTTATATATTGTGAAAAAAAACTATTTTAGTGTATGCCAGAAAAAGAAGTTTTGTGTTCACTTTTAAAAATTTATAATGATTATTATATTATGAAATTATTATTATTTATAGATTGTGTATTTCTGGAAGAGGTTTTTTGTACTTATTTAACAACATTAAGATCAAATTTAAAAAAAATTATTTTTTGTTTTGTTGCTTTTTTAAATATTTGAAGTTATCTTCTTTGCAATTATTCATCTAAATGTATAAGTTGTTTCAATGTTTTTAACTTGAATAAAATATTAACTTCTAGTTAATATTTTTGAAATTTTAGTTTTGGATTAGCTGTCTCTTACCTTTATTATAATTAAGAATTTATAATGTTTCAGATATTAACATTAAATCTTAAGTTTTATTTAAACAAATGGTATCAAAAAAGTTTTTTGTAATTTGTCAGTTTTTGTTTATTTTATTTCAGAATGACATCTAATTGTTCTGACTTTTTTCCAGAAATATGTATTTATTATCAAAAAATTGCAATTAAAATATATTGAACACAAACTTTTCATGATTGTTTGAGTATATTCAAGTTTTTAATTGTTAATATCTTTTGATTACGAATTATAATCTTGTTTTCAGTTACAGAATATTTTCAAGTTTATTTTATGCAAGTTTAAATTACAAGACTTATATTTTAAAGGATTAATAGCCCAGAAATTAGTTTTTAGAGGTTCATCTATTATGAATATTTTCATCAATGTACATTTTATTTAGAAAAACAAAGTTAAAGAAATCATTGTACAGGTATTTGCTTTTCAAAGTTTTGAACTATGCAAAATGGTTGCTATTCAAAAATTGTTAATCCAATTCGCTACTGAAATATCTTTTAATACCTCAATAGTTTTTACTTAATGTTTTTATGTAGTCTATTCAAAATTTTGCTATATTCTCAATGAACATTCAGTGAAAATCATATAATGTATTTCATAAAACATTTATTTTTTTTTTACCATACATCCATATTTTTCTGATAAATGCAAATTTCTAAATCCATATTTTTCTGGTTCTTAAAAAGTTGTGAAGATAAATTATTTTATGTTACAAAATTTTTTTGTGTAATTGTTTATTTAATTTTTACTCTTTTCCAAAATAGTTCAGAAGTGCAATGCTTCTATTTCAGAAGTTTTACAATTTCTTAATTATAAAATTGTCTCTATTATATGTACCCTGGAAAAATAAAGTTTTGTACTGAAAGAGATAATTTTTAATGTTTACAGTAATTAATAATTAGGATTTTACTAATTAATTATAATTAGCATAGCTATTATTTAATAGAATTAGTAATTATAATTATATTAATAATAGCTATGCTAATTATAATTAATTAGTAAAATCCTAATTATTACTATTTTATTTAAAATTAAAAAAAAACAAAACTTTTTTTAATGTTTATTGTTCCTGTCTTCTGATTGAAAAAAGGATTACCATAATTATATGGTTAATTTTATTTAAATTGAAAGAAATTATTTTAAATTAAAGCAATTTATCTGTGCATCAAGTTATTTTAGGAAGAAAAAAAACATTTGATTTATGCAATGATTATTCTCAAAGCAATGTTTTTTTTTTGCATCCAATATATAGGAATGCAAATATTATTTACATATTTGTTAGTTCACTTACAAATACCTCTATGCTAATGAAAAATGGATGATTATTAAAACGAATACCTTAAGATGGTTTATATGCTGTTTTATTTTGTGTTTTATGTATTCAATTTTTGAAATGGTTTATGCATTATGTCCAGCTATCCTAATTTCCTTTTTTTACAACCAACCATCCAAACATGATTTTGGTTTAAAATACTATTTGAAATTATGCAAATTTACATGTACTATATACAATTTAAGAAAGTATGTTAAATGTTGTCTTTCTGTCTTCCTTTATGTTAAAAAAAGTATTTCAATTATCCTATTGAGTGTGAAAAGCATCTGTCAAGATAATTTCTTATTAACTAATCATGATGTTTATAAGTATTACATTCTTATTTCTTTAAAGGTGAAATTGCATGGAAGAATTATTGGTATTTGTTAATATCTTATGAACGATGCACTACTTTTGTTTTGTAATGACACACTTTAAACAAATATTATGGTTTGAAAAACTTACATTTTGGTGTAGATTCTTTTAATTTTTTAATATTGTACATAAAAGTTTTATGTTTTATAATGTGCTTTGAAATTTTTAATGTGTGGCATTTTATTCCCAGTGGGTGGCGAGGGGAGGAGACACCGGTGCCGCTTCTGCGAGTACTCCTCCCACAGGTGGAGCCACGTGAAGGAGCACATCCTCACCCACACCGCCGAGCGGCCCTACCCCTGCCCCCAGGGGTGCGGCAGGGCCTTCGTGTCGAAGAGCAACCTCACGTCGTACACGGGGGAGCGCCCTCTGCGACAAGAGCTTCACCCACAAGACCAACCTGAAGAGATACATGAGTGTCCACACCAGGGAGCGCCCCTTCCAGTGCCTCGCGTGCGGCAGGGCCTTCTCCAGGGGCTCCCACCTGAGGCAGCACACGCCCTAGGATGAGCCCTTTTTTCAGAAATGGCATCTCAAAGTTATGTTTTTTTTTCTTCTTTTTAGTTTGTTGCAATTTATAAGTACGTGTACAAAAATACACAGTTTTCTCTATATTATACAGGCAGATTGTAATTAAAGTCATTTCAAATGTAAACTCATTGTGACGAGTGTTTTTTTAAAAATTTTTTTTACAGCATTTTGAAAGTGGGACTTTAATTATAATCACCCTGTATTACACATAGGAAATAATAGAATCTAAAAATAGTATTTTGTTAAGAATAATAATAAAAAAAACTGCACAACAAAGAAAACTATATTAGAGTAAGTATCACAAATTTTTTTAATTAAAACATGCAGGTCTATTACAAAACAAATATCAAGGTTATAGCACTCATGGATGACACATTTCCTTAAGAATTCTAATGGTGAGAAAAAAACAATGAATATTAAATTACTTGAAATCCAAAAATATTTACAGAAATAATTTTGTTAATATAAAAATATATGAAAAAATAAATGCCAATGTTCTGCACAAACAGAACACGTTCAGGAATGCTCTGCAGTATGAGACCTCACGTGATACACCAGGGCATGTTTATGAGAAAATCTCCTCTCACAAACAGGACACTGAAAAGGAAGTTCTCCGGTGTGAGTCCTGAGGTGTCGCTTCAGGTTGCACTGCTGGTTGAACGCCTTGCCGCACTGAAAAGGGCACGCGAAAGGTCGCTCTCCGGTGTGAGTTAAAAAATGCCTTTTCACGTCGCTGAGATTTAGGGAGCGATATTCACAAATAGAACACTGGTGCAGCTTCAAACTGCCCACCAATGTAACACTTTGACACTCTCTTTGATTCCCTGCAAAAGAAAGGAAAAAGTAGCCTAAATTTATTGACAGATATTAAGAGTTCGTCACACAAACGATGTAAAAAGTTATTCAATTCAACAAATATTCATATCCAATAATTTTATGACACGTTAGATAGAAAGGATCTAATACCAATCAATCCTGGCAATACAGTAAGAAATAAGAGACACTAGAAAAATAAAAACTACAGAAATAAAGTTAAAAAAAAAAAAAAAAAAACACCAAATAAGACATAAATGGAAAACTTATTTATTTATGGATATTAGAGTTTTTAGCGATTACAAGAAATACATTCATCAAATTCAATAAATATTCATATTTAGTATTATTATTACACAACTTTAGATACAAAGGATTAAAACGAATACATCTTAGAGGTATAGTAAATAATTCGAGACACTAGTAAAATAATGAACACATAATTAAGTAAAAAAAAAAAAGTCTTGAAAAATTAGCTACATCGCTTTTAAAACTGCAACCAATGATTTCAAACAACAACACAATAATAATAATAGAGAAATAAAAAAAATTGGGTTTATTTATTCATGAATATTAGAGTTTCTTAAACACAATAAAATGCAAAGAATTTATTAATTTCACTCATTTTATTGTACAGCTTTCGATACAAGTGATTAAAACAAGTATACATCATGGAAAAATAACATGAAATTCGAGACAAAAGTAATGAACACAGAAATAAAGTAAAAATAAATGAGTTGCATGCAACTGTATCAGTTATCAGGTTGTCAATACAAGTTCTGTTCGCCACTATGAATTTAAACTCTTTACTACTTTCAGCATAACAAATAAAATACATTTTCTGAAAAGAGCGCGCAGAAGATCTACCTCCCCGTGATGCACCTGGTAACACTTTTTAGTGGCTACAAGATCTGCAACTTGGCATTAGTATTAGATTAATGAACTCTGTTTCAGCATGTTTTGCTGTAACTGTTCATAATCTGCCATTGGAAATAAAAGAAAAATATTTTCTGAAAATAAAAATTCTAATAGAATGTTAATTATTACTCAATGCTTGAAACACGTCATGTCAGGCATTCATTTCAGCAATATTTGCAAAAATTTGATTTTGTACCTATTTTTATTTCTATTTCAATTACGCCCGACAAAAATTATTCATAGTTTGAAACATTTCATCGTCTTTCAGAATTTACATCATAATTCATCAGATCAACAAAGAAGCTGAACTTTATAAAATATAACAACCTCCGATTCCTTCACTTCTTTTTATACACATATTTAAAAAAAATGTCCACTGGAAAAAGGCTTCTATGCTCATAGGACACCTTTTAGGGACGTTCTCCAGGGTGACACGCCACCATGTGACCTTTCAAGGTAGTTTTGTGAGAAAATCTTTTGTCACACAGGGTGCAAGGGAAAGGTCGCTCCCCGGTGTGGGTCCTCAGATGGCGCTGCAGGTTGCCTATCTGCTTAAAGGCCTTGCCACACTGAAAGGGGCACTCGAAAGGTCGCTCTCCGGTGTGGATTAAAAAATGCTTGTCCACGTCACTGCGTTTGGATGAAGAGTAATCGCAATAAGCACATTGGTGTCTCTTCACTTTGCTGACAACCCCTGCAAAAGAAGGGAAAAATTAGCCTAAATTTATTTATACATACTAGAGTTCAACACACAACCGATGTGAAAAGTCATTCAATTCAACAAATATTCATATCCAGTCATTTTTATTACACAACTTTACATAGAAATGATCAAATACAAATCAATCCTGGAAATACAGTAAGAAATTAGAGTCACTAGAAAAATAATGAACACAGATATAAAGTTTAAAAAAAAAAAAAAAAAAAAAAAACCAAATGAACTGTATCAGTTTTCAGAATGTCAATATTGTAAAAGAATTCTTCCATACCAACTTAAAATCGTTACTGGAGCCTTTGTTACCACAATCTTAAATTTCGAATGCTGGCTGTGGCATGGATGTTTGTGAGTCGTTCGGAATCCACATTAAGCTGTAGGTCCCGGTCTAATGAGCCCAAAATGACCGTAGAGCGACACACCAAACCTTCACTTCTTTTTATACGCATAGTAAACAAGTAATATAAAAAGAAAAATTTTAAAGTCAATTCCTACTTTTTTTCACTCTATTGCAGAAAGTCCTTTATTCATAATTTTCATTCATTTTTTTAAAGTTTATCTGGTGCTATCTATGGATACATATATGCAGTTTAATTCTAAAAAAGAACTAAAATTAATGACTTAAATTTAATGAATGAATTAATATTTGAAAAAACTATATCAACATCCAGTGTCATCCACTACAAGTTAAAAAAAATGTATTTGAACTGGAGTGGATGAAAAAAAAGTGTTTTATGAACGATTGAAATTGTGAACAAGGTATATATAAGCGAGAGTGTGAGCCAATAGAATAACTAATAATTTTCTTTTTATGGATATTAAAATTTCACACACAGAATTAGAATTTCAGAACAGATATTAGAATTTCACATTTTTATTAAATTCAATAAATCGCCTACATAAGGTTTTATACGCAATAACTACATACAGATAAATTCAAGGAAATATATTATACAACAAAGATAATCATCATTTCGGGCGTGATAGCAGTTTATGATTAGAATTAGGAACTGTTTTAAAAACTTGAAATCATACATTTTTTTTTTAAATTCGAATTTTGTCCACAAAAAAAGTGACGAGTTGTCTGTGTAACTGACAGATAAAGAAAAGTTCTGGAATATGTTTGAAACATCATTTCATTATTTTAGCAAGTTTTTCTATAATTATGAATTCACAACTTCAAAATTGCACAGAAAACAATAATATCATACAAATTCCTACTAGAGTTGAGAACATTTTGACATTCCTTTATATGTATATATACACTGCCCTATAATACAGAATCTTGTTTACATAAAAGAATATTATAAAATTAATTATAATATTAAAATAATTATATTATAATAATAAAACTAATTATAATATTATATATAAATTAATTATCATAATTATATGTTTAACGTAGTTATCTAAATACAGTTATCATTATAACTAGTTTATGGTCTACTTAATTAGCTTTTCAAAATAACACTACATAAATCTATGGCAAGTCAAAATAGACCTCTTAAATTATGATTTATTCAAATGGAAATGAATACAATAGCTGCTTTTTAAGTTGGAATTTTGGGCAGGAGAATTTCAACTCTTCAGTTCGTCTTTAAAGTTTGGCTCTCCAGTGTAAAGACGCCACGAGACCATTCAAAGCTCCCATTTGTGCTTCTTCAGATGACGCTGCAGGTGACTGTCCTGAGCGAACGCTTCGCCACACTCAAAAGGACACTTGAAAGGGCGCTCGAAGTTGGTTTTGATGGTGAAGGTTCGAGTGATGAAAGAAATGTGGGTTCGAGCATGGTCTTTCACATCACTAAGGCTAGATGAGCGGTATTCACAGAAGTCACACTCGTGTAGCTCTGCAAAAGAGAGGTAAAATTAGGCTGCATTTATTGACAGACGTCACATTTTCACACTCACAAAACAGTAAAAATCCATTCAATACAGTAAGTCTTTGTATTCAATCGCACAACCTTTAGATATGAAGGACTAAAAACAACAGATCACGGGCCTGAATGGTCGAGTGGCTAGCGCTCTGTACCACAGGTTCGGATTCGAGTCCCGGCGGTGCAATGGATGTTCCGCCGGGAACTAGGTTCGGAATTCACTTTAAGGCGTAGGTCCCGGTCCCATATGACCGTAAGAGCGTCACGGAGCCAAAATCAGACTTCTACCTATGGGTGCTCCATCACATCAGAAACTGCCCCCCTTTCCCTCCATCCATGAGATCACTCATGGGATGCCCGTCCCGCACTCAGGACATTGAGGATTAGTCACAAACAACAGATCACGGAGGCATCGCGAGAAATTCGAGACGACTGGAAAAAAATGAACTCAGAAATAAAAATATTAGTTGTCCAAATTGTATTTGTATTAGCTGTGACACGTTCTCTTCTATTCACCCACACCCAAAGTCTTCCATTGTAATTTGGAATTAGAAAACCTCGCATAGCATGAATGCCATCCATCATTATGACACACAATTAAAATGGAGTTGAGAACAGAAGTGACGGTTTTTAAATCACATAATTATAATTGCTTTTCACATTTCTATACACTCTTATTTTTTTTACAAAGTTTTGTTTGCTTACAGGAAAGAGCGAGGCGCACTGAGTTGCCTATTTCCTTTAACAACAACACTCGGTTAGCGACTTTGGCTCGTCGAATTAGTTTTCAGAATAACATTTCGTGAATCGCTAGTAAACTAAAATAAATGTTCCTCTCACCTGGTTCCGCCACCATTACAAACATTAAGTTAAAATTCCATTTTTTTTTTTATTATTTATTTAAATATGTGAGATTTCCAAAAAAATGCATATCACCGCATATCGATTGAATGGAGAAAAAAATGCGATTTCGAGTCTAATTGGAGCATTTTTATGGAATAAGCTGCTACTCTGTACTATTGTGAAGGTTTAACAAATGAATAATCATACTTAAAATGAAAACTAAGAAATGCAGGAACATTTATTTTTAATTCTGAAAAAAAAATTGTTTATTTTATGAAACATGTATGATTATTTATGAAACATTAAAACATTTTATGAAACACATAAACATGTTATTTATGAAACATAATAACATTATTTTTTGGCATATCGATTGGATAGAGAAAAAATGGGATTTCGAGTAGAATTAGAGCATTTTTATGGAATAAACTGCTACTCTGTACTATTGTGAAGGTTTAACAAATGAATAATCATACTTAAATGAAAACTAAGAAATGCAGGAACATTTATTTTTAATTGTTCTGAAAAAAAAGATTGTTTATTTTATGAAGCATATCTGACTATTTATAAAACATATAAACATGTTATTTATGAAACATAACATTTTTTGGCATATCGATTGAATAGAGAAAAAATGGGATTTCGAGTAGAATTAGAGCATTTTTATGAAATAAACTGCTACTCTGTACTATTGTGAAGGTTTAACAAATGAATAATCATACTTAAATGAAAACTTAGAAATGCAGGAACATTTATTTTATGTTCTCATTAAATTGCAACAAGATTACTTTAATGAGAACATAAAATAAATGATTTTCACCATTTCCAAAAATTCAATCTCAATAAAAGGGTACACAGAAAACAACACTATGACACAATTTTCACAAATATATACAGAATAAGAAATTTTGATGAAAAAAAAAAAGTACACAAATAAATATAAAAGTGATTCATGTTAAGTATTCACATATATCTACAGGCAGTTGCAACCTAATACACATAAATTGTGAAAAGCATAAGATAAACACAAGGTCAGTACTGGGAAAAAAAAAAAAAAAAAAAGTTTTTTTTTGATATCATTGGGACAGGGAAAGCTGGTTTTTCCTACATTATAAGGAACTCCGACAGAGTAAAAGACGCATATTCACATTTTATTTAATTTAAATAAAAGAACTGTTTATTCTACAAGAGTCATAAGTTCCATGTATGAGTATTCATAAGAAAATATAATTAAGTAAAAATAATAATAATAATTAAAAAAAATTTTAGTCAGAAAAATAACTCATGAGCACTCGTTTAGCACGGGAATCACATGAAAAAATATACTATAAGATAGATAACAAAACCTGCTATTGCTGTAATAAAAAAAATGTCATGATTTCCTATAAAAGAAATACTATAAATTGAAATGATATAAAAAAAACCAAACAATGAATATATTTTTAATAAAAAAACAAAAATAAATTGAAACATTATTAAATATTTGAATGCGAACATAAAATATATGACATATATTATATTCAGCAGTGCAATTTCAATAGATGGGTAGATAAAAGTAAAAAAATAAATACATTTTTCGAAATAATTTTTACAAATACACATGATTAGAAAATTAGATCACAGAAAAAATTCTTTACAACAAATATAACATAGATTCAGAATTAAAGAAGTTTTGTTCGTTATTTTACTTACCTGAATACATTTTTAACACATTTATTCAAAAACTAATCTGATCAAAAGTAAATTAACATGACGCAATCTTTCATAAATTACTAAAATAATCGCAGAATTTGAAAAGTGAAATTTATTCATAAGACCCAAAAAGACGCAGGAAATTTAATTTTAACAAGCAATCTAAATTTCAGGGTCCTCAAGGCCGAGTGACTAGAGCTCTGGCGTCACAGGGTTCTAGTCCCAGTGGTTCGGAATCCACTTTAAACCATAGGTTCCGATCTAATATGGTGTTCAGAGCGTTAGGCTGACAACCCTACCCCAGTAAAAAGAAAATATCTCCTGTGTCGAAATCTGCCACTAAGCAGATGGCCCCCCATGGGGCTGTTGGGCCAATGATGAAGCCTTTTTTTTTCTAATGCAGCTGGCAAGCGAGACCGTGATCTTTTTATGCCATAAGGGCTGCACAGATGTCACTCACTTTGCATTACCCAGGGTTTATATTAATTTAATATTAATTGAAAATTATATTAATACCAGATTATTATTTTTTTTGCCTAATGCAGCTGTCAAACACTTAGACAGCTGTCCTGGATGTCTTAAGGCAAGCGTTGCACAGACGTTACTCACTTTGTACTACTCAGGGGGCGCGTGTAACTTGAAGATAAGCCACGGACGCGCAGTAACAATGCCCCCGCAACGCTCTACGATCCTATTAGGACCGGGAACTACGGTTTAAAGTGGATTTCGAACCACTACAAACATCCATGGCACCGCCGCGATTCGAACCCGATATCTTTGGTACCGAGTGCCATGAAGCCAATGAATCAATTTATACCGTAGAGTTAACAGCCTACTTGCCGTCGTCATGGTTTGGTTTGGTTCGTCGCTCTACGGTCATCTTATGCACACTTTAGGCTAAACAGACCGGTACCTACAGTTTAAAGCGGATTCCGAACCACTACAAACATCCATGGCACCGCCGGGGTCGGCCACTCAGGCCCCGTGCCGTCCTCATGAATAGAATCACTTTCTCTTAGCATAAAACTATTTGTCCCTTTTTTGCGTGGATTTTGAGATGTCTCTGTAAATGATGATCCCGAGAGAACGTCTTGACACAAACAGCACACTGGAAGGGTCTCTCTCCCGTGTGGGTCCTCAGGTGAGACTTCAGGTTACCTTCTGTCCTGAACGCTTTGCCGCACTGAAAGGGGCAGTGGAAAGGTCGCTCTCCGGTGTGAGTCAAGACGTGCTGCTTCACATTGCTGACAAACCTCGAGCGGTATTTGCAAAAGGGACAAAGATGCATCTTCACACTGCGGACCCATCTGCTGACGATCTCTGGAAAAATAAAATACAAATGAAGCTGGATTTAAATGTTCACGCGCAAAAATATTATTAAATTTCAGTAAGTATTCCTATTTAATATCTTGGTACCTACGTATTAACGACACCTTGGCTACAGCTGCGCCAATAAAGAGCAATCGTGTTGTTCGCACGCAGTTATCTTTTGAACGCCAATCTAACAGCTACAGATTTGGCGGTTTTTAAGTGGCGCCAATCTACACTTTATTGTAGCTGTTAGTTTGGCGCCACTTAAAAACCGCCAAATCTGTAGCTAAGGTGGCATTAATATGCAAGTACCAATATTTTAATGACACAACTTTACATATAAAAGATAAAAATCAAATTGTGAGAAATTGGGGAACAATAGAAAAAAAGGTTATAAATTTTTTTAAAAAATTAGCTGCCCTAATTCAACTGCATTAGCTCTCAGACCGGGACAAAATTCCTTTCATTCACGTAGATTTAAAATCTTTACTTCTTTCCTTATAACTTGAAAATATCAAATACATTGTCTGAGAATAAAAATGTTACTCCGGTGCCAATTATGCCTTATCTCATATAAACGAATGATTTCTGCAAGTACTTGAGATATTTGGAAAAAAAATATTATTTCAATTTTAATTTTTGCTTAATAATATTAATAAATTTTAGGTAACCATCATAAAAAAAAACCGCTTTTATGAATTTGAAATTTTTTCTTTTTTAGAAAGTTATGTTACTATACAAAATATTAAATTTCGCTACTGTGTTGGATCCTCAGAAATACACTATTTTTACTTCATGAATGAAGTGTGAATAAAGAGACCAAAATATGTATAGAAATCATTTTGCAAAAATTTAAAAAAAAAATTGTCAATCACCATATTAAGAAAATTTCTATTGAAACATTGAGCTTTTATTGTTTTTAATATGCGAGATTTACATAAAATGCTCAATGGATAGCCTTCAATGAAAGTGGAACATCGAATGTTCACATGCAAAAATATTATTAAATTTCAGTAAGTCTTCCTATTCAATATTTTAATGACACAACTTTACATATAAAAGATAAAAATCAAAGCACCTATCGTGAGAAATTGGGGAATAGTAGAAAAAAAAAGGTAATAAACTTTTTTTTTTAAATTATTATTATTATTTCTAATTGAATTTTGTCCACATAAAATCCCTAATATTTTATGTAACTTATAGGATTGAATGTTTCCTTAATAAATTAAAATTTTTTAATATTTTATGAAGTTAGATTAACATTTACTAATTTCAGAAAGGGGGTTGATTGTTTGAAATACAATATTTTCAGTTCATGAATTCACAAATGAAGAAGAAAAAACAATGACATTAAATTATTTTAAAGATAAAAAATACCCAAACTCCTTTTGTAAATACAAAAATTTAAAAATCTCCATTTCAATAGAAGAGAATAATGTCTTTTAAATATCAAAATTGTACAGAAGATTAATTTTATACATTTTCCAAAACTAATAATAGAGATGAGAACGTTACTGACAAATACAAGTATGATTCCAGAACACATGAATATATTTCAAAACATTATGGATTTTTTTCATACATATAAACACACACATTAATCAGTTTCTTTTGTTCATAGAAAACAATAATTCATAAACATATAACAAGAAATTCGAGATAACATAAACATGAACACAAAAATAAAATGAAAATTTTAATATTCTAAGATGTTATGCATTAAATCTCAGATTGTCAATACTGGGACATGCAGTTCTTTTATTTACATCCATTTCAAATCTTTAGTCACGTAAAATACATTTACATATAATGCACAATTTACATAAAATACATATTTTTTTACTTTTATGCCAATTATGTCTCATCTCATCTGAAAACTGCCTCAACGAAAACTAATTTCATCAAATATTTTTAAAATTTGACTTCTTGTGTTTCTTTTCATTTCTAAATGAATTTTGCCTCAATAAAATTATTAATATTTTGTATAGCTCATAGAAATAAGAATGTCTTTGGTAAATCATTATTTTTTGTATATATTTATTATATATATATACATTTACATAGAACTCTATTTACACAAAAATGAAAATTTAAAATAAACTAGATTCACAAAAGCAGTTGACTTCAAGGTCGGAAATTTTCAGAGTTCTTGAGTCCCCAACGAATGTAATGCGACTGGTCTGCGGCAGACCTTAATTATCACACTGCATGATACACAAAACTACACGAGGCTCAATTTGTAAGCAGCCGGAATCTCTGGCCAGCTCAGTCACTTTCAGAAAGAGAGAAAAACAACACTTCTTGTCGACTCATTGCAGAACACTCTTCCTGCTTCTCCAAAAACATCCCTTTAAGAAAATCCTTCAAGAGGAAGGGAGGGGGGTGTCAGCTTCTCTCACTTCTCATTGGAGTAAACACTTCCTCAGCCCCAGATCACAAAGCAACAACTCATGGCGTAGTCTATATCCCATCTGTAATTGTTTCAACCTGTAAAGATCGAACAGATAATCAGTAATTTCATGAGGTGTCATTATCCATGATACTGATTATTTACTATCAGATTTGAGTAAAAAGTTGTTCTCATTAGTACAAAACTCTAATTGCATGTAATATAAATATTCATGATACTACTTATCTGCTATTAGATGTCAGTGATAGGTTATTATGCACTTGTTAAAGAATATACATTCCTTTCACCTGGAAACAAAAATGCTATATCTCTTCCCATGGGAAAATTGCTACAATCATCAATGATCAATCAAATGACATTTCTGAGAGAATCTTTTATCACACGCAGAATATTGAAAAGGGCGCTCTCCAGTGTGAGTCCTCTGATGAACCCATATGTTCCATTCTTGACTAAACTCTTTGCCACACTGAAGACACCTAAAAGGATGAACTCCAGCGTGGGCTAAGACACAATGTTTTACATTAGAGACATAGGGTGAATGGTATTCGCAAAAAAAAAAAAAAAAAAGGACATTGACATATTTTCACATTGCCTTCAAATCTGCAAAAGGAAATAAAAAAGCATGCTGAATTTATTTATAGATATTAGACTTTTGCATGGAAAAATGTGTAAAAAATTCATTAAATTCCATAAATAACAATATTCAATATTATTATTATTATACAATTTTAGATGCAAAGAATTAAAACTCAGTCTTTTTAATCTAAAGACCATAGAGTTATAGCATGACAACCACATCCATTAAAAATCTCCATTTCTTTTATTATAACTTGGAAAGAGAAATATATTATATGAAAGTAAATAGTTTACTGTGATGCCAGTTTTGCATCGTCTCATCTCTGTAAGAGAGTAATTTCCATAAGTACTTGAGAAATTTCAAAAGTTAACATTTTTTTTATTTAAATTTAAATTGTGGCCCTAATTGTAATTATCTAGCTGACAGCAATAAAATACCCTTTAATGAAATTAAAAATGTTTTCTTTTTTATAATGTTACAATTCAATGATTTCACAACAAGGTTGGATCGACTAAAAAAAGAAATATTTTTATTTCACGAATTAAAATAAGAAGAGACAAATCTTCTACAAACTTATCACAGAATTAAAAGTAACTGATAACCCAGTATTATGATTACATTTCACACACACACACACATATATATACACTATGCAAGAAAATGATATAAAAGAATATGATACATTAATTATATATTATTATTTAATAATTGGATTTCCTTAAATGTTATGATTGAGTTTTATCACCATGGCACATTTAATTAACATTTTTATTTTCAGAATAATAATGAGCAACTGTAGCAAATCAAAATAAACTGACCTCAAAAATTATTCACACATGATCACAATGAAAAAAGACAGATATTTTTAAATAATATTATATAAAATAAATTTAAAGCTCATCATAGTGAACAAAATTTATAAAGATCTAATTTTTTTTAAAAAGGCCAAGAAAAAAAAAAAATTTTTTTTACATTTATTTAATGTAAAAATTTAAAAAATTATAAATTTAAACCTTAGTTACTAAGTTTTAAATGTATTTATTCATAAATGATCTGATAAAAAGTAAAGTAACATCATACATCTTACTAGGAAAAGTATTTGAAACTTAAAGAATTTGAAAAGTAAAACTTAATCATAAAAACCAAAAAGAAAAAGGCAAAGTTAATATGGACAAATTGTCTAAAAATTTAGTTTTAAAAAGTATACTTAGCAACCTATTTATTATCTTCATGGATAAATTCAGTTTTTCTTAAAATAAAACTCATCGCCTCTCTCTTGCAGGAATTTTGTTATGTCTTTGTAAGTAAGAATTGTGAGAAAAAACACTGGAACAAATAGGACATTTGTAGGGTCATTCTCTTGTATGTGTCTTTATGTGATCCATCAAATTTCGTTTTTCGGAAAACCTTTTCTCACACGTAGAACATTGAAAAGGCCGCTCTCCTGTGTGGGTCCTCAGATGAGACTTCAGGTTTCCTTCCTGACTAAATGCTTTGCCACACTGAAATGGACACTTGAAAGGTCGCTCTCCAGTGTGAGTTAAAACATGGCTTTTCACATGACCAAGATTTGATGAATGGTATTTACAAAAGGGACACTGGTGTATCTTCCCATTGCCTTTAGATATGCTAATAATCGCTGTAAAGAAAATAAAAATTAGACTGGATTTATATATAAATATTAAAGTTTCACATTATAAAAATATGAAAAATTCATCAAATTCAATAAATCAATATATGCAATATTCTTATTGTTCAATTTTTTATAAAGCTATTATTTTTTTTATAAGACATAATATGTCACAGAGATAAATAGGAATTCAAGGTAATGGAAAAGTATTGGGGAAAAATGAACACAAAATAAAATTGAAAAAGGAAAAAAAAAAATAAATAAATAAAAAATAAATAAATAAAAATTAGTGGTCTGAATTGAACTGTATTACCTCTCAGACTGTTAATACTGGGAGAAAAAAAAATTATTTTATTTACATGAATTTAAAAAGTTTACTACTTTCATTAAAACTTTAGTATATTAAATACATTTTTCTTAGAATAAAATTTTTACTATGATGCCATTATGCCTCATCTCGTCTTTGAACACTGCCACATTAGGGATTAAGTGCAGCAACTGTTTGAAAAGTAAGACTTTCTTATAAAAATGAAGAAGGAAAAAAGCAAAAGTAGGCGAGACAATCTAAAAATCTTTGTTGATCAGATATAGTTGGAATCAGATTAAAATCTTCAATTTTTCTTAGAATAAAACATTGTGATACTTCAATGCATAAATTTTTAAGAGCATCTTTAAATGATCATTTGGAGAAGAGGCCTTGGTCAAAAAGAACATTTAAAGGAATTTCTTATGTGTTAATTTTATGTTGATATCTTTTTCTACAAGCCAATATGTATATAATAATATAAGGAAATGGAAATATTAATAATTTCTAAATAAATACAAAGATTTTTCTATAGATATATATATACATAAAAAACACCTTAAAAGTAAATTACAACAAGCTAAACATTCTAATATCATTAAAGATGTGATTTTAGATAGGTATATAAAAATGTGACAATAAATAGAAATATAAAAATTGGAAACAAAACAAAATTTGTATTAATATTTACTAAATGATTTTTTTTTTCTTTCTACAATAAAGTGTTTGCAGCATGAAATAAAGTTTTTTTGATATTAGTACAATTATTATAAGGCTACACAATAAAATTTAAAAAGGCTCAATTTTCTACAACTGTACTGCTAAAATAATATTTTTAAAATTATGTCTACATTATGGATTTAAAAATACATATTAAATAAGCCATTCGATAATAAGTAGTAAGTATAATGTCCCAACAAATAAACAAAAATATCAAAGAATTTGCAAAGAAAACTTTATTCATAAAAAATAAAAAGAAACAGTTAATTATGAGGGTGGCTGACAAGTTTTTGACTTGTTCTAGAGATGCCCCTAGCAATTTAATATCTCACTGGTAGTCTTACAATGTTGTTCATTTTACTACCTCTTTTATAAAATTTCAGAACAATCGTTTAGTTAATATACGTTTAATAGCATTTTAAGCGAGAGATAGAGCCACTTTCATGAAAATGGATAAATTGTTAAAACGAGCTGTTATAAAATATTTCCATTTGAAAGGTTTGACCTCAGTTCTGGTCAAAAAAGAAATATATTCAATGATAACAGATTCTTTTTCATCCTATTCAATGATAAAGCAGTGTTTCTGAATTAAGAAAAAAAGGTTGTAAGAGTAATAAAGACGAACTTTGTTCAGTATGCTCCATTGAGGTGAAGACTCTCGAAATTATACAAAAATGAATTTAAATGTCAGTGCAAATTATGTATAGAAATAACATCAAATAAAAATTTAACAATATATATATATATATAAAAATAAGGCAGAAAAATTTACGAAACGGAAAAAGCTCAATTTTAATAAAATGCTTTATAGAACGGTTTTTTAAAGCTGAAAAACATAACTAATCGGCTCGGCTTGATTTGACTTGACTTGACTTGGTGCTTTGAGATGTGTGCGCGCTGACGCTGCTTTATCTCAATTCATACAAATGTTTTTCTTCCCTTTTTTTTTTTAATAATCTAAACATATTTGCAGAAGTGAAAATGAGACCTCCTTAAAATAAAACCACTCAAAAATTTAAAATTCCGAGAATCACCGAAAAATTCGAAATTCCAGGAATCCAAATTTCTTTCTGAAATACCATAAGCGTTGCTTACACTCTCTCATCATTGTTGAATAAAGGTGTAGTATATGTAGGTGCCGATCTAGTTAGCTGAAAGTGTAAAAAAAAATGACCGTAGAGCGACAAGCCAATCCACTAATGGCCTCATTGTTAAGATTAGGGAAACAGTCTTATCCACTTGAGTCAGAGACACATCGTGGAAGAGGGATGGTCATAAAATCAAAGCGGTCATCTGCAAGCTGCTAGCTATTCGCATTCAATTTTTTTGAACGTCGGATCCCCAGTCCTTGAGAACTGTAGAGTGTAATCTGTAGGCCATTTCTTCGAATCAATTCAATTTAGCTACACAGAATCTTGCAATAATTACCATCAGTGAGACAGTCGAAGAAAATAGCCTCTCGTTGACACCGTCCTGCGATAGATGCACATGATTTTATGCTTTGAAAATCAGCCATTCAGTGTCAGTTTCTGCTGCATGAAAATTTTCAACTATATCAATGCATTCCTAATGTTCCCGATTGATCTCCTGTGCGGCCAAACATGCATATCTCCTTCTGCACATCATCCACAATTCAACTAACCATCTGCTGAATAAATAATTACTGGAACGCTTTCATTAACAAGATGTTACACTGAAATTGACTTTCACTCTTGAATCCGATTTTCAGCTATCGCTAACAGCGTCTCTTCGAAGCAGCTTCATTTCCCTCACAGGTTAAGCGGAGTCCATAATTATCTGTCTGACCGCGAAAAACAACCCACGTTTTGAGACCCAGAGCTATCTAAACTCATGTTTGTGAAAATTGCAACACCATGAAGGAATCGTCATAATTGAATGAAATTTAATACACAGTTGAGTGGTAGTGGTACAAATAAATGATTAAATGTTCAAAGCAAACAAACAATAACAAGAGATCGGAATCAGTATTTTGTACAGCCACCACGCGCCGCAATAAGTGCTGCTACACGACGTGGCATGGAGTCAAACAAATTTTGAATGTCTGCCTGAGGAAGAGAATTCCATATTGTTTGTATGCGCATCCAAAGTTCGTCTGCAGAAGCAACAGGACGAGGATCACCAGCGAGACGCCGACCAACGAAATCCCACACATATTCAATCGGCGACATATCCGGTGAATACGCAGGCCAAGGAAGAAGCTGTACCTGCCGCGTTGCAAAGAAGGATTGAACAGTCCTAGCGATATGAGGGCGGGCATTGTCCTGTTGAAATACAGCGCCTGCCAAGCTTTGAAGGAAGGGAACAGCTTGGGGCTCTAGAACTTCACTGATGTACCAGTTCTGTTCAGATTGCCCACAATTCTTAGCAATTGAGATCGTCCATGATATGCTATGGCACCCCAGACCATAACTCCAGGTGTTCGTCCAGTGTGGCGTTCGATAATGCACTCCGGAAGGTGGCGTTCACCGGCATAGCGTCTGACACGAATGCGGCCATCATGTTACCACAAATTAAAGCGGGATTCGTTAGAAAACACGACATGCTGCCAATCAGCACGCTAGTCTCTATGCTGAGCGGCCCATTGTAGCCGCAGGCGGCGATGCTTTAGTGTGAGAGGGATCCTGTATAAAGGAGTCCACGCTGCAGCAGACGTCTACGAATTGATGAAGCACACAATGAAACACCTGTAGCTATTGACCACTGTGCTGCCAATTGTCTAGAGGAAGCTGTACGGACCGTCAGCGCCCTGCGGACCAGGTGTCTATCATCGCGAGCTGACGTCACATTTCGGGGTCCACTCCCGGATTTCCGAGTTGTTCGACACTCGTCCGTCCACTGCTTCCAAAGACGCATCACTGTGCTGCTGTTACACTGCACACGAGCGGCTACTGCACGATAAGACAATCCAGCTTCACGAAGGCCGATGATTCTCCCCCGTTCAAACTCTGTAAGTTGTTCAAATCTCGCTCTCTTTCGTCGAAGAGGCATAAGTAACGATAGAGCTAACGTTTATCACTAGCAGATAACCATACACGCCTCGCTACAGTCGTCTATTTATTCGGATCCATCCGCCGTTCAGCATATACATGCGCTACGGATTTGAAATTCTAATCATTTGCATATCATGCGCTAATTTGCATTTCCTGAAAATTTCAGCTCACTCGCGTAAGTCCTTCATAGTGTTGCAATTTTCACGAACATGAGTTTATGATACGCACTGGGAATGTTTCCCATCATTGAAGAAACGTTGTGGGATTTATTCTGCAACGGTTGATCCTACCGCTGTGGCTGGTGTCTAGTCACTATGATCAATTCAAGCGAATCTAAGCTGCAAATTTTTGCCATTTAAATTTTAATTATTTGCTACGATGTGCACCTTAATTTAGAACATGGCTATCTGACTTTTAAATATTAATGTAAAATTTTTTTTTAATTTAATGGTTCATTAACTTTTTTTTTAACTCTTAGATTCCTCCTAATAGTTTGTTTACTTTCTAATGCTTAACCAAATAGGTGCATTTAACAGCTTCCCGGCTGAAGTATTTTTAAATCTTTATTTAATTTTGTCTTGATTTATTTTTAATATTTAAAATATAAATATAATTAAATAAAGTTTTCAGTCTTTAAAATCTAAATACTTAATTCAATAGTTAATTTAATACTGCTCTGGTTTCATCTTAAATTTAAAGTACTATTGTACTACCTTAATTTTAATAATTACTAAAATAAAAATGTGTTTTTCCTAACTTCGGTTGGGTTTTTTCCAATGTGTTACCAGTTGACTGATGGCGCCATTTGTTGGCGAGCCAGTCAACCGACAGATTTGAAATTTTTTTGTATGTTTTTACGTTCCTATATCTTTTGTAATTTTTTTATTGTACTTTTACTACTTTTTATTTTTAATTCCTTTATTTTATTTTATTTTAACTTTAACCTTTTTATTTTTGGGCATCATCAACGGACTCCTCATTGTACCGTTAGCTTTAGAGATCTCTTGCTTTAATTGTTCTCATGCAAGGGATATGGAAGGGAGGAGGGATGTTTTTCCTAAATTTTAATTGCTTTATTTTATTACTATTCTTTAATTTAAGAAACTTCATTTTGTGCTAATGTTTTAATTAAATTAAGATGTGGAGTGGTTCTTAAAACCACCTTGGAACTCCGTAACTGGTACGCCCCTCGCCCCCCAACCCACGTTACCTCTGGCTGTGAGCAGGGCCAGATTCAGATGAAAGGAGACCCTAGGCTATTCCACTTATTTCACCTCCCATTTTTAAGTATGTAAATGACACGAAACATAATAGAATACATCATTATTGTGATAGATATCAATATATCAAACAAAACCTATTGTGATGGGTACTCATCTTTATAAAAAATGAGGCACTGAAAATTAGTAATAATAATAATAAAAAAAAGTCGAGAACACTTATTTGGACATTTATTCTCAGCACCCTATAGAGTACTTGTAACATTAGAGAGTTTTTGCATGCCGTACTTTAAAAATACGGTATTTTTTTCTCCCTAGCGCGCATGCTCATAGGAAACATTATTACAGATACGCATGTGCAATTTCCTATGAGCATTCTCTCATCAAACATAACACACAACATTTACAAAAAAACAAAATTCAAATAGTAAAAATATTTGACTACGAAAATAAAATATGCAATAAAATTTATCTTATTTTCTATCAAATTAAATTAAATATATTCAATCCATTGAAGATTAAAGCAAATTCAATTCAGATACATTTATTTCATAATAATTCGCATTACATTTTTATGTTTGTTTATGAGTCATATGTGTTGAATTTCTCCTTATTTTCGATTCAGTGTTTACTGTTTTTAGGATAGTGTCATTCTAATTTTGCTAACAATTTGAATGTAGGCCCCTCTTGATCTTGAGGCCCTAGGCTGAAGCCTAGTTAGCCCACAGGAGAATCCGGCCCTGGCTGTGAGTGACAGCTGGTCGTGCCTTTGATGTGCGGAAAAGACAGTGGAGCGAGGTCGAAACACACAATTATCTGTCAAACCGGTTTTAAATGGGTTTGCGAAAGCCATTCCTCCCTCATTTGAACGGGGCTTTAAGGCTCGTTCGCACAGAGGCGTTGACCAATCACTAGCCTCACCCCGTTCGCCTGAAACCGGTTAGAAATCCACCGCTTCGAGTCGATCCACTTTCAACTCGAAGCGGAACTTCACTGGGCGTAATGTGATTTCTGACGTTTCGCTGTGATGGGGTCGGCAAAATTTCCTCGCCTGCCGCGTGAATCTTCAACGCTTTACGCCTCGGTGGGAAGGAGCTTTAATAGTAGATGCAAGAGACAGGATTATTCCAATATATTTGTGACAAATATATTGGATTCTGGCGTCTGTAGAAAATCCTTTCAACTGCTTTTTTTATTATTACTGTAATTCAAAACTTAAGATTCTCCTTCTTTTGCTGAAAATAATTCTCCCAGAAATATTTGTTCTATGAATAAAATTCATACAACAATCAATCGATTATTTCTACCGTCTATGGGGAGCATCGCAATGCAATCTTTATAATTGGATTGCATTTTTGTCCCCAGGCGTTACAAGCAACACACTATTTTTTTTTTTTTTAATCACAATTTAAAGTTTTTTTAAAATTTAACAAAACTAAATGCATATCCATTTTCATACTCTTTATTTTTACACAACCATGTAATTTTTTTACACAGTCCAGTCCCATTAATGTGACCCCCTGTCAAAAGCCACAATATACACTTTTGTATAGTCTGGCTTTAAGTGGAGTGTGGTATCAAGTGGAATTCCACTGCATCGTGCTGCCACCTGCCTTTTGTGATGGGTTATTTCACGTTGACGTCGACAGTAGGTGGGGGTAACATTCATGTGATTGGATTGTGTAAAACGAGATTATTGAGCTAAGGTCTCCAGGCGTTATATGGTCGGTGTAAGGATAGTAATAAAGTATAAGTGGTAAAGGTAGGTCCACCAAAGAGCTGCCTATGACTATCCTTTCAAAAACGCATAAGTTTAATATGTGTGCGGTTTGTAATTTTGCATGCGGTTCACTTTGGATAACGCTTAATTTGCTGCAATATCTATCACACCTGAAATCAAAGTAGAGTTGCCCAGTTGAAAAGAACGACACATAGTCGAATGAAGTGCTAAATAAGCTGAAAATCTCTTTTAAATGAAAGAAGAACACAGAATTTGTAAAATATGTTTTTATTCAACAGCACAGACAAGAGCGGCGTCACCGGGAGTGAGCCGAGGTGGCGTGATGGTGGGCGTTGCTGAGCATGCCGTGCAGCACGGGGATCACCTTCACCCCGGAGATGTCCGCCAGGATGTTCTGCAATACAAGACACACATCATCTCAGCGTGTCGTTCACACTCAAATAACAAGTTCATCGCTGTGCGCACACCCAAATTAGACGGCGCATTCTACAGGGGGAACTCATGATGACAGCGCCGTTTACTTCATGCTGAAAACGTTTAGTCTGAAGCAGGGATGGGCAAACTACGGCCCGCGGGCCAAATCCAACCCTCCGGAAGGTTCTATCCGGCCCGCGGATATAATTTTAATTTGCCCGTTCGAAGCAAATTAAAAGAAATATTATTTTTTTATTCCTTTTTTTCAAAGGACTGATGATCTTTTTACTTTCTCTATTTTTGTTCTGCAAAACATGAATCGACGGAAATATAAGCGCAATCTAACAATCATCTCAAGCAGCTGTGTCTAAATATGGCAAAGTTAGAGTTTTACAAATTATTATGGAAAGTAAGTTTCCCAAATTTTATATCTCACGCCCAGAAAATCAGTGCTATGTATACTTCATCTTATATAGGGGAACAAGTGTTTTCAACTATGAACCTTAGAAAGAATTATTTCAGAAGTAGACCGACAGATGAGCATTCCTTACAATCGGTACATCTCACTTCGAGCCTCACTATAAGGAACTTTTAAAAATGAAATCGCAATTTCATTCATCTCATTAGCATATTTAAATTGTAACACTTGTACAGCGTTTTTAAGATTTTAGAAAGATTTGTCTTGGTCCACCCAAACTTTTTTTTTATCGATTTTTGGCCCGCGACCGAAAAAGTTTGCCCATCCCTGGCCTGAAGTGTGCACAAAATGACTGTAGAGCGACAAACCGGAAATTAAGAGTTACTCATTCATTCATGTTTTCCAATAGAAAGTATTACATAGTTATGTTTATGCTGTTTTACTAATAATATATATATAAAAAAAAAACATTTTTAATAGAAAAAAATCTAGCATTTTTTTAAAATAGAAATTAATATTCAGTTTTTGATCAACTATAACAAGATTATTCTGTCTCACAAAATGATAAAAAGAGAATTTAATTAATTACATGTTATTAAGCGAAACTTTCATACTTTACACTTTTCATATTTCAATTGTAAAAGAAACGCATATAAAACAACAAAGACTCCAAAAATGTTGCAGATTTTTGTTTATCATTTCATTTACTCCAGCAATTACTTGAAAATAAATAAGTAACACATAATACGTGGCCGAAGCTATTAAAATGTCACTGAAACAGCTACGACATGAAAGTACCAAACATATTTTCAACTCACTGGTTGAAAGAGTAAATACAAAAAGGGGGACACTAAACGCGCCGTTATTAAAAATTGTGAAAATTATTTCACTTTTCTTTATCATAATTGTTATATTCGCCCGTGTAGCGTTAAATTATATTTACACGTGTAGCGCGTGTTAATGTTATAAGTTAATGTCTTGTTAAGTTGTATTCTTAGCTTTGAAATTATTCAAAGGCTTGTGAACAAAACTCTCAGAATGTTAACGAATTCACCCTGGTACTTTCGTAATGACGATATTAGACGAGCTCTCTCGATTCCAAGTTTAAGACAATTTGTTCTCAAAATTTCTACTCAATTCTATAATGATATGCGAAACATCAATAACCCCATTTTAAATATCCTACAAAATTACGATTATGATGTTTCTTCCCGCAAACATAGCAAAAGACCTCGCACTGTTCTAAATATTTTAAATTAATTCCTTACAACTGCCTAGATGAAAAAAAGTTCGCTTATTTATTTATTTTTTTTTTTTTTTTTTTACATACAACTGATTTCATCAACATCTACACTTTTGAAATTTTAGTTATTTTTCATTTTTTAATTTTATTAAATAAATAAATCTTTTTTTTAAAAAAAGGGCATTTAATTATCTATTTTGCTTATTAACTCAAAGGGCATGAGACCACCGCTATGTTTCAACATTTTACAGTGAAGGAGCTAGTGGCCGCTACGCGTCCAAGGATCTCCGTGTTAATCTACAATAAGAAGTAAGAAGAGTTATATTCTTTGCATGTGTAGCGTTAAATTATATTTCCACGTGTAGCGCGTGTTAATGTTTAGTTAAGCAAAATTGGCAACGTTAGTGTTGTTCTATGAAAAATAAAGCTGGCTGTTATTGTGTTTTTAAAGAAATGATAGCTAGCTTCTTGGTTTTTTGTCAAGAAAATTTACTTCATTGTGGCGAATCTGGGATTCCAGCAAAGTAAGTGTTATTTGCAATCCGATTATTAGAAACATAAACTTTTTTTTGAAAGAGATAACATAGGAATTGTATGACTGTTAGTACGTGACTTTTTTTACGTTAAAATAATGTTTCTTAATTGGATACTTAATTAAAATAATAGCAAGACTTACAATTACATAAAAGTTGTATAGCTGTCCGCTTGTCTAGTTATGTTATTTTTCTGAGGATTTAAATACTACTGTGACCAAAAAGTAAGACCCATTTTCAAATTAAAATTAACAGGGCTTATGGAATTTCAAATTTTTTTTAGGTTGCTGGCACTGTCCTCGACATCTGTGTGAAATTTGACGTCAAAATATTCATGAGTGTTTGAGTTACGCTTGGCTTTGTGAGACGCTCAAACTGATTCCGGCGATTTTTGAAATGTCTGAATTCATTGAGCAAAGAACTTGCATTTCATTTTGTTTGCGGAAATGTGTAGAATGCTGCAGAAGGCATTCGGTGAGCATTCCTATATCGAAAAGAAATGTTTAGAAGTGGATTAAACAGTTCAAAGAAGGCAGAGAACGCGTTTAAGACGAAGAGCACTCTGGTCAACCATCAATCGATGAACCTCACGTCCAAAAAATTAAAGATTGGGTGCTTGCGAACCGTCGATTCACAATGAGAGACCTTGCTGAGGATGTTGCAATTTCAAAAAGATCGGTCCATTCCATTTTGGACCTCAAACGCGTCCAATCTCGATGGGTACCGAAAACACTGAATGCGCCAGCTCACACTTCATTGATTTTTCGTGACGTTTTCGCCAAAAATGAAACCCATATCGTTATTTTTTTAAATGTCTCTGAGGGAAAAAAAGTGTTCTGAACAAATAAGACACATTCAAGGACATTTTCTGGTATGAACCCTCTTGTGCTACATTCAAATTATATTTAATAGAAAATCTTTTTATACAAATAGTGCATGGGAAAGGGTGCTCTCTGGTATGAATCCTGCTGCGAGTAAATGCTTTGCCACACTGCAAGGGACACTTAAAGGTCGCTCTCCAGTTTGAGATAAAACATGGCTTTTCACATTAGCAAGTTTGTATGAATGGCATTCACGAAAGGGCATTGATTTATCTTCATATCTACTAACAATCTCTACAAAAGACATATCTTCTAACAATCCCTCCCCCGCATTCACGCCGCGGGACTTGTGGCTATTCCCTGAACTCAAAAGACCACTCCGGGAACATCGTTTTGAGTCGATTGAAGAGATTCAACGTGAATCGCCGCGCGCTTTGAAGGCCATCCCTGCCGATGACTTTTTAGCATGCATCGAGGATTGGGGGAATACTTTGAAGGCGATGAAATAAATTTGGAAGAATAAATAAATAAATAAATAAATAAAGAGTTTTTGAAAAAAAAATAAAAAATAGTTGGCCTTACTTTTTGGGCACAGTAGTATATTTGTGGTTAGAATTATTGGCGCCATTTAAATGGAATATGAATTTATCCCTTTTACCGTGTCAATTTCATTTAAAAATAGTCTCCCTTAAAATACCTTCTATGCCTGTTGTTTTGTTTGAAGGATTGAAGGCACAGCAAGGTAAAAAAAAGGCAGCCTTACCTCGACTGTTGCCTGATTCTCCGCTTGCAGAAGGATGGGTTTGCGAAGAGACAGGATGCCCACCGCCACAACTGCAAGAGGAAAAAAATCTGTCAGCACTGACAGGCCTTTTTCTCGCCAAACAAAAGCACTTGAGGTAACCGACAACGTTCAGAGTAAAAACATTTTTATGGAAACTTTTTTTTCAATTCCTACTATTAGTATATATATCTTATCTCCCTCTATATATCTTGTTCACATTTTCAATCGTTCATGAAACACTTTTTATTCCTCCACTCGAGTTCGAATGCATTCTTTTTTTTTGAACTTGTGGTGGAGGACACTGGATGTGAATACAGTTTTTTCAAATATTCATTCATTCATTCATTCAATTTAATTCATTCATTTTAGTTTTTTTTTAGATTTAAGTTGCATGTATCTAATAATAGATGTAAGAGGAAAATTTCAACTTTATTTATAAAGGACTTTCTGTAATAGAGTGAAAAAAAAGTAGGAATTGACTTAAAAAATTTTTTTGTTTTGTTTTGTTTTATATTACTTTTTTTTTTTTTGACGCTATTGTTAAATTAGGTTACGAAACATTAGGGAGTTTTTGCATACCGTAAGTTTGTTACCGTAGGACGTCCGTTAGCATTTTTCTCCCTCCAGCGCGTGCTCAGTTTCCTATGAGCATGCGCGCTAGGGAGAAAAATGCTAACGGACGTCCTACGGTAACAAACTTACGGTATGCAAAAACTCCCTATTGACAAACACGAAACTTAAAATATATGCATGGTATTTTTTTTGTTAAAATTTGGTAAAAAAATTGGTATTTTTTTTAAACTTTACTTTATGTAAACACTCCTAATTAAAAGAATATGTAAGGCATAATTGCTGAATTAGAGAATCCAAAGGAGGGGGAAAAAAAAAAAAAAAAAATGCACACACTTCTCAATGAATCCATTTAAAACTTTATAGTTCCAGGCCTACACAACATCAACGAATAGACAGAGTTAATATTTCATTATATTCTGAAAATGACGATATAAAATTTTCAGACATTCAATTCAAAGTTCAGAATGTGCATGAATTCAGTATCCCAATAGATCGTGATACAACTGAATCTTCTCATGACAATTTGTCTTCGATAGCTAAAAAAGTCTGATGTCAAAAAAACTGTTCGATTTCACCCCCCTGGAAAATTGTGATTCTAACGTAGCTTGTTATCTTAATCATGCATACACGAACACATTGCTAAAAACCAGGACATCCATTTATCCCCTATACCAGTGATGGGCAAACTACGGCCCCGCGGGCCCCCGGAAGGTTCTATCCGGCCCGCGGATAGAATTTTAATTTGCCGAACCGAGGCAAATTAAAAGAAATATATATATTTATTATATTATATATCCATCTCCTTTTCTACTTTGATTAAATATTATTTTTTTTTCTTCCTACTTTTCAAAGGACTGATGATCTTTCTACTTTCTCTGATTTTGTTCTACAAAACAATTTTTTTTCTGGCAAACACTTAGACAGCTTGGTCTTGGGTGCCTTAAGGCAAGCGCTGCACAGACGTTACTCACTTTGTATTACCCAGGGGGCGTGTGTAACTTGAAGATAAGCCACGGACGCGGAGTAACAATGCCCCCGCAACGCTCTACGATCACATTAGACCGGGACCTACGGTTTAAAGTGGATTCCGAACCACTACAAACATCCATGGCACCGCCGGGACTCGAACCCGAAACCTGTGGTACCGAGCGCCAGACACTCGGTTGTTGAGGCCCCTTTCTACAAAACATAAATCGACGGAAATAGCAAGCACAGACAGCTTTCAATCGGTAAAGTGTCAAAAGCGGAAGTTCTTTGTGAGTTATAGCTGTAGATTGGCGCCAACAAGCGTTATCTCTTTCTCGAGGAGCAGACGTATGGGAATCCAATATAAGTGAATTAGACCTCACATGTGGCAGACTGCGTATTTTAAGCTCCAGTCAGCAGCATTTTTTAACTTTTAAAAATGAAATAGCAATTTCATTCATCTCATTAACATATTTAAATCATAATACTTGTATATTGTTTTTAAAATTTTAGAAACATTTATCTTGCCCCGCCAAACTTCTTTTTTTTTAATTTTGGTCCGCGACCGAAAAAGTTTGTCCGTCCCCGCCCTATGCCAATTAAAAATTCGATTTACATAACAGATGATCCACAAAATCTTATCCATTACAAATAAAAACACAGTTGCGTATTTAAATCAATTCAACAACATACATCCGCAAGTCTATCCCGCTCTACAAGAAAGTAAATAAAGAATAATAATAAAAAAAATACACATGCGATTCGTAAAATTGAATAACTATTTTTATGGTACGCACATTTCACTCCTTTTATATCGATGGATTAATCTTCCAATTGATTGGATAAGGAATCCGTCGAAATCGCACAACTGTAAGCCGTTAAGAAAAGTTGCCTCCATTGATAAGCGGAATCCGTTTAATAGTTTTGTGAGAGCACAGATTCTTCAAAGAGAAGAACTAATACTGAATGCCCTTAGCGCTCTGGTCTTTGGTACCACAGGCTTCAGGTTCGGATCTTGGCGGTGGCATGGGATGATTGTGAGTGGTTCGGAATCCACGTTAAACGGTAGATCCCGGTCTAAAGAGCCCAAAGTGTGCACAAGACGAGCGTAGAGCGACAAACCAACTGCCCTGACACATGCAAATGAAGGACGTGCCCCTTAAAAGATAAGTTTTTCTTCCTAGGTCCCGGAGTGGGTACTCACCGACGATGACTTCCGTCGAGTCGTACGCAAGCACACAGTCCCACAGCTGGAGTATCTGATCCGTCGCCAGGCAACCGGAGAACGCTTTGATGATCCACTTGATAGCGATCTTCAGGCTGAAAGACAAACACTCTCATCAAAAAATTGACATCTCTTTCTAGTAATATCTTAATTAGGAAAACAAATAAACACATAATGGATGCTACCCATTCAATCAGATGTTTTATCTTAAATTCAGACATATTCTTTCTTTTTTCAATTCCTCCTATTAGCTCACACTCTCCCTATCTATATCTTGTTCACAAAATACTTTTCATTCATCCACTCCAGTTCAAATGCATTTTTCTTTTGAACTCGTAGTGGAGGACACTGGATGTGAACACAGTTTTTTTCAAATATTAATGCATAGTAGTTTTCTTTTTAGCATGCATCTACCAATGGATGGCGCCAGATAAACTTAAATAAATGAACATTATTTGTAAAGTACTTTCTGCAATAGAGTGAAAAAAAAGTAGGAATTGACTTTTAAAATTTAGTTTTTATATTTAGATGCAACGTCAGTAAGCCAGTACGTTTCTTAATTCTTCCGCTACTTTCGGCGTGAAGTAAAGTGCCGTTGTCACTCAAATAAAGAGTTCATCACTACGCGCTCATTCAATTTTTATCATTCCTAGTTCAGTTGCATGAAGCATTGTTGTTGTTGTTGTTGTCGTGTCTCTCTTGGAAGGAGGGGAGAGGGGTGCAGCTTCTGTTGTGATGCAGCTTCTGTTGTGATGGAGCACCCGTAGGTAGAAGTCTGACTTCTGCTCCGTGACGCTCTTCTACAATCATATGAAACCGGGACCTACGGTTTAAAGTGGATTCCGAACCACTGCAAACACCCATGGCATCGCCGGGACTCGAACCCGAAACCTGTGGCGCCAGACACTCGACCATTCAGGCCTGCATGAAGCATTCTATGCCTCATTTCGCGGAAACCCATGAAGACAGCACGGTTACAAAACGTTTCTCTCCTCCTCCGCCGAAGGAGACGCACATCGTAAACTTAGTGCTTCAGTGACAAAGACCGACTTGCTTCATGCCGAAAGTAGCGAAATTATGGGCTTATTATAATATGACAGCTTACAGCCCCTTATGGCAATTCATACGGGCTTCAGATATGCACTCACGAGCCAAAACATTATGACCACTCCTACATTTTGCAATGAACTCGCCTGGATGACGTGGAAGGCACGTGATCAGGGGGAAGTGGTATTAAGTGGTGGTGTTAATCCATGCCAAGGCGGGTTGAAGCTGTGTTGCGCGCCAAAGGTGGGCCAACTCGTTATTGACAGGTGGTCATAATGTTTTGGCTCTTGAGTGTATTTGATGTGACTTCATAGCAATTACAGACATGAAGAATACTGCTGGAAAGAAAAAAAGGAGTCTAGAAAAAGAGAGATCAGAAATTTTGATGTTTAAGATCACTGAAACTTGCCCTTACAAAAAAAATTCCATTTTTATTTTTATTTAAAAATATTTATAAAACGGGCATAAAAAGCCCGTTCAAGACCAAACGTAACTCTTGTTATTGTTATTGTAGATTATTACGGAGATCCTTGGCCGCGTAGCTCCTTCATTGTAAAATGTTGAAACATAGCGGTGGTCTCATGCCCTTTCAGTTAATAAGCAAAACAGATAATTAAATGCCCTTCTTTTAAAAAAAAGAATTAATTATTTAATAAAATTATAAAATGAAGAATATCAAAAATGTACCAAACGTAACTTCGTTCAGCGTTACGCTTTCGTGTCTAATTTGAAATCACTTCAAAACCATACAAAATTTTCGAGATCTAAATATATCATCGTGCAGAGAAAAGGCTCTACTGGGAGTTGAGAAAAAAATTAGCCTAGAAACTGTCGCCAAAGTATCGGGAATCCTGCCAATATTTCTCTTGCGTTTTACATCCGAGTCCGACGTCCTATGCTGAAGGCATCTGATGGGTCGTGACGTCGGGCGCGGAGGTATACATTGATATGTTAATCAAGTATGCTGAGCTCGAGGGTCGGCTGGCTGCAGGCAACATGATTCGATCATGATTAAGTTAGAACCAAAAGTATGTTTTACTTTTTTTTTTGCCAACGGCCATACCATGCTGAATATACTGGTTCTCGTTAGATCACTGAAGTCAAGCATCATTGAGCGCGGTCAGTACTTGGGTGGGCGACCACCTGGGAACATCGCGTGTCGTTGGCATTCACACATTTGGGACCTCAATGGCCGAGTGTCTAGCGCTCGGTGCCATAGGTTTCGGGTTCGAATCCCGGCTGTGCCATGGATGTTTGCAGTGGTTCGGAATCTACTTTAAGGTACTGTCATGGGTAGGTCCCGATCTCCCATGACAGTAAGAGCGTCACGGAGCCAAAGTCAGACTTCTACCTACGGGGTGCTCCATCACAACAGAAGCTGCTTCCTTCCCCTTCAATCATGAGTACGTATGGGCTCGTCGGCTTGGCAAGCCAAGTGGGATAAGAAACAACAATAACAACAACTTTTTTACTTTTATGTATAATAAAATTTACTTTCTTAAACTGTAGTGATTTTTGCTTCTTCTATATTCTACACCGCGGCACTTAGCTAAATTTTCCGACATTAGGTCCATTGACCGCACCTGTATTACTTCGACCCGGGACCTTGTACATGCGTTGACAGCCCGCAAACAGCTTTTTTTATTCGTCCCTCCCTACCTTATGCTATACGTTTCCTCGAATGTTGCTTCCACCTCCGTTGCGCAGCGATATCGGTTTCATTTGTTGCGCAGCGCCGTCCGGTTTTGGTAAAGGCTTGTTCCCTCCGAGGCGTGAGGCGGCAGGGATGAAAAATCTTTCGATCCGTTCACACCGAAACGTCAGAAATCGCTTCAGCCCAGTGAAGTTCCAGTTACTTCTACTAGACGGCAGCTCTACTATTGGCTGAATCGAAGTCCCATAACGCGGCAAGCATTTGAGAGTTGAAAGTTGGGCGACTCGAAGCGGTGGATTTCAAACTTATTTCAGGCGAACGCAGTGCCGCTAGTGATTGGTCAGCGCCTCATGCTTCAACGCGTCGGTGAGAACGAGCCTTAAGAGGGCACACTTATTCAAGACAGAGGAGATACTCACGGATGTATGTCGTGCACGGAGAAGTGGTAGGCCAGCTGAGGTTCCACTTCGTCCAGGAGGGTCTCGAACGACAGGGCCAGTGAGAGGATGCCCTGCGGAGAGCAATCGGGTTTATTTTTATATAATAGAATCCGTGCACTATCGCTAAACATGGTTCATTTAACGTTATAGTCTCATACTACTGCGTCCAAAAAGTAAGACCCATTCTAAATTTAAAATTCCCGGGGATTTTTTTCTTCTTTCTTTTTTAGGTTACTGGCACCGTCTTTGACATCTGTCGGAAATTTCACGCAAAAATATTCATCAGTGTGTGAGTTACGCGTGGTTTTGTGAGACGCTAAAACTGATTCCGGCGATTTTCGAAATGTCTGAATTCATTGAGCAAAGAACTTGCATCAAATTTTGTTTGCAGAATGAATATTCGTGTGCGGAACGATTTTTGAAGTGTCTCCTCAATCGACTCAAAACCGCGTCTCCGGAATGGTCTTTTGAGTTTAGGGGCTAGCCAGAAGTAGCGCGATGCTAAATCAGGTGAATACGTGAGCTGGCGCATTCAGTGTTTTCTTTACTAATCAAGATTTGACGCGTTTGAGGTCCAAAATGGAAATGACCGATTCTTTTGAAATTCCAACATCATCAGCAAGGTCTCTAATTGTAAATCGACGGTTTGCAAGCACCCAATCTTTAATTTTTTGGACGCGAGCTTCGTCGGTTGTGGTGGATGGTCAACCAGAGCGCTCTTCGTTTTCAACGCGTTCTCTGCCTTCTTTGAACCGTTTATACCACTTGTAAACATTTTTTTCTTATATATGAATGACTTTTGCAACATTCTATACATTTCCGCAAACAAAATTTACTGCAAGTTCTTTGCTCAATTCATTCGGACATTTCGAAAATCGCCAGAATCAGTTTCAGCATCTCACAAAACCACGCGTAACTCAAACACTAATGAATATTTTGTCGTGAAATTTCACACAGATGTCAAGGACAGTTCATAAGGTTCATAAAAAAAAAAAACACCCTTTGCCTGGGAAATTTAAATTAAAAAGTGGTCTTACTTTTTGGACACAATAGTACAGGGGCATTTTTTTTTTTTTTTTTGGTAACGGTGCTAGGGATGTCCTGGGTTTCCAATGTTTCTTATGGGTTTATTTTGTTTAAAATTTTTTCACGAGCTACTCTTGTTGATTTATTTAAATTTTTGTCACGTCCTTTTATTTATTAAATTCCTTTCACGTGTTGTATTTTTTTAAATTTTTCTCGCATGCTTTCTATAAATTTCTTTCCCGTGCTTTTTTTTATAAAGTTATTCTGTAGTTTCTTTATTTATTATTATTAATTTCCCTTATTATTTATATATTGATTTATTTATTGATTTTTCTATAGTTTATGGCTATAATGACTTTAATTCAGTCCCCTTTTTTTTTTAATTTTTAGAACTTGTGCTTATTTCCGCATATATTTTTCAAAAAATGGTTTATTACATTGATGTCATAAAATATAGGCTTCATATAATGTTGCTTTTCAAAATTTTCTCGCATCCGATAGTGCGGGTCGTTGGGGATTTGAAAGGGGTCGCGAACCAGCGAAGTTTAACAACCACCGCCTTTAAGGATATCACACGTTCTGCATAGCCAAATAAGGTAGGGATTCTTTGATCCGTCATTCGATGGTTCGGCACATTCCATCCATCGAGCCATTCACTTTAGAGATTTGGAATTTTCGTGTCAAAATATGTGATACCTCACTTACTGATCTATTAGTACAATTTATGCGAAAAATTCAACAAGTAACACATTCAATGTGCACATTTTTGATTTTTTTTTACTTAAAGTGATTTATCTACGACAGGGATGGGCAAACTTTTTCGGTCGTGAGTCGCCAAAAATCGAAAAAAAAAAAAAAAAAAAGTTTTGCGGGCTAAGATAATTTTTTTCTAAAAACACGCTAATGAGATGAATGAAACTGCGATTTCATTTTTAAAAGTTCCTTATAGTGAGGTTTGAAGTGAGATGTACTGATTCTAAGGAAGGAGGCTAAATGCTCGTCTTCCGGTCTACTTCTGAAATAATCCTTTCTAAGGTTCATAGTTAAAAACACTTGTTCACATGTATAAGATGAAGCAAACACAGCGCTAATTTTCTGGGTGCGAGATATTAAATTTGGGAAACTTGCTTTCGATAATGATTTGTAAAACTCTAACTTTGCCATATTTAGAAACAACTGCTTGAGAGGATTGTTAGAATGCAACTCAATTAATTCAACCTGTAAACCAAAATGTCCAATTTTGTTTGAATGGTACTGAAATATTGAAATCTGCTTTGGAACTCAAAATGCAGTTTTTTCAAGCCATCTTCATCATTCTTAAGCTTCTCTTCATTCACTGAGGGTATCGAATTTAACCTCGGAAAATGAGGCAAGTCGTTCTTAGCTAACTGCCCAGCAAACAGATTAACTTTTATTTTAAAAGTCGATTTATTTTTAGTCGATTTATGTTTTGTGGAATAAAAATAGGGAAAGTAAAAATAGTTAATTTGCCTCGAACCGGCAAATTAAAATTCTATCCGCGAGCCGGATAGAATCTTCCGCCGGGCCGGTGTGGGCCCGCAGTCCGTAGTTTGCCCATCCCTGATCTATGGCATTTCCGTTAATGTTCGATAATAGTGCACGGTCGGATCGAAGAGCAGAGAAGGATCCCCTCTTAGGGAGAGGACGGCTCACCTGAGGGTGTGAGGAGAGACTGTGGAGCCGGAAGAAGTACCGCACGTACAGCTCCCGGAAGATGTGGTACAGTGTGATGGGATCCTCGTAGATGTAGCACAGGGGAGCCACTGTCAACAGAGCACATCAATTACACAAGGGCATACACAGAGGGAGGAAATGAAAATTTCCGGAAATGAATGACGTACGGAAGGAAATTAGCAAGATAAGCCGCGTCCAGACGAGAGAACGAGACAAAGGAGGGGTGAAGATGAAAATGCATGTTTTAACTCCCACTGCAGAGCGACCTTTTAAGTGTGACAGCATATTTAATTAGAAGAGCCAAGTGAAGATTCATGTAAGGACTCGCATTGTTTTGGTTTGTCGCTCTACGGTCGCTTTTTGCACACTTTAGGCTAATTAGAACGGAACCTACAGTTTAACGTGGACTCCGAACCACTCACAAACATCTATGCCACAATATTCGAACCTGAAACCTGTGGTACTAATGGCTAGAGGGCTAATTGGCCATCAGGCCGCAGGACTCTCATTGGAGGGAGACATTTTCAATGTTCTTTAAAGATTAAATGAACACAAGTACTCTTACTGGAGAACGACCTTACAAATGTCCTATTTTTAACACGCTTTTATTAGTTTCACACGTTTTTATTAGTATGCTTGTTTGTTTGTAACTGACTCTTTGGCCTCGATTTTAGGACTGATGGCGCCATCTACTGGCGAATCAGTCAACTGATCTAACCCTACCTATTTTGTATAATCTTAATTCCTTTTGTTTTATTTTACTTTTATCTTAAAATTTTTGTTTTAACTTTAACCTTAACCTTTTATTTTTGGGGATCGTCACCGGACTCTTAATTGTACCGATAGCTTTAGCTTTTTCGATCTCCTGCTTTAATTGTTCTCAAGCAGATGTTTTTCCTAAATTAATAGTTTAAAAAAACTAAAAAAAACACGCTTTCCGAGTGAATCAAACTAAAAAGTAAAAAATAATTGTTGAATAAAATGACTGATGAGAAAATGAATGTCACTGTTCTGAAAGCGTGGGGTGCTTCGTACGACCTTTTTAAACTCACTCTGCATTTCGGAATGAAACTAGTGAAAAATGATAACGATTGATATCGAGCACCCCACGCTTTCAGAAGAGTGACATTCATTTTCTCGTCAGTCATTTTATTCAACAATTATTTTTTACTTTTTAGTTTGATTCACTCTGAAAGCGTGTTTTTTTTAGTTTTTTTAAACTATTAATTTATTTCGAATGCGCTTCACAGAATTCTCAATTAAAACAACATTTAAAAATTCATACGACAAAGGATCACGAAGTATCATGTAAAGCGAGCGAATCGCTCTCGCACCAAGTCGCAGTGAGTTGATCGAAAATGGCGTCCGCGAGAAATCCCTTTGATGTGCGGTTAAGACTGACCCCGAGCGAGACAGCTGACTCACTCCGAGGGTTCCGTCCGCATGGTGATAAGCTTTAAAATTGGTTCGCGAGAACGACTCACTGTCTCGTTCACTCGTCTGAACGCGGCTTAAAAAATGCAGTAATTTTCAGTACAAATTTTAAATGCAGTACAATTCAAGTTCGACATCATTTAAATCCTTTGTCCAATGAAAAAGAAATGAAATTAATTGTGTGAGATAATTCATCCCCCCACCCCCTATTTCATTGCTGTTTTGTTTTTGATATCCCCCCCCTACATCTTCAGCATTTTTCAATTCCTTCTATTAGCTCACACTCTCCCTCTAAATATCTTGTTCACATTATCAATCGTTCATGAAATACTTTTTATTCATCCACTCAAGTCCAAATGCATTTCTTTTGAACTCGTAGTGGAGGACACTGGATGTGAATACAAGTTTTTTCAAATATTAATTCATTCTTTAGATTTTTTTTTCTGCCAAAAAAGAAAAAAAAAATTTCACTTGTGTAAGATAGTTAGCAGGATATAAATTTAGGAATCAATACCGTCAGTGGCGAAGCGTGTAGATCGCTGGAATTTTTTTTTTTTTTTTTTCATTCTGGGTTCTAGTCTGAGTCAAGGAGGGAACAAAATGAAAAATGGGAATAAATGAGTGAGAGAGATGGAAAGTGTGTACGCGAGAGAGTATACTGTTAAAATGTTCAATTTTCATTATGCATGTCAATTGTTGTGTTTTTTTAATGGGTCGTTACATAAAAATATCTGATATTATTTTGTGGAAAAACAATAGTTTGTGCTTTAGTGGAAGTAGAATCTTTATCTCTGTTGCCTCATTGTCCGAAATGTTCACGTTTACAATCTCGTATACCTTCATGTATAAAACTGCTGCTTAAATATCTTTCATGGATGAAGATACCTTCATGACTCACCATACATAGAGAATCCGTGGAACGGGATGACTCCGTTGGGAGGGTAGACGACGGTGGAGTGGCTGCCCTTCACCACGGCGCGAGGAGGGTTGGCCGAACTCAGCTCGAAGTGCGACGTCACGGAGGTGTCGCGGGAGAACACCAGCAGGATCTGGCAACAAGGATTATTAGACATTCACAAGGAGAACTACAACTACAACCTGAAAACTTTAAGAAATTTAATGCGCTCTCAATTGCAATTCCAGTATAAGAAAGATTTTTACATTCTCATGCATTAGTTCTGGGGTCTCCCAAACTTTTCAGCCTTAGGGCCATACCGTTTACTCCAGTGAGTACCAAGGGCCAAAACCGTTTTAATTTTTCTGCCGTTATCTATAATTTCTAGACTATCCCGTTCCTGGGGGATTTTCAGGATAAAAATCATATGTTAGATTCAGGATATATACATTCCAAGCATCGATATACATACATATGCGATACTCTTTGCCCCAACATAACTACCGCGGGATGTTCACTAGTTTACAATGTTAGTGGGATTCATTTCAATTATTTGTTAGTTGTTATGCTTAAGTTAAATTTTCTGCATATTATGCTGTCATTAAGCCAGTAAATAAAAGCGAGTTATTATCATTCTGTGTTTTTTTATCCAACCTATTACAGCAACAATAAACTGCTTGATGTCGTGGGCCGGATGGATGGCCGTAGTTTGGAGACCCCTGCATTAGTTAAAAAAACTAAACATCCAGCGATTTTCTGCATCGATCTCTAAGCTTTTAAGATGAGAATGGTTAAAAATTCAACTCATATAGTATAATGTATTTATATACTACTGTATCCAAAAAGTAAGACCATTTCAATTTGAAATTCACGGGGCTTATGGAATTTCAATTTTTTTTAATTATTATCTTTTTCATACATATAGTCATGCAAACATGATAAAAAAATCACGCATAAATAAATAATTTTCTTTATCATACATTTATTACTATCGTATTTATCCTTTTCTTTATCATTTTTATTATCATACATCTATTTTTATCATTTTCTACTATCATTCATAAATTATTAGGATATCATTAACGTTTTTTTTTTATCGTGTTTCTGTAAAATCCTTTGTTCGAAATGAAAATATTTTTAAAGACAATTAAACACAAGTACGCGTATTCATTCATTTAATGATTTTACAATTCCTCTTGGATTACATTGGGAGATAGATACATTTGGACACTATTTTTTCGTTATTAATGCTTTACACAACGTACAAACGGGATTTCCGTGTGAAAAACGTACTACTGTGCCCAAAAAGTAAGGCCCATTTCCAATTTAAATTTCCCGGGTTTATGGAATTTCAATTTTTTCTTCTTTAGGTTGCTGCCACCGTCCTTGACATCTTGTGAAATTTGACGTCACATTCATTAGTGTTTGAGTGACGCTTGGCTTTGTGAGTAGCTAAAACTGATTCCGGCGATTTTTGAAATGCCTGAGTTAATTGAGCAAAGAACTTGTATTAAATTTTGCTTGCGGAAACGCATGGAATGTTGCCGGAAGCATTCCTATATCGGAAAGAAATGTTTACAGGTGGTATAAACAGTTCAAAGAAGGCAGAGAACGCGTTGTAGACGAAGAGCCCTCGAGACGACTCTCCACGTCAACCGACGAAGCTAACGTTAAAAAAATGAAAGATTGGGTGCTTGCAAACCGTCGATTTACAACTTGAGACCTTGCTGATGATGTTGGAATTTCAAAAGGATCGGTCCATTGCATTTTGGGCTTCAAACGCGTCAAATATAGATTGATACCGAAAACATTGAATGTGCCAGCTCCCACTGCATTGATTCGTTGTGACTTTTTCGCCAAAAATGAAAATGTCGTTCCACAACCACTGTGCGTCTTCTGTCTATTCCCTAAACTCATAAGACCACTCCGGACACGCTGCTTTGAATCGATGGAAGAGATTCCACGTGAATTGCCGCGCGATTTGAAGGCCATCCTTGCCGATGACTTTTTAGCATGCATTGAGGATTGGAAAAAAAGTTGCCATAAGCGCATTGTGTCAGGCGTTGAAATAAATTTGGAAAAATAAATAAAGAGTTTTTGAAAAAAAAATATAATTGGTCTTATTTTTTGGGCACAGTAGTATGCGCACTAAGACAGCAATTTCTCTTCCGTTCAAAGACAGAGCTCTTTGCTTCCCATAGGTCTTCGAGCACATGCGCCTTTATGATGTTGAACTCCTCGGACACTACTGACACTGACACTCACACGATAACGATCCTATACTCGCAAAGGATTGCAGCCTATGTCCCGAGGATACGCGTACCTTACTTTGGAAGTCACTGGTCTAAATAACCATTTGTTTTACGAGGGATAGTTTTCCCAATAAACACTCTTGTCAGGAATGTAAAATATATATATATATATATACAAAATTCTAGTAAGTAAAACGAATGCGTTACCTGATAAAGCAGATCTTCGAAAACAAAATACTGATCATCATTTGAGGCTGTCAAATGGATGTCCTGGAAGAAACCGGGTTGAAATCCTTTTCGTAAGCACTTCATTGTGAATAAAATAAACAGTCCAGTCACATTAATGTGACCACCACCCACTTTGGACGTCAACGCGAAATAGCCCATCACAAAAGACAGGTGGCAGCACATTGCAGTAGAGCGTGTATAAAGAATTCCACTTGATACCGCTTAAATCCAGAATATACAAGAGTGTATGTTCTGGCTTTTAGCAGGTGGTCACATTAATGTGTTGGACTGTGTATAAAGTTTGAAAAATTTAATTTTAAAATAAAATATAAAATTTAGTTAATCAAATTAAGTTTTTCGAAAACATCCACAGTTAAATTAGTATTAAAAAAAGTTTGTACAAACATTTTCTAAAACATGCATACGTAATAACTGTTTTATTATAACTTTAATTGTAACTCTTTGAAACTACATTTACCTTCCCTACAGAATTCATTTGAAAACAATAACAGATGGAAATGCAAAACACATTCAAAGAACTTCACAGGCAGGAACAGGAATCTTAATGTTATATTTGCAGATATAATAAAGTCTATATATAGTTGTCTTTCTAAACTACACTACGACTAACTTGCGTTTCTTTCAATTACATAATTGGCAAGCATGTACATTTCATTTAACAGGGAAATTGACTAATATAGGCAAAAATTTTCTTTACAGTTCTAAGAAATTTTACTGATATAATTAGGATGAAAAATTGTGTTAGAAGTATGTTTTTTTTTTATTATTAAATCATTTGATTCATCATGATTTTCATTGATACCATTAAATTTACTATATTTTATTTCAATTTTTTTGCTATTGTAATTAGGGATTGCAATATCGGACCGAAAGTTCAATACCGGTATTCGATATTTTTTAGATCTTAATACTGCTAGTAGAAATTTTAGAAAAAGAAACAAAACACAGGTGTTTCTTTGTTTTATTTGCCAGTTTTATTAGAGAATGTAAATATCACCAAAAAATTTGTAATTTATAAACTATGACAGTATGATCTCTCGTCTCGAAATCTACCAGTAGGTAGACGGCCTTGGCCCACTTTGGGGCTGTTGCGCCAATAATGATGATGATCACGTTTTAATGCATTAAAAATTCAAGTCTTGTATTACCAAGTATTAATTAATGTATAATAAAAAAAAACCTATAAAAGAATAAAATACTGACTTGAGAATATGAAGTACTGCATACATTTCATTCCATAACTTGGAATTTTGATTTTTTTTTTTATTCACAAAAATTTAAGTAAAATTTTTACCAAGTGAAAAATAAATTAATAATGAAGGCAGAACAATTACAACTTGAAAACATATTAAAATCTCTCTATGTTTTGCATGTGATTAATGAATTAATTCCAAAAAAAAAAAAAAAAAAAAAAAAAAAAAAAATTAAAAAATAAATTTAAAAAAAAAAAAAAAATTTTTAAAAACACAAAAATTCAAATTTTTTAAAATTAAATTTTGTGCTTTTAAAAAAAAAAAAAAAAAAATCAACTTTCATTGCATTTGGAAAACATAGATACATACAGTATGTGTCATACATAAATAGAATCCAACCACAGAAAATTGGCCAGCGACCCAAGCGAACGACTTGAAAAAGGGCGGTGTCATAGGGTAGGAAATGCCATTTAGGAAGAAATTTAATTGCAATAAACGTAATTTTAATTTTAATATTTAAAATTTTAGATGACACGATATTAAAAGGAAAACTAGATGAAAAAAATTCTGTGTTAACTATCATACTCTTTTCTTTCAAAGAAGCTTTGCAAAGCATTTATCTGGCTAGCATCCTCAACAAGTAATACTCAATTTAGAATTCTCTATCCTTTAATCAATAGAAACTCTGCTTTACCTCTTAATCTCAAAATTCTAATATCTCTCTTATCTTCGTCCAGTATTAGCTTATGCAAGCCCAGTTTGGGGTACTGTTTTTTTTTTTTTTTTTATTCCAATGCAGCTGGCAAACACTTAGACAGCTTGGTCTTGGATGCCTTAAAGCAAGCGCTGCACAGACATTACTCACTTTGCATTACCCAGGAGGCACTTGTAACTTGAAGATACGGACGCGGAATAACAATGCCCCCGCAACGCTCTACGATCCTATTAGGACCGGGACCTACGGTTTAAAGTGGATTCTGAACCACTACAAATATCCATGGCACCACCGGGATTTGAACCCGAAGCCTGTGGTACCGAGCGCCAGAGCGCTAGCCACTCGGCCATTCAGGCCTTGTTTGGGGTACTGTTGCACGTACAAATTTTGAAATTATTCAAAAGGCTTGAGAACAAAACTCTCAGAATGTTAACGAATTCACCCTGGTACTTTCGTAATGACGATGTTAGACGCGCTCTCTTGATTCCAAATTTAAGGCAATTTGTTCACAAAATTTCTACTCAATTCTATAATGATATGCAAAACCTCAATAACCCTGTTTTAAATATCCTACAAAATTAAGATTATGATGTTTCTTCCCGCAAACATAGCAAAAGACCTCGCACTGTTCTAAATATTTTTAATTAATTCCTTATCCAGACAATTTTCTCCTGCTCTGATTGACTTATTACTCAAACTGTCTAGAACAGGGGTCTCCAAACTTTTCAGCCTTAGGGCCATAATACTGTTTACTCCAGTAAGTACCAAGGGCCAAAACCATTTTAATTTTTCTGCCGTTATCTATAATTTCTAGACTAATAGCCGAGTACGTACTCTGGGCGAGCAGGTTTATGTTCGATTCAGGATACATACATACGATACTCTTTACCCCAACATGACTACCGAGGGTAACCGCGGGATGTTCACTGGTTTACAATGTTAGTGAGATTCATTTCAATTATTTGTTACTTGTTATGCTTATGTTAAATTTTCTGCGTATTATGCGTGTCATTAAGTTTTACCTAGCAAGTCAATAAAACCAAGTTTGTCTTTATGTGTTTAAAAAAAAAAAAAATAATAATAAGCTATTCGCCGTCGCGGGACGGATTGATGACACTGGCGGACCGGATTTGGCCCGCGGGCCGTAGTTTGGAGACACCTGGTCAAGATGAAAAAAGTTCGCATTTTTCTTAAGCTATTTTTTTACTCCTAATTTGACCTTTGCTCATTCTGTTTTATTTTTATGATTGCATGCAACTGATTTCATCAACATCTACACTTTTGAAATTTGTTATTTTTCATTTTATAATTTTATTAAATAAATAATTCTTTTTTTTTTTTTAAATAAAAAGGGCATTTAATTATCTATTTTGCTTATTAACTCAAACGGCATGAGACCGCCGCTTTGTTTCAACATCTTACAATGAAGGATGTTTACACTACGTAAAAAAAGTAGAAGGACACTTGATTTTGTAACAATAAACGAAAAATATTTTATTTTTACTAAAATTTTTTATTAGAAATATTTTACAAATATTTTAAAAATACAATTTTAACATCAGAATCATGATATTCAAACATAAAATATTAATGGCAACAAAAATAGTTTCTCTTTTTTGAAAATTTGTAAAAAAAGTAGAAGGCCAGCACTATAATGAATGAAAAAATAGTGATTTTAATAAGGCCTTCTTTTCTTCCCTTTGGCCTTTATATCTTCAAATATTCTGTTTGGAAGAGAATTGTATAGGGATTGAACTTCTGTTTGACAGAAATTGTCCCACGAGTCATTCAATGCTTCTCGAAGCTGAGTTAGCGAATCAAATTGCCTTCCATCAGCATAAACTCGACGAACTAGCATTACCCAGATGATTTCCACTATATGAAGGTCAGGACTTTTGGCTGGCCATGGTAAAACATCCACATTATTTATTAGGAACCAATTTTTGACTCCAGTCGCGGTGTGAATGGAATCTCCATCTTGCTGAAACTTCCACTCTTCACCCCCCAAGTCAGAGCCATAAGGAAGAAGCTCGGAATTCAGCACTTGAATGTAGTCTGTATGTTTTTGCCTACCATTTAAGAAAACTAGACTTGTCCTTCCTCCATATCCAACAGCCAACCGAACCATTAAACTCCCTCCTCCCACATGTCGTGTTGAATAGTATTCGTCTTCATTCCCCAGACAATGCCAGTAGTGCTGATATCCGTCTGGACCGTCTAAGTTAAATTTCTTTTCATCGGAAAATATCACGGAAGTCCATTCTGTATCCAGGACATGTGCTCCTTAGCCCACGCTAAACGGTTATCAATGTGAGCTTGTGCCCACTTAGGATGATGTTTCCGTTTTTTGAAAATGAATTTTTTAGATCTTTTAATATAGTTGTAAACCGTTTGTTTCGTCACATGATTAAGTCCTGCTTGATTTCTTGCCTTTGAAACACTTCCTTTGTTCTTCTTAAGCACACGAACAAGTTTTCTTTCATCACGTTGTGTTAACTTTTTTGGTCTACCAGTTTTCTTTTTCTTTCCATTTTTATAAGGATTTCTGATAAAGTTTGAAACTGTATTGGGGCTCACCTGCAACAATCGAGCAATCTTTCTGACACCTTTACCATCATTTTGATAGGCGGAAATTCGGCCTTTTTGAAAATCGTTCAAAGGTATTCCTTTAGGCATTTCTGAGAGCGGAGAAACAGCGTAACTTTTAAACAAATTAGATTTTTTTGACAGAAAAGGATAAAACGAAGTACAAAATCACTATTTAACTAAAGAACAACTCACTAAATTAAATATATTAGCAAGTGTCCTACTTTTTTTACGCATCGGAAATTATATATACTAATTTTATTATTAATATTAGTGGTAGATGTTTAATTTTTGCCTAAAATGAAAAAAAGGGTCATTAAACTAAATCTGCATAAATATCTGGTAGTTAGGAGAAAATAAGAGATATTAATTGGCAAAAAAACACTGTCCTTCTATTTTTTTTACGCAGTGTATTAACTCAAAGGGCATGAGACCGCCGCTTTGTTTCAACATCTTACAATGAAGGAGCGGGGCCTGATGGCTGAACGGCTAGCGCTCTGGCGTTCAGTACCACAGGTATCGGGTTCAAATCCCGGGTTTGCCCATGGGTGTTTGTAGTGGTTCGGAATCCACTTTAAGCCGTAGGTCCCGGTCCTAATAGGATTGTAGAGAGCTGCGGGGGCATTGTTAATCCGCGTTCGTGGCTTACCATCAAGTTACACGCGCCCCCTGGGTAAAGCAAAGTGAGTAACATCGGTGCAGCCCTTATGGCGAAAATCATGGTCTATTTGCCAACTGCATTAGAAGAAGAAGAAGGGGGAGAAAAAAAAAAAAATGAAGGAGCTAGTGGTCTTTACGCGGCCAAGGATGTCCGTATTAATCAACAATAATAAGAAGAAATATTAAAGAAATCGATTCCGATGAAGAAATTGCTGTTACCTTTGACAGAAACAGCAAAGGTTACTCACTTCTGAACGGCTGCCCCAAATCGAATCAGTTTTCTGAACAGATTATAACACTAGTGTTACAATCTCTTCAGAAAACATAGTTACATGGAAAGATACATAATGTGATCATAAAAAAAGAAGCATTTTTTTTTGGGGGGGCGCCCTAGTTAACATGCCTCTTTTAATTTTTTTATGACAATTTTTGTTCATTTCAATGATTTTTCCCCCCCAATGCAGCTGGCAGTACACATCTTTATGCCATAAGCAAGGGCTGCACCGCTGTCACTCATTTAACACTATCCAGGGGGCAAGTGTAGCTTGGAGATATGCTACGGATGCGAGTACACCACTCGGTCATCATGCCCCTATTCATTTCAATGATAGGTGCTTAGATTGATTGATTGGTTTGTCGCTCTACGGTCACTTTGTGCACAGTTTAGGCTCAACAGACCGGGACCTACAGTTTAATGTGGATTCCGAACCACCCACAAACATCCATGCCAACGCCAGGATTCGAACCTGGAGCGCTCGGTACCAACAGCCAAAACGCTAGCCATCAGGCCGCGATAGATGCTTGGAAAAAAGAATATCTGCAGTATAAGAAACCAATATGCAATACCAAAAATTATTTTAGTTCGAGCTAAACGAGAACTTTTTATATACAAATATTAAAGAAATCCAAATTCTAAAACTAAATCAAGGAAGAATCGTTTTACCTTTGACAGAAAGGCTACTCACCGCCCCACAGATGTCGACGCCCAGCACCAGCGCCCACAGGTCTGCCCTGAGCGTGGCCGGGCAACCCCGCTTGCAGAACTCGCGGGCCAGGCACGCTTTTCCCGCCTCCAGGACTGAAAAAGGGATTACTTTTAAGGACTTTTCAAAATATCATGCAGAATGGCGTTAAAAAAGGGATTTAACGTGAAAGCCGACTGGTGCCAATTTTTTGGGTTATGTTAAATACTTAAGTTACCATTATATAAAAAGCCTGCTTTTATTTTAAATACTGTAACCGTGATTCCACCTACGCATCCATATTTCCTACTACACACAGCACGAGAAAAATCAGAATCGTACAGAAGAAATCGTCGGTTGGCCCCGAGACTCTCACCCGAGAGGACGTAGAGCAAGACAGGCGCTGCCGTTAGTCAAGAGCTCTCGTCCCGAGAGCTCGAAGTGGAATCCTTCCGCAACTGTATAATTAGCTGCTACTTCAAAGAGGTTTTAGTTTACCCCGAGAGAAGATATAGTTAGCGCCCTCCTGTGCATAAATGGACCTACAGACTCTCATCCAGAGAGGAAGTCTAGTTCGCTATCCAGCGTGGACCTGAATAATTTTATTTACGCTTAAAAGTGGAATCCTACCACGGATGTATAATTAGATGTCTTAAATGAGTTAAATATTATCTTTTTGTAATTATAGTGTTATTGTTTATGTGCTGTGGAAAATAAATGTGTGTGTTGTTGGACTTGCCTTGACTAACCTCTTGCCAGACCCAGCTGCACACACAGACTACTACAATACACATTTTAAACAAAGATACGCTAGTGAAAATAGAAATTGTGATCAACACATTGCCCACAAAAATGATACTTAGAAATGACACAACAAAACCCACTCACCGTGCTTGCCCAGCGACACTCTTTCTTTGAGGCACTTTTTGGACGAATCGTAGTTTGAAAATGGCAGGATGTTCAAACCCAAGTGATCAGTGTTCCCCACCATTTCTTCAAACTGAAGCCTCTGTGCATCAAGAGATTTAAAATAAATAAATAAATTTTGAAAAACTACTTTAGTGCACTTACAAAAAAAAGCAGGTAATATTTTGTATGCTTCAGACCAGGGGTCTCCAAAATCCGGCCCACCAGTGTTATCCGTCAGGCCCGCGGCAGCGAATAGCTTAATGTTGCTTTAATAAATTGGATAAGAAAACACAGAATGATAATAACTCGGTTTTATTTACACTGAAGAGCCAAAACATTATGACCACCTGTCAATAACCGAGTTGGCGCGCAACACAGCTTCAACCCGCCTTGGCATGGATTAATACCACTTCCACCTGATCACGTGCCTTCCACGTCATCCAGGCGAGTTCATTGCAAAATGTAGGGGTGGTCATAATGTTTTGGCTCTTGAGTGTACTTGCTAGGTAAAACTTAAGGACAAGCATAATACTCGGAAAATTTAACTTAAGCATAACAACTAAAAAGTAATTGAAATGAATTCCACTAACATTATAAATTAGTGAACATCCCGCGGTTACCCTCGGTAGTTATACCTACCTATTTCCGCTTTTAACCACTAGATGTCGTCAAGTGTCACGGTCGTATCGATACACACAACAGTTTGTAATTGAACCAGCGAATTTAGCAAGCGTATGCTCGTTCAGAGCGCGTACTCAACTACAAGTCTAGAAATTGTAGATAATGGCAGAAAAATTAAAACGGTTTTTGGCCCTTGGTATTTACTGGAGTAAACAGTATGGCCCTAAGACTGGAAAGTTTGGAGACCCCTGCTTTAGACTAAGGAAAAAATATATAATTCTTGGTCAATTATTTATAAAAATTGAAAAGAAAAAGAAAATCTATATCTTTGTATGTATCGTGTAATGTAATTTATCATAAAATTCATAATCTTGTTACTTTTCATATTTAATATTTGTCTCGAAACAGTTATTATTTGGATTGGTTAATATATTCATGAAGATTAATGACTTATTACAAAAGCATGACAAAATGTTATTTTATTTTCTTGCTTAATTTATTAGTTTTTATTCAAATAAAATCCCTTTAAGAAAATTTGAGCTAAAATGATAAATAACCCAAAATTCCAAAGAATGCTAAATTAAAAAAAAAAAGCTAATCCATTATAAAAAAATATTTTAATAAATTGAAATATAATCACAGAAATTTGGTAAGATTTTTTATTTGAAAGAAATTTCAATTCAAACAAATTAAATGATAGCATATTGTAAATATAATAAGTTCCATAACCTGCGATAACAAACACTTTTCTGTAGAAAATACAATGCAATCCCAAACATGACATGAAATGGATTCATATAAAGAGGAGATATCCGAACACCATATAGCTAAAATTTTAATAAAAGTTTTTACTTGAAATAATTACAAAAATTTGTTTCAAAGCAAGCAAGTAAATAATAACCACTTATAATTAATTTTAAGCATAAAATTAAAAAAAAAAATTCTTAACTATGTATAAAAATTTTTTAAAATTGTAAATTTATTTTATATGTGGATAAGTATCAATCAAAAGCATTTTTAAACAGTGAAATAGGTAAGTAATACAGTTATAGGCTAATAATATAGTAATACAGTTATTATTAAAAAATTTCCACTCCAGACTCGAAGGATTTTTTTATACAGGCTCCTCAGTCTCATTGTCATAACTTTAAGAGCTGTGATCATTATTAATGGATTTAGAAAAATTTGTGAAATAAATTCAATAACTTTTTATTGAATTTATATCTGCAAAACTGCTTTTGCATTAACAAAGTATTTTTTTTGCAACTTTAAAGGAATAATACTGGCACTTACTTAAAAGATATTCTCATACTCTAAATTTGCTTAAAAAAATACTTATTTTATGCATAATAAAAATAAATGTATTAATTTCAGAGTAAGTATTATAGTGTATATGAAGAAAGGCAAAAGAAAATTGTAAATTTTAAGCACAAAGATGCTCTATTTGTAATGCATTAAAACTTTTTGTTGCAGAATAGCTTCTATGAGACCTCATCTCATTGCTGATCCAAGATAGTTTTTTACACACTTCTGAGCTGGTTTGGTTTGTCGCTCTACGGTCACCTTGTGCACAGTTTAGGCTCAACAGACTGGGACCTACAGTTTAATGTGAATTCCGAACCACCCACAAACATCCATGCCACCGCCAGGATTCGAACCTGAAGCCTGGGATACCAAAGACCAAAGCACTAGCCACTTCTGAGCTGAGAAAAAGTTCTTAGTACATACTTAATTTGCGCCTAGACAGCAACTGTGTTTGCTATTGATTGTAGTATTGAATAATACAATTGAATTGTTCTCTTATCATTTAATTTTAACTTGAGTTCCTACAATTTTGAAACAATGCAAATAGTTTTAATAAAAAAAAGTTAGATGTGGAATTTTTAAACCAACACCTCGGCACACGACTCCTCACTTATGCTCTTAAAGTTTGTTCATACGACATTCAAATATTACAGCTTCATCTTACCAACTGGTGAAAGGTTTTCACTTTCAAAGGCACTTTGATCAGACCCCAGTAGGTAGAAGGGCTGAAATAGAATAACAAAATATTTTATTGGTAATAAATTAATAGTATTCAAATTAAAAACATTAATTGTGCTTTATTATTATTATTTTTTGTGAAATATAACTCCTTCATTTATTTTTTTGGAGAAAGAATTTTAAATTTGTCAATTTAAAGTACTGAAAAAAAAAAAAGCAAAATTAAGATCATTAATTAATTTTATTTACACATGTTTAAGGACCACATAAAATATTATAAGAAAAATTTAACAATGTATATATAAAGTATAAAGATGTGATGACTAAAATAGGATGGAAAATTTCCATAATTCTAATTTAAATCTAAACATGTGTAGTTTTAAAAAAAAGGTATTAACATACTTGAATTTCTAAATTTTGTTATAATTCAAATAAAGATTATTATGGAGAATTAGATTTGTGAAATTTGTTTCAAAATCAAATAATTTAAAATATAGGCATAGATAGTGCATAGTACTTGGCTCCAGCATAACATTTTAATAATAATAATAATAATAAATTAAATTTGCTTCAAAAATAATTTTATTGAAAAAATATGCAATTACTTTAAAAAAGGCATGAATTTAATTTCATACAGAAAATTAAAACTACATAAAAATTATATAGTAAAAGATACTGATAAGATGCCTAAAAAGTTTTTAAATAAATTCTAACAAATATCAGATCACAATAACTAGATACAGACTTAAGTGGATAGCACAAAAATTAAAATATAATGCATTTTAAAACTATTTTAAGTTTCAGAAGTAGTAATTTTTTTAATCCTATAAAAGAGATTTATTAATGTGTGGCTATAAAAACTAATAACATTTTGGTTAGTAAAAAAAAATTAAATAAAGCCAATGAATGACAAACCCAGGATCTGGAGACATCATGAGACCAATGTTGGGACTTTTGACATTGATGAGGACCTCCAGAAAATCTTTTGGGGAATAGACAGGCCGAAATCGACTCAAATCTGTGAAAAATAAAAAATAATATAAATAAATAAATTCCATTTCCCCCAAGTGATTCAAGACACTGAAAGCAATTTTAAAAAATGGTGAGAAAACAACAGAATTAATAAAATAAAGTAAAAATTTTAAATTTCAAAAAAAATTTATGAAAAGAGAAATTTGACTTAAGTAGCACAAAAAAAAAAAAAAAATTACATTGCAGATATTGTTTGTTAAAGTATAAAATTAATTGAAGAAATTTTATTAATGTAATGATACTTAAAAGAGAAGATCATATTGATAAGATGATTAAGAAATGCAAAATAAATTCAGAAAATAACATTATAATAATTAAGCAGAGAATAAGTGGATACTACAAAACATCTAATGGTAAGAGATAGAATGTGAACAAATTAAAAATATTTCATAGTACAAAAAAAGAAAATCTAAGCATTAATTGGTTTATTTTTTTACGCTGTTATACAGGTCCAATTGCAACACGCAAATTCTGCTTTTGCATGTTGCAAAAGCAAATTTGCAAATTCTACTTTTGCATGTTGCAATTGGACCTGTATAAGAGGACTAAGGTTCGAGTCCGAGGGTGGCATTGCTGTAGCCACTGATTTCAAAAATAATAAGATAGATGGTGACTATGATGTAAAGCATCTCATATCGATAGTCCTGATGCTCGATGGGAGTTTTGTACCCTATAACATGCAAATGAGAGGCAGTTAACATTAAAGAACCTCTTGTAAAGCACTGGTTTCATCATCACCAGTCAGTTAATTGTTCGTGATACACATGAGGCCAACCAATGTCCACTCACACTTTTCAAACTGGCTACGTAGCTCATTACCTTAGGAGAAAAGATACCACATGGGAGCGGGGGTATAAGGGACCATTTCCTCATAGTGTCCCCCTAGGAACATCTGAACAAAAAGGATGGCTAAGAGTTCCACCCTCATGTCCAACTTGAGCCTATGCCAAAAATAATCATTTACTCGGAGTAATTAGTGATCCCGCCCAAGGTGTGTTGTTCAATCTTTCCTCTCTGCAGGTGTGCATTCAAACACTGAATGCTGATTCAAATGCTTGTGGCACCCAATTTGATACATAGGGAATCAGGAGAGCATGGAACCACCTCCCTGCAAACATATGAACAAAATGGATGATTAAAATTTCTACACTTTATCTTTGGAATATGTGTCATTTTGGTTTTGAGTCAAGGTTTGTCTTTACTTTGAAATGCACGAACAATTTCCTCGGAGTAACTTATGTTCCAGCCACGGTGGGTTGTTTCCTTTTCACTTTCCGTAGGAGTGCATTCAAGTGGTGATTCGACTCATTGACCCAGTGGCACACCTGGAGCATACAAGCTACTACATAGGAAGAAAATTGGTTTCAACGCCTTAGATGACTAAGAGTTCTCCTGTATATGCTTGTGGTTGGGTTCTTTAAATTTGAAACCGTGACAAATTTTACCTATCTGGGTTTTGAGATCAATTATCAAAATGATATTAATCATGAAACAAATAATATATAAAAAAAAATTTAAGTCAATTCCTACTTTTTTTTCACCATAATTGCAAAAAGTCCTTTATAAATAATTTTCATTCATTTTTTAAAGTTTATCTGGCGCCATCTATGGGTAGATATATGCAACTTAAACCTAAAAACACTAAAATTAATGAATCAATATTTGAAAAAACTCTATTAACTTCAAGTGTCATGCACTACAAGTTAAAAAAAAAGTATTTGAACTCGAGTGGATGAATAAAAAGTATTTTATTAATGGTTGAAAATTTGAACAAGATATATATAGGGAGAGTGTGAGTGAAGAGAAGGAATTGAAATAAGAAAAAGGAATACTTTTGGTTTAAGACATTTGTTGAAACTTTATTTGATAAAGTGAAAGACGAAAATTCATTTACACAAGGTATTGATAAAATCAATCTTGATTTATGCTTCAGAAACGTGGACTCTCACAATGAAGGAGGAGAATGCCATAGTGGTCTTTGAAATGAAAGTTCTGAGAACTATTTTCAGGGCTGTTTCGGAGAATAATACATGGCATAAAAGATATAATTTTGAAATATATAAAATCTATAACGATGAAGATGCTATTAATTCCATAAAAATTAAATAGAATAAGATGGGCAGAACATCTACTGAATGAGTGCAGAATAAACAGCACTGAGGGTCTTTAATGCAACTTGTTCTTGTGGGAGATCAAGAGGAAGAGCTAAAAAGAGATAGAAGGATTGTCTTGATGAAGATTTTGCTGTACTCACAGCAAAAAATTGGAAATATATTTCTGGAAGGAGGACAGTCGGGGGGAACTTCTGAAGAGAACTGCTCACTAAGGACTGTCGAGCTAATGAGGATGATGTTTCTTTCGTTTTATAGATTTTAAATAAATAATTTGAATGCACTATTTTAAGTTAACACTAATTATGAAAATGTAAGCTATATTCTGATATGTTTTACAGTTAAGTATTAAGTATCATTGATGAAAAATGTCAAATCTTACCCATGTCTTCTGAGCCCAGTTCTGACCATTTGGCTTCAAATTCAATTTGTTCAGATACTGGACGCTAAACAGATAAAATGTAATAAACAAAAACAATACAACATAGTAATTTACATAATTAATTACAACTTCTGAAATTTCTACTATAAGCAGATAAATATTTGTATCTTACATATTTAAATTGGTCCCAAGTTTAATATACCATGCAGCAATGAAGATTTAATATTCTGTAATTCTACTGTCTATGATTAAAGAATTAGCAAAAGTTAAACCATATTACAAATTTTAATCAGTTTTCTACTTTCGAGTATAAAAATGTTTGACAAATTATATTCTCTAAAAAAAAAAACAGCTTTCCTTTATTAACCCAACTAAGTAACAATTTTTAAAATTAATTAAATAAATAAGTTATATTAAAGAAATTAACTTTAACTTAAATAACCATTTAAAAAAATATGACAAAACACACATTTTTTAAAACTGAAATAACTTTTCTTTTAATAAAAATTTTAATCTAAAATACAGAAATATTGAAAAAAATATTTAAAAAATAGCTTAAAGTAATATGAAAAGATAAATAAGCTTTAAATATATATTAAAAAATTAAGTTTTTTAAGCATCATAAAATGTCATATTTATAATATATACCAATTTAAATCATAATTCGATATAAAAAAAAGTTATAATTGAATATCAGGCTTACCTTACGAGAAAAAACCAAACTTAATTCATTAGACATGTTATTCAAACTTTTAGTGATTCGATGCTCCCAGTTGATCTGTCGAAAATATATTCAATCTTAACTTTGCTATATTATGCCTTAAATATTTCATTTATTTAAATAAAAACAAGGTAACAATTAACTGGAAATTTACAATATTGTGTTTATAAAAATTGTTAATTCATTTATCTTCCAGAATAAAAAAAATTTATTTTATTGTACATTTTGGAGAAAGAATTATTTATAATAGCTTAAAATTTATTTATTTTATTATTTATGCACAACTAATATGCTATTTTAAAACAAATTAATACAAAGAAGAAAAGGCAGCGATGTGTAACCCAGTATATGCATCTATTATACAAAATTGAAAACTGTAGTAAATTTATCTCTCTTTAATCTGGCGCATTTGAAACCATGGCTGTTTTGGATAAGTGTTTTTACCAAATAATGTATTAATATAGTTTTAAGGAGGATACTGAAAAGATAAAAATTGAAGTGTATGGTTCCTACTATGCAAGGTGAACAAACGTGGTTGCTTCCACATCACACCAGCAAATATTTATGAGTGAGCTATAATTTGATCAACACTCTATTTTCTGGTATATATAAATAAAAAAAACACCTTTAGTGATGGAGAAGAGGATTATCTAAAATCCTTAGCTGATACTGACTTATCACTTTCATCGAATCAGCAACAATTGAAAAAAAAAAAGCATAACAATAATTTTATAATGCATTTAAATACTAAAATGTAAATTTCATTTGTTGTTTATATTAGTCTTCCTATTTTTTTCCTCAGTGCAGTAATAAAAATGCCATCCAAGAATGAAATATTAATTTATTTCAAATAAAATTATAACAGGATTATTATTGGATAGATGGGAAATCTATCTAAGAACAAATTTCTCTATTGAAATAAAATAAAACAGCAAAGTTGGATTCTGGAAGCTGATCCAAATGAAAAACGTGTTAGAAAGTTCCCAGGTAGTTCTTTTTTAAGGAGATTTTTTTTATTTCATTTTTCAAAACTATTACTTACAAAAAAAAAAAAAAAAAAAAAAGGTTTAGGTGTATATATATTATTAGTAAATTTTCAGCTTAATAATTTTTTTATATTTGTTAGTAAAAATAAGAATTTATACTTGCGCTTTCTGTATGTACTCCAACGGTTCTTTCCGCTGCTGTATTTCATTTCTTAGGTTTGGATCTTTGACTATGTATTGATACACCAAATTCCGAAGCTTTTGTTTATAACCTTTAAAACATACACAAAGGAATTATAGAAATTTAATTTAAAAAAAGTTATAGTTATATATAGTAAAATATTTATAATACTTTAAAAATTAATAATAATATTTTTTTATTTTAATATAAACATATATAAATATAAGCAGCAAAGAGCATACTCAAAGTGGATAAATACTGGATTTGAACTTTCTCCCTCAAGACTATAAGTGAAATGTGTGCATGTATTCAAAGTTATAACCACTCCCACTTTTTTCTTTTTTTATTAGTGTCAATTTTACTATCCCACTTGAATTTTATGATAGGCACTTTCTTTTGGGGTTTCGTTTTATTAAATATTAATTAAAATAAACAATGTAATCAATGAGTTGGCAATTTATTGATGTAATTTGTTTTAGAAATTTAAATTTTTATTTCTGTTGCAATACTTCTTAGTTTTAATGTTCTCCTTATTAAGTATTTAAGCCAAGTGAATACAACATAAAAATAATTAATATATGATATTTTGACTTCAGATACCTTTATAACATATAATTTAGTTATTATTGATCTATTAATCTTTTATAAAGAGTTATGCTTGATTTTGTCATGCCAATATCCTGAGCAGCTAATTATCAAATATTTTTTGTTAAAATTTATTAATTTATTCAATTACCAATTTTAGCTTTGATACCAATTTTAGTTTTAATTACTAATTCCAGCTTCACCAAAAATCATTTCACCTTTTTTTAAAATGTTTAATTATTTATATTTTTTATAAAATTGTAATTTTCTACCTATAATCATAAGCCATTGTGTACAATCTACATACATCTCTTTTGGAATGAAATTAATTCTATAAAAATACCACATAATAATGTTTTCTTACCATGAAAATTTTTTTCAGAACTTTGTGCAATAGAAAAATGGACAATATTCTAAACAAGAAAAAAGAAACATAACACTTGTGGATAATAAGAGGGTGACAAATTTTGGCAAAAGTAAATATTTGATGCACATAATGAATTGTTGAGTGGTAGTGGATAAAAATGGTCTGGAATGTAAATAAAGATACAACTACAAATATTTTAAAGAAAGCCAAAGTAATAGTTATCATCAAAATTAAGTTATCAATAAAATGCATAAATAACAATCTATAAAGAATACAAATATAAAAATACTTATAAACATGAATTTATATGAATTATTCACAAGGAGTTATTGTTAATTCAATTGATTTTTTTAAAATATCATGTGTAAAAATACAGAATAATAAAGAAAATTCTTCAGTATTTTGCATACAGAAATAAAATAGTTACAATAATACATTTCAAAATACTTATTAATAAAACATTATATATATATATATATTGGTTTCTTGCAAATAATATTTTATATTAAAATATCGGTCTGTTATAATCAAATTTGCATCATATTTAAAATAAGCATGAAAAATCTGTAAAATTACAAGAGAAAAATATTAAATGTCACAAACAAACCAGAATCAGATATTAATGCCCTCATTTGGTCTTCTAATGCATCACAAGAAACATCTGGGTCCATCACTAAATCCTGAAAGAAATGTCGTTTTAAATCATGTAATAAATTTGATTGGTTTTTTTAAAAAAATAAATAGTTAAAATAATCATTTTCCATGACATTAAAAAAGAAATTTGTTTCATGTTGTTAGTAAAACCATCAATAAAAGTTACATAATATCTATTCATGCAAATGTTAATGATATATAAAAAAATAATGGCGCTGCACAAATATATTGCTTTCCCTCTTTACAGATAAATTTTAGACACAGATTAAAAAAAATTGCTTATTATTTCACAATTAGAGATTAAACACTCAATTAGATATTGAATTTTATTTTGACATAACACAGAAAGTTATCAAATTTCTAATAGTGCTCAGTATCATTTTAATATGAGTTTCTTCTGAAAAGATCTCTTGATATTTTTTTCTGGCATTTTTTGAGAAAATCAAAATTGTATACCATTTGAATGAAATGAGAGATTAATGTTTAATTAATGTAGAAATTTTTATGAAAACTGAAATACTGATTGAAATTTTTAAAAATTAACAGGATTAATGCCTTAAATTTTACTCTTGTAAGATTGATTTGCAAGTAATAAATTTAAACATACATAAAACAATTGATTCCAAATTAATATTTAAATCTTCATAAATAAATAAAATAAAATGCTGAGTAATGTTGCAGTACAGAAAAGTTAATATTATGACATTCTTTAACATTTTAGATAATTAACAATACACATTCGGAAGATGCATAGAAAAAAAGTAAGAAATTACCTGCAGATTTACAAGAAGTTTACGATAAATCTCCGTTTTTTCAATTTCAGTAGATATGAAATTGATTGAAGTTTGTGGCCAATCGACAGTACTCACCATTTTGCCTAAGGAAAAAAAAATGTACATATGAATATTTATTTTTTATATTTATCTTACTTGACGTTTAATATACTCTGAGCTGTTTTAAAAGACAAGGCAAATTGAATAACGATTGTTTAGTTATTGAATGAATTTTAAATTTTTATTTTATTGCTCTAAGCAATTTTTTATTCAGATTTTAATTTATTCATCAAAGCAAGTTAGTAGCTTAATAAACTGATAGATTATTTTAAAGTAGTTTTAACTTTTTACGACAAAATTTCTCATGCGAATCGATCAAAATAAAATACTATTTTAAAAATGAACACATAAGTTTTAAATATTAGTGGTAAACGTTTACAAAACAGAAAAAAATTTGACAACGATTTTATCCTCACTTTTTTTTCTGTTATTTTTAGGCGTAAGTGTTATATTCTATAATTTTCTATAACATCAGAAATATTTTAAACGAGAACTATACACAAATAAAAATTGTTTATCGCCGCTCGTCTGCTACGCGAAAAAATCGATGCCACATTTGTTCAAAATAATGAAGTTCAAGTTGCTAATAGAAAAAAAACATTAGAAATTACAGATTTTGTTTTTAAATTTTAAATATCAAGTTGCTAAAAAAATTAATTTTCAATTATTTATCTCTATTATCTTTGCTATAATGTTTTTTTTTTCTTTTTAAGATCACTTATTTTTTAAGTCCACATAAGTTATTTTTATAAACATAATTAATATTCAATAAAAATTGCTTTTAGAATTAAATTATTTTATTTATAAGTTTATAATGATTTAATAATACAGCAGAGTAATAAGATGCAAACAGGCTGTCTTGAGCCTTTCCTGTCTATAGACAGTAGCAACTCTACGATACATAAATTCCATAGTAACTAATTTTGGTGCCGTAGTATCCACGAGCCAAAGAATTAATAGAAATTTTTTTCCCTTCCTCCTTCGCTTAGCTTCAAAACATCATCGTATTTTTAATGTAATATATTGCCGTTTTCCTCCGAAAATATTAAAGCGGCCAATTGGCTAGCGCTCTGGCCTTTGGTACCACAAGCTCCAGGTTCGAATCCTATCTTCCAATTGGCATTTTCAGAATTTCACGATGTTGCCAGTTAAACTTTCAGTAATCATATACAATGATATACGATTATTGAAAATAATCATATTACATACTATCATAATGGATATATTATTGTTATTCTTTAGGATTATATTTGTGATATATCTGCATTTTAAAATATTATTTCAATAAGAAAAAAATTTGGAAAATTTTTCGATATTTATTTAAAGAAAAATTTGAACGATATTAAATGCATAATTTTACTTTCAATATTAAAAAGCAACTTAATAAATAGGACCAATGATTTATTATAAAACATTCTTTATTACCTCTTAAAATTTAAATCTGAAAACGCGAATATCGCCAAATATTGCACTCTATCTTAGGAGTGAAGAAGAACATTCGAATTCTGCATTTCTATTGGAAGCTCTTCTGAGAGCACGTTGTTGCACATTCTCAAAGCACCAAGTCAAGGCAAGTCAAGCCATTTTCTTTTATCATTAGCATACGACTGTTTCTGTGTTAATTGTTTCCTAAAAACATCTTGTATCCTGTGTCAGGTAAGTCATTGTCATAAAATATGTTTTGTAAGAATATTTTAACAGTGATTTTAATTTACATGTAAGCAAAAGAAAAACATTTTATATGAACATTAAATTTACCAATGACTATATGATCTTAAGTGATCGTGCATTTTTTTATGTAGGAAGTTCTTATATCTAATTAAATTACCTTTGTAACCAGTTGCAGGGATTAAACCTCGTAGAAACTTGTGTTCATTCCATTTTGCAATCGATGTACAATAATTCATGGAGGTAAAAAGACATTTTTTATTACTACATTTAATAATAAGCATTACAATAAACTAACACAAAGTAATTTTAAGTAATTTTTTTTGTTAAGAGTTATCTTCTTTTTATTTTGTATTAATTTGAAATTTATTGATAAGAGTTATGGAAATGAAATATTTAAAAGTGATAACTCTTTTTCTTTCCATTTGATAACTCTTTTAAATTCACTTTATTAATTATAAAGCTATGAGTATTTATTTATGATGTAAATTAAAACTATCTTTTAAAATATTAAGGTACTTTTGAATATTTGTAATTTTGCTGTATATCAACTCAGAAAAACACATTTTTTGCATAATTGGCGAATATTACATCTAATTGTTTTATTATTTATTTTTTCCAATGAATTATCTTTTGATATGCATACATCTTTTTGATTGAATTAGATGCTAGTTAAGAAAAAAATAATAATAATGACTTGTGGTGCTAAATATGTTCTTCATATTTTTTATACCTTTTTAATAAAAGAACCAATGGTATGAAATATGTACATTTAATTAGAATGTGCACAGTACACACTGTAAATAAATTGTATCATTTGTCAATATTTTAATGAATTGTGTAAATTCCATGCTTTGAAGAACTTGTAAGCACTGTAGGGAATATGTTTCTTATGAAGACAATTAAATTCACTTAAGATTTAGATTATAACGATGAAATTTTTTCCATTCTATTTTGTTGTAAATTTCTACTACCAATACTAGATTTATTAATGATACCATAGGTAATTTATTGGTAGAGCTATAATAAATTTATTTTAATTATAAAAAAATGTTTGGTGGTTGTTTTTTCTGTACTTATTAAATAGTGGAGCATGTGCAGTTTGACAAGAATTAATCATGAACTGTGCCAAATATTGCATTTGATTAATTGGTAGTTTTTTATTTTTCATTTGGCCCAAATTTTTTACCTTTTATGACATTTTTTAAATTTTTATTTATATACATAAAAAAATATCTAAATTATCTACCTTCATATTAAAAAATATTTAAAATTAAAAATCATTATCTTTTATTAATATTAAAATCCATTATATATGTATTATATTATGTTTTTTAAATAAAAAATTATTAATTTTTGTTTGAAATTCAATTTTTTTTAAAAAGACATTGTCCAAGTTCTTAAATAACTTCACCAAGATAGTAGGATATATTTGAAATATTAAAAAAAGGTTCTTTTCATAAGTATTGCAACTTATAATTTTTTTTTATTGTCTATAATATAAAGCACTATTTAGTTTTTGATTTAATATTTATAAAATTCAATAATAATTGCCTATCAAGTATTTTAAAAAGATGTTCTTAATGCAGTTTGGCTATCACAAAAAATGATATTCATTTTAAAAGTTCTTACATTAGAAATTAGATGTTCTTACATTAGAACTGGAATAAGCAATAAAGCTGTTTTGGAAGTTTAGCTTTGGACAAGCCTCTGATTTGGAAATCAGCATTAAATATTTATTATTAAATATTGAACTTCTCAGTGGACTTTGAGAGTCTTTTTTATATTTTTATGACTGATTTTTTCTTCTCTTGTGCTATAGAGACATGGCATCGAACATGAACAGAGGATATCCTGTTCCTAATCAAAATCCGGTCCCAGTTAGTGGTGTACCTCCTCCTGGTCCTGCTCCAGTACCAGTCCCGACTCCAGTCCCTGGTGTTGTGCCCAACCAGCCAGGAGCACCACCATCTATCCCACTTTGCATTAAGCAAGAAGGTGGAGCTAATTCTCCCCTGCCTCCTACAGCCATGGGACCTGTTCCACCTCCTGTACCAGGAATGCGGCCACCTGACCGACCCATGGGCCTGCAACATGCTGGGCCACCTCCCAATCGTCAGTATGGTACACCTGCTCCAGTGTATCAGGTAGGTTTTTTTTAATTATGAGTATTGAATTCTAATAATTCTAATTATTTTTTCCACTGTTTATAATTTCTTGATAAAATGATTATATGTGGATTTTATAAAACGGTTGGTTATTAATTAAATTAAATTATAATAAATAATTCTAAAAAATGTAAAATTGTATATGCGTTATGTGGCTGTTTTGTAAATGCATAATTCTCTTGGTAAGACAGGGTAACGACAGAATCAGGAAATCAAAAAATGTTAGAGAAATTCATAAAATATCAAAAAAATCGGGAAAAATTGTCCATTTCGCACTATCATTTCTCCACATCTGAAGAAAGTCGTCAAGTTAATGATTATAGCAACAGCAAACAGTTCCCGTGTTTTTTTTTTCTTTTCTTTTTTTTAAGATCTGAGGATGCTTTTGGCAATGCAATGTCATCTTTGATGAATTAGGTTAACGATTGAGAATGTTTGACAGTAGTGATTCATTCATTCTACCATCAATCGTTATCAATCACTAATCTGATTCATCAAAGTTGGCATCATTTTAGATAAAAAATTTCTAATTGGATTTGTTAGTAAACTCTGTTACTACACTCTGACAAGATCAGTTTCTTATGTCAATCCAATGGTAATTTTGAGTTAAAAATTATTTGGCAAAAGGAGAGTAGCCTTGATCAATGAAGAATTCAAAGTTGTTTCTGTAAGATTGAATTTTAATCTTAAGATCTTGATAAAAGTGTAGAAATGGTAGAATTTTGCAATATTTAAAAAATAAGATGAATTTGGGAAAATAGTTAAAACAGTTTTTCAATAAAATATCTTATTATAATTTGTGTAATTGGAAGCAGGAGGAGATACCTAAATTGCTTCATGCATGCTTTTGAAAATCTGACATGTAACTTAGGAAATTTCATACAAACAATAACTTCATATATCTTGCTTGATTTGCCTTTTTACTAAATTCTTTCTGATTGATATTCTAATTATTTTAATTTTGAGTTGAAAATTTCTGCTTTTTATGTGCTACTTATATAAATTAATGTATTTCTAATATAAAATACAATGAACTACCATCATATTTAATAATGAAAAGACATTGAGAGGTAACAGCTCCAAAGTGAAAAATTTCGGAATCACTGAGTCAGGAGATAAACAGGTGAATTGATTCAATACAAAACCTCTTGCGAAGCCAGCAGAAGCTTTGCAATTTTATTGTTATTCATTTGAATTAATGAATTCCTTTTCTTCATTTAAGTAAAATTGAAAAGAACATTTTAAATGATAGTGAATAGCAGAAATTATTTAATGTTATTTGAAAAAGAAACTATGAATAAGATAAGTATAGTTTGACCACTGATTACATAGAAAGTGGTCCAGTTGGACAGATTCAAAAAGAGTTGTGCCATGTGAGAGGAAATGTTGTTTATGAGAGATTTAATTGTAAAAAAATAATTTAAATTCTTAATAAATAAAATTTTATATTGCATGACATAAAAAAACTCCACACTAATTATTATACTTTTTTTTTCTTTTAAAGCAGCTTTGTGCAACATATATTCGCCTAGCACTCACAACACTTTGATTCGCTATTTCCGCCATTAAACTAAATGTTATATCGTTCCACTTATTTGTGATCATACAATTTTTTTTGTTATTAAATATCTGCTTTATAATTTTGTATGTTATTAATCTTTTGACTAAATAAAATAAAGTGCTATGTGCACTAATAAAATAAAACCATGATGTCAAAAATATTAAAATACAATCACATATATTTTTCATTCTGTAAGTTTTATTATCCTTCTACATCCATCTGGACTGTAAAAAAAAAGTTGACTTTAAACTATGCATTTTTCTCAATTATGTATCATTTTTAGTTTGCAGTTTTTATGATTTTTTATCTACAGGTAATTAAAAGATTATTTGCAGGTAGAGATCCTACATTTGTGAAATTGGACATGCTAACTTTATTATTGTTTTGATTCTTTTTTTATTTTTAAAAATTTTTTACATTATTTTAAATTTTATTATTGAACTATTCTTATTTTAAATAAATGCATGCACTTACATATTTTTACTTTATTTTTGCTTTATTTTAATTTGAAATTCTCTGAAAATGATATTTAATAATATTAATTCATATTTATATTAATTTCGGTATTATGATTTATAAAATAATTTTTATAATAGATGAACTTTTTTAATCAGCTATGTTAACATTTTATAATAGCATTATAGAATACATTCATACAGTATGTAATGCAAATTTTCTAACCTAGAAATTATTTCAAATACCCATAATTTAATAAGGTTTTTGTTACCCTTTTTCTTTCGTATTAGCATTCATCACAGCATACTAAATAATAAGAAAAATTTAAATTAATATCACAAACTAATAATAATTTTTTGTGTAAAATATAAATTTTAATCAAAGTTATAAGATAAAATTTGACTTTGTTAAGTGAATACAATGGCTATGATTATTATTTTTTTTGGCAATTATTTGTGTTCCTTGTATACCACACAAGTATCCCACAAACAGCTCACTGGCCGATGATGAGAGGACTTTCTAGGAGTAACTGCCTTACATTTGCATATCGTATGTATTGCATATTATAGGAATTCTGGATAATTTGCACCAGGCAGCCTGGCTATCAATGTGAGACTCTTTCACACTTGTCGCCATTGAGTTTCCTTTTTTCTGAAAGCATTGACTACAACAATGAATGGTTATAATTAAAGTCATATTCAGTCCTGAACGAGAAATTAGTATTTGAATTTTGTACATTAGTACTGAATTTAAATTTAATGAAATCAATGGTATAATAACTAATTTAAAATTGATAATTTTAGTGCTACATTGGAAATTTTTTGCATTTCGCACATGTGCGATTGTTGCCAGAACATGGCTGTTGCTGAATTACGTCAATTTCACCTAATATATAGGGAGAAAATCTTGAATGTATTTTATATATATATATGTAAGTAACATTGTATGCATGCACAATATCACAATCTATTAATTTATTTAGAGCATGTTTCATATTTTATTCATAAAACTTTTGATTTGTTTCTTTTTTGTTTTTTAGTATGTCCTTTGTCATGAGCAATCCCATTCTCCTGCCTTAGACTAATTTATTTCATTTTTTATTTTTTAAATGATGCTAAAATATTATAGCACCATTTTCAGCCACAGCCTCAGAGACCTGCCTATCCACCTGGATCTCCTGCACCCCCACCTCATGGACGTGTAGGTATGGGGCCCCCAACTAATACCTATGCAGGAGGTCCCCGAGCGTCTCAAGGCCCAATGGGTCCCATGGCCATGGAGTCACGCAAACGACCTGCACCAGACCGGTTAGACGGAAGGTCCCAAGGAGCTTCCTCTTCCAAGAGGTGAGGCATCCATTAGTTGCTGTAGAAATCATTTTGAAATTTTAATTCAGTTGAGTTATCAATAAAGAATCTTTTTCATGAATTCTTAGTTGAAGAATGGTTATGGATCAGATTATGAATCTGATAGTATCGATAAAAGGCAATGTTCATATATGTAGGCCCAATAGACTCAAAGTTACTCAACCGATTTTGCTGAAAATTTTAATTAGTTCCTTTTATTAATCAGTTTGTAATTATTAGTGTCAGCAGTATTTAGAGAGCAGTTTAAATGAAATCCAATTGGTAGCACCGTTGTTTTTATATCTCTATAAATAAAAACAATATTGATCAACATGATCCAATAATAAAACAACAATGATCCTAAAAAACAACTCGATGTGTACTGTATAGACTTGAAAAATACTTGAATGGTTTTGCTGAACATTTTGCAATAGCTTGTTCTTATTAGTGCTAGGAGTGTTTAAATAGTGGTTTGAATAAAATCTGATAGGTTAGTTACAGTGCTAATTAAGGAGTGAATTTTTTTCCACATTTCAACAGCTGTTAAAAAAAAGCATTATGTTTTGATGCATTCAATTAAAAAAAAAATTCAGGAATGAATAATCTTCATAATATTATTTTTATTATTTGGAAAATACTAATTTACAGACTTAATATTAATTTTTGTGAGAGCAATTTTTTTAGTTTGTTAATATAAAAATGGCTGAAAATGTTTTTCTATTCCTTCGTAGGTGATTATTTTAAACTTCTTAAATAAATTAGGTTTATTATACAGGATTGTCATTCCATGTATATAGATTTCTTGACCTAGCCGGCGTAGCAAACTAATACTTTTTACTAAGTTATTCTATTCATTGTTTATTATAATATTCTCCATCTGACTTGTTAGTGTATAAAGTAATATCTCTTATCTTTACCCCCAATCAAATTTTTAAAAAAATCTTTTTCTTTGTACTATAGTGGTCCTCCTCAAAGTGGCAGCGGAAGCAGTGCCAGTGGTCCAGCTTCAGGCAGCAGTGGAGGGAGCAGCAAAAAGAAGAAGAAGTTGGCTGAGAAGATCCTGCCCCAGAAAGTTCGAGATCTGGTGCCAGAGTCTCAGGCTTACATGGATTTGCTGACTTTTGAACGGAAGTTGGACTCCACCATAATGCGCAAAAGGCTAGACATCCAAGAAGCTCTCAAAAGACCAATGAAGGTATCATTCTTTGCTCATAACAGAACATATAATTTGTAGTCTTATTGTTATTAGTTATAGTATATTATATTTGTCTTGGTTATTAACTTCAGGATACTTTTTATTTCAAGGCTCAAACACTGACTGTCCTCAAAAATTAGGATAGTTAAAATCTAGCACATTATACTGATATATGATTATTTAATAAATTTAAATTAAAATACTTGTCTTGAAAAATTGTAAAGCATTCAGAATTAAAATGTTGGTAGGTATGCCAATATAATCGGACTTCAGATAGCATGGAATGATAGACATCTGATTTAGCAGCAGAAATGGTGAATAGCTTGCTTGTTAGGGATGCTATTCAAACAGATGTGATGCAAAATTCCTTAAAAAAAAAAAAAATTTAATAGTTAGTGTGCAAATTTTTTCATATTTTTCTTTTGATGTAGTGAAATTTGAGGATTCAATAATAAAACAATAAATTATTTTTATTGCATTTATAATTTGCCTTAAAAGACCTTTCCTTCTTTATGATGGCACACTTTTTGAATCTTCGACTTGGCCGCTGGCCAATTTTTCACTTTATAGCTGGTTGGTGATAGTTGCATATTAATAATTTTTTATGATAATTATTAATATTCAACTGTATTCATTTGTTAATAAATCTTTAAACAATAGCTAATAAATGTTTGGTAATATTTCTAAAAATGGTTTTATTTTTATTTTCATTATTTGTGCAGCTAAAAGAAAAAATTATTTATGAATAAATGAATAGTTTTAAAAATTTTAAAACCAAATATTCACCACTAAATTTAGACTTCACATTAATTAAATTTAAATCGTTAAAAGAGGTACCACAGATACCATATTTAAAAAAAAAATTAATAAAAGTCTTTTATTAAAATTTTGTTTCTCTTTAAAAAATGCAATACACAACATGTTACAATAACAAGTTATTTTAAAAATTCAATTCTCTACTTTGTAAAAATAATTTTTATTTTTTCAAAATTCTAGAAATTAATGTTAAAATTAAATATTAAGGAGACTATTTAGAAGTTATTCTATTATTAAGAACAAAAAAGATTTAATGTATTACAAATAGAGTATCTTTGTGCTTAAAATGTACTTTTTTTTTCTTTTGTTTATTTTAAACTATTCTAGTAGTATTTTGGTAGCATTTTATTTGGTATTCTTATTATTATTATAGGAAATATATTTTTATACCTATTTTAGTTCAATAAAAGTTATTGAAGGTACTAAGAAAATTCTTGTAAATCCATTAATAAAAGTCATAGGTTATAAAGTTATGGAAAAGAATCAGGAATTGGGTGTTAGTAGTCAGGAGACTTTATGAAAAATCAGAGTTAGTCAGTAGTCTGAAATTTTTTTCTCGATTTCCCAGCCTTGCTTCAAACATCAAAAAATAATGAAAACTGTCTTGAGGTACTAGTGAGAAATTTAATTTGTGGATGGGATTTCTGAACATGTGCAAAATTTCTGCTGTAAATCAAAATTATAGTTTGAAGAATTAATTTTAATTTCTTAAATAAAAAGAAAAGGTAGAAAGAAGGAAAAAAAAAAAAAAAGCAAATTTTTTATTTTATGAAATTTAGAAATCTATTGTTAATGTAGAAAATTGTTTATTTCAGCAAAAGCGGAAACTTAGAATCTTCATCTCCAACACCTTCTATCCTGGTAAGCCTGAAGTGGAGACTGGAGAAGAACCTTCTGTTCCATCTTGGGAACTCAGAGTTGAAGGCCGACTTCTGGATGATGTAAATTAATATTCTATTATTATTTTTGCACTATTGGGAAAAAAAGTATTTATTTTGTAATTAAGAATAGGCTATACTCTTTTTAAGATAAAAATCCTAACATTTTAAGAATTAAACCCAAAAAGAAATTGCCATGAAATATTAAAACATTGAAAAGCTGTTGTGCACAAGAAAGGTACTTTTTAATTTAAATTTAAATGAAGAATTTTTCTGTCCATTTGATTTCAAACTATGAGGGAAAAAAACACACCACACATTTCCAAATATAAACCAGGAGTATGTTTTTTCTTCAAAAAATGGATAACTGTTTCATTGCAAACACCCAAAAAGTCAGTTAAAAGATTTTCCTTTTCCAGTGTTATTTTTATGTGTTAATTATTTTTGGTATTGTATTATTATTTCTGATATATGTTTTTCCATTAGCCAGGTACAAATTACACCAACATCAGATTTTTCATTTTCATCGCAACACAACAAACCAGCATTTAAACAGTTTCGAAATTAAAACAACACATATTCATAAAACAAATAATTTATTTAATTAAAAGAAAATTTTTTTCATAAACTTAAAAAATATAAAAAACAGAAATAATAAATATATAAAAAATAGGAATAAATACTATATTTGACGATTTATGCTTGCACCCAGTTAATGGAAGAGTACTAGCCTATGTCTTTTTTATGAGATTTGCATTTATCTGTAATCTGTATGGGTCCATATTTTAGCTTCAGGAAAAGTTCTAAAATTTGTCAGCTTATATACAGAAATGTAGGGTATTTGCATTTAATCATTTGAGGCCATTGCTAGTTGTTATTCAATATCTTTTTTAATATGATAATTACAATGTTCTAGAGTCATTTTAATTTTGTGTAACAGTTCAAAACTATTAAGATTTCTTTGTAGAGATGTATTTTTTCTAATTTTACAGACGTAAATCTTTGAAAATATTAATGACGGAATTTAAAATATCTCTTTGGAATGAAAGTTGCTTGATGTAATTATTAAGCTAATCAAAACATATTTGTTAAATATTTTATTCATAATAACTTTCAGATAACAATTTCAAAGTAGAATATCTAATGTTTAATAATCCATAGGTGATTTGAAATTAATGAAGTCATATAACATGCCTTGTCTAATTTTTGTGAAGTGATATTTTGAAAGTTTTAAATTTTAATAACTAATATTAAATAATAGTGCAATTTATTTTCTATAGCCAAATGCACCGAAAGCAGATCAGAGCAAAGTAAAGAGAAAGTTTTCGTCTTTCTTCAAAAGTCTTGTTATAGAATTGGACAAAGAATTATATGGACCTGATAATCACTTGGTTGAGGTAAGATAATAATGATAATTGATTTCAATAGTATAGATATCGTCGAAAGTATTCATAAATTATTGAATCCAAGTGATAAAGTTTTTATATACATAGTTGCCAATTTGTATGAGTGATCGGCAACATTGTAATTTTTTTTATAAAATTTTCATTTTTCTTTCCTTTGAAAAAGAAAGGGCATATTCATTACATTCATTCTTATTACGGAAGAAAAAAGGGAGCAATACCTCTAGCATATGGAATCTGTTGAGTCAATCAATAGTAATGATAATTAGTGATTATAAGCATCCATAGAGGGAAGTTTCCATTAACACAGGAGATAACTCTAACCTATGATTGATTGGCAAGTTATTGAATTTAAATGCTAAAAGTTTCTACCGTAGCTCAACTTTTCACATCTCTTTAATTGTTTGATACATCAGTGAACCTTTTAAAGATTCTTCTGCTCTTGATTGCAATATTGTTCCTGGCAGAGAAATTACAATCAATTAATGATATTATATGTACACTATCTACAGTATCCCATCAAACTGACAGTCAAAATTATTATTTTGTCCTTGTGCAGATTTTAAAATGTTTGTTGAAATTGAAATTGTTTATATGCTTTATTTGTTCCTTCCTTATCTTTATCATGTTGAAACCATGTTTTTTAACTAATTGTTCTCTAATTTGAGTAAATTTTCTATAAGATATTACAAAACAGTATATCAAGTTCAGTATATTCAGTCTTCAAGTTCAAAAACCCATTAAGAACATTAATTTCTTTTTTTTTTTGGCATGCGAGTGTAATATATGGGGTAGAATGGGCTTCATTTTTGAGCCTACTATGTAGTGAGGAAAGAAACGAAGAAAAAGTTTTAAAAAAATGACTTAATATGCAATTTTTAAAGTATCATTAATTGTTGAAATTCCACTATCCAGTATAGAGGGCACTAAAAATTTATATATATATATTTTTTTTTTGTGAAATCAAAAAAAAAAAATTACAATTCAATTTTATTTAAACAATTTTAAACATTTCGTGCCTATATATATATATATATATATATATACACACACACACACACAAGTTAAGACTGTTGTTTTTCTCTTGTGGTCGCCAATCCCAATTGCTTCTAGAACAAGAATCCCACAAGCAGTTTTGGTACATAAATGGCAATGCCAGACTGCCCACTCTAAGAGATTGCAGGATTTTAAGATCTAAAACTAATTTTTTTTTTTTCTGTTAGCAAAATATAAAAGTGTGAAATAGAATGGATGTTGGGTCTTGAGAGATTATATTAACACTTTTAGAAAAGGCTTCTGAAATGGTTTTAGATTTTGCTCCTAAGCAGTTTAACATTGAAATTATATTATAATATCAAATGTTTGCCTTTTTATTTTTATGATGCAATTTGAATGCTTGTTATGATATGAGAAATAAAATTTTTTCCCTGCGGAGTGCTCAAGTATATTTTTTTTTCCTGAACACAAATAAATTTCCGTGTTTAAATAATTAAAAAAAAATCAATGAATTGTAATTTAATAGTGTAACTGCTGTTTTCTGAGTAATTCATTGCATTTTCACTTTTATATTATACAAATTTAAAGAAAAAAAAAACTTTTGGGAAAATGTTTGATGTATTTTAAAATTTTACCAGTAGTACAGATTCAGCCAAAAAATTGCTGACTTCTGAATCTGTTCGGATTTTATATACCAACTCTTTTCCATAATTTCATGTAATATATATGATTTTAGAAGAATTTGTGGAATAAATTAAAGGGCTTTCATTGAATTTGTATATCTATAAAAGCAGTTTTTGCTTCAACTAAGTATATTTTACAATTTTAAAAGTTTAATATTTGAACTCACTTATATAACCTTGTACTCTAAATTTGCGTAAAAAAATACATATATGCTGTATAAAAAAAGTAACTGTGTTAAATGTACAAATACAAAGTAGAATAGCTGAAGATAGGGGGAAAAAAAAAGGTTTATTTTTATCATGAAGATACTGTATTTATAATCTTTTTGTTCTTAAAAATGGGAATCTCCTTTCATTGTGGATCGAAGAAGGCTTTTTATAAGCCTGAGTAATTAGAAAGGTCTCTCAGCAGTTTGTTCCTAAAAGCGTCAAATGTCAATGTCTAAAGCATCAACTACATTTAATACTGCTTGTATTATCAAAGGACACAATTGAATTTCCCTCTTTAACATTAATTTTGAAATTAATTCCTAGAGTTTTAGTAAAATGAATGTGGTTTTTTTTTATTTTATTTTATTTTTTTTTTATTATAAGAGTAAGATTTTTAAACCAACTGCTTACTCCCAACTCCTTCAAAAAGGCTCGGCTCCATTCTCCTGGGAAATTCTTCCTCCATTGACTCCTCATCTCTGATTTTTACACTCATTTTCAGTTTTTTACAGTGTTTAGCTCAGTATGAAGAAGTATTAATATATAACCAAAAACAAAACTCAATTATTAACTATAAATTTCATTATAGTAATTTCATTTCATTATATAGTCTATATCTATTTCACCAACCTTACAATTTTACCCTTAACAGTGGCATCGAACTCCAACCACAACTGAAACAGATGGTTTTCAAGTGAAAAGACCCGGAGATAAGAATGTTAGATGCACCATTCTTTTGCTCTTGGATTATCAGGTAATTATTTTTGTTTCAATTTAATTATCATTTTATTATAAATTATTTCACTGTTTCTATTTAGCATTTATCAGCTAGTTTCTGAATAAAAACTGAATTGCTGGATATAATTAAAAAAATGATAGTGTGAGTTATTCAATTATTTACTCTAAGCAAAATATTATTGATGTTACACTTTTTAATGTTATGAAAAAGCAAGAATCTAATATTTGTTGTTTGTTTTGTCATAACATTCTTTTTAAATTTAGTAAATATATTACTTCAGTCATTATTTTTACATTTCATAATTACATTTATACAGTGTAATATTAAAATGTTTTTTGTTTTTTTTGCATCGCTAGATATTGTCAGTTTTTGTTGGTACAAAAATACATGTTATTATATACATGTATTTTTTCATTTTAACCCCACAAAATGTTTTTTGTAATGAAATTATGGCATTACTTTTTTTGTTTTGCGCATATTAAGTTATTTCCTGAATTAAAGCATAATTTTAATGTACTGCAAAATAAGGATAAATATTTCATTGAATTATGATAACAACAATAGGTTATTTCTTTCCTTATTATAATTTTCTTGATAAAGGTAATAAACATTACACTGAAGTGACAAAAGTCATGGGATAGCAATATGCAAATTTTCAGATGGCAGTAGCATCGCATAGAACAGGTATAAATGCGCAGTGCTTTCGCAGAGCTTTCATTTCTGTTCAAGTTATTCATGTGAAGAGGTTTTGACGTGATGATGACCGCACAACGGGAATTAACAGACTTTGAACGCGGAATGTTAGTTGGAGCTAGACGCATGGGTCATGGCATTTCGGAAATCGTTATGGAATTCAACATTCCCAGATCCACTGTGTCAAGAGTATGCCGAGAGTATGAAATTTCAGGCATAACATCCCACCATGGACAGCGCAGTGGTCGACCGCCTGCACTTAACGACCGAGACCGGCGACGTCTGCAAAGAGTCGTAAATTCTAACAGACAAGCAACACTGCGTCAAATAACCGCAGAAATCAATGTGGGACGTACAAGGGACTTGTCTGTTAGAACTGTGCGGAGAAATTTGGCTTTCTTGGGCTATTCCAGCAGAAGACCGACTCGAGTGCCTTTACTGACAGAACGACATCGCTTGCAGCGACTCTCGTGGGCACGTGAGCATATCGGTTGGTCCCTAGATGAATGGAAAACCGTGGCCTGGTCCGATGAGTCACGATTTCAGTTGGTAAGAGCTGATGGTAGGGTTCGAGTGTGGCGCAGACCCCACGAAGCCATGGACCCAAACTGTCAGCAAGGCACTGTTCAAGCTGGTGGTGGCTCCGTAATGGTGTGGGCTGTTTTTTCATGGCATGGACTTGGTCCTCTGGTGCGACTGGACCGAACATTGACTGGAAATGCTTATGTTCAGCTACTTGGAGATCACTTGCAGCCATTCATGGACTTCATGTACCCAAACAACGAAGGATTTTTATGGATGACAATGCGCCATGTCACCGGGCCACAACTGTTCGCGATTGGTTTGAAGAACATTCTGGACAATTCCAACGAATGATCTGGCCACCTAGATCGCCCGACATGAATCCCATCGAGCATTTATGGGACATCATCGAGAGGTCTGTTCGTGCCCAAAATCCTGCACCATCAACGCTTTCACAATTATGGACGTCTATCGAGACAGCATGGCTCAATATTCCTGCAGAAGACTTCCAACGACTTGTTGAGTCCATGCCACGTCAAGTTGCTGCACTTCGCCGGGTGAAAGGAGGGCCGACATGATATTAAGAGGTATCCCATGACTTTTGTCACTTCAGTGTAATATGTTTAAAAAAATTAAGAAATTAAATTTTTTGTTTAGTATTTTCATATTATTTATTTCAATTGTAAACAAAAGGGTCTACTAAAAATAGCACTTAAACTGCATGTTCATAATCCTACTATAAATAAATAAGTCACTTAATCATGAATTAGTCCCCATTTACATTTTCAGCTGAACAGTTTGATCCAAAATAGAAATTTAACATTCTATTAAAGAAATTCTACGTGTCTTGACTACAGTTATGCAACTAATATTACAAACATGTAGAAGAAAAGTATTGATAAAGACAATTTTTATGATTATTAAAAATCGGTTTTCAATTCTAAAAATATTAAATGTCTCTGTTTTCGTAACACACTTACTATCATACTGAGATTATGTGTGTGGTAAAAAAAACAATGAATCATCATATGTGAAATGGTATGCGAAGAATGCAATGGCAGTGAACGTGCCAATTATAGAGTGAGAATGCAAAATACTCTTCATCTGAATTAATGTATAGAATAAGTACGAGTGTAGCTGCGGAATTTTAAATTAGTAAAATAAAATTTATTTAAATTCAACTTTAAATGAGAAATGCAATTATTTTGTAAGGAATGAGAAAAGATTGAGTGATTTGATTTTGAATGAAGATATAGAAAAAACAATGCAAAAAAGGCCAATTCATGCATATATGCAAATTAAAGACAAACGAATATTTATATAATCTTTCATTTATAGCCACTGCAGTTTAAACTGGACGCACGACTGGCTCGGCTTCTAGGGATCCACACTCAGACACGTCCCATCATCATCGGAGCCCTGTGGCAATATATCAAGACACACAAGTTGCAGGATGCTCATGAAAGGGAGTACATCAACTGTGACAAGTATCTGGAGCAGGTACTGTTAGCATTCTTTGTGGGGGTGGGAGTCGGCCGAAAAGTTTCAGATTCCTGTCTCTTGAGTCGAATTTTATAGACCGACTCTTTTCAATTCGAAGAATTTGGGAAAATTCAATGACAACTCATATATATATATATAAACAGATTTTTATTAACAAAATATTAATTACAATTTTAAAAGTTTAGTATTCCATCTTATTGAAAAAACATTCTTTAATTCTAAATTTGTTTTAAAAAACATTAAAATAACAATACTAAATGAAAAAGTACCGAATTATTTGCAAATGACAACAAGTGAAAGAAATTGCTCAGCATTTTAAAAATTCTTAAAAGTATTTGTAATGCATTAAATCTTTTGTTTTTAATGATAGAATAGCTTCTGTAAGATCTTCTGCGATCCAAGATGGCCTGGGTGCTGAGAAACAATTATCAACACTGAAATTGGTTTGCTGTTAAAGCAATCACTGACTTATTAATGATACAATTAAATTGCTACTTTATTTAATATTCACATTAATCCTCACGATTTTAGAAAAATAAAAAAATTATATTTATGAAAGAGTCATTCAGATAAGATTCCTGCCTCCAATTCTCCACTTGTGATTTTTTCTACTCATGCAGTTTACATTTTGACACTTCATTATCACATACTGCTGTTAAGATATATGTAAAATTCTTAATAATAATATATAGGGTTGCATATAAATTGTATTGTAATATTTAATAATATTATTGTCTTTTGTAATTTGAATGCCATTTATTTTCTGTAATTTTTTTTAAAAATTAATTATGATAAAAATTTTATTTTAGTTTATCTGAATTTATTGAAACAGGAAATCAAAATTTCTAATATATAATTTTAAGTAAAATAGTGCGCCCCCCCCCCCTGCATTAATGAGATTTTACTGATTATCTATAATCCTGTTGTGAATGAGAATTTGTGAAATTAGATTTTATTGATCAATTAAATTTTCATTATTATTAAATTATACCAAACTTTACAAATTATTGACTTTTATAAATGTATTGTAGGTTTATTCCTTTATGGTGTGAGGCACTTTGTCATGGCTAAGAAAATGCAAATTGTAGTAGTAAAACTAATTTAAAAAGTTATTAATTATATTGAGTCTGATACCCTTCAGACAGTTAAAATGAAGTGATAATAATAAAATGCTCAATCATACATCTAAATTAACAGAATGATTTTAAAAAGAAAATATTGATGTTTTATCTTGGCCAAGCCCTGACAAAATTAATCCAATAAAAAAAACTTTTTGTGTTAGGTGTCTTGTCAAGTATCTCATTTCTCTAGAATGTCAACTCATTTGCCATGGAAGTCATTATAGAGAAAGGAGATAGTATTCTGGAATCTGACTGTAAGAATCTAATTAAATCAATGCCAAATCATGTGCTTCTAGTTATTCAAAAAAATAATACAACAACATCTTATTAAAAATGCTAAAACCTTCGTTTTCTACTTTAAATAACAGTCTTATAATTTTACAACAGGTATTTTTCTCACTTTTTTGTAATACAGCTTTCTTTAATAAATTTCATACGTACAATTGCTAAATTTTGCTTATAACCTTCATGTACTGTCATGGAATAGTTTAGATTCAAATATTTCATCAGTTACCTTAATAGCACAACTTATGGTCTTATGCTTTTGTAACAGACTGTGCGCTGTAAAATAAATAAAGAATTAATAATGATCTTGGACTAGGTCATTTAGAAATTATCAATAAAAAATAGAATAAAATTTAATGATTTCTATATCTTATAACAGTAATATTTCTTAGGTATCATTAGAAAAATAGAAGGAATTATTCTTTACTCATTTTGATACATCGTGCCTTTATAAAATACTTGCATTGAATAGAAATGTGACAGTTCTAGTTTCTTAATAAATTTTTCTGTAACTACAGATTTTCCAATGTCCCAGAATGAAATTTGCAGAGATTCCTCAGCGATTGCATCAACTTCTTCATCCAGCTGATCCAATTGTAATCAATCATGTTATCAGGTAAGTTTTCATCCTTTCTTTGTGTTTTCCTTGAAGAAAGGTAAATAGCACTAGATTTTGTGGTGCATGGTGCACCAGCATTAATTGGGGGAAAAAAATTAATTCTTATTCTGCAGAAAATCTTTTTAACTTATCAAATACTGTATTGGAAAATATTGTCAATTATGCATACGCAATTATACTTACAGATATGGCATTTCATTGCTTATTAGTAAACAGCATATTTAATTTAATAAGCCTATTGAGAAAAATTCTTAATTATAGAATTTGGACTAAGGAAAGTTATAAATGTTAAACATTTTTACAGGATAAATTATGTTCATTTTTTAAAATGGGCAAATATATACCTTTTAAAAAATTCAATGCCATATAAAATTTCATAAAAATAAATTTGTATTCTAAATGGGAGGAAAAAAATATTAAAGAAATAAAAAAAAAAAAAAAAATATCAATATAATCAACTCTGTATTTTAATTTTCTTATAAATATAGCATGTTTTATTTAATTAAAAATTTCATGATCTTGGAATTTGCACATAATATGCATAATATATAAAACTGAAGGACTTTAAGGCTCTAATATTCCTTTCCTTTTTTAAAAAAATTTATAAGAAGCATGCGCTATAAGAAATGTTTGCATTTAAATGAATATGTGTGGGAGTGCTTTTTAAACTATACATATTGGTATACAAAAACTGTATAAATTGAAATAATGCGAGATGGTAAAAGAAGAGAAAATGACATGCCAGAAAACACGATCATTTTATGTAATAAAACTACCATATAATAGCAATCACTGTAGTTAATTTTTATGCTTTTGCCAAGTCAATCCTATCAAAAGACAACAAAATAGGAAAAAAAAATGTGTGTGTTCATATTTATTATAATGGGACTAATTAGAGAACATGAAAATTTATGCATAACGAATGCCATTTTCATAGCTTTGGTATGCTGCTTTCTGAAAATTCACTTTTTGATAATTCTTGTTTTACATTTATAGTTTTACGAGTTTATAGATTACACACATGAACAAACATTAATACATGTCTGTGTGCGTAGCAGAATGAAATCTGCAGCAAACTATAGTGGCTTTAAGAAATCGGAAAATTTATAAAGTTTAATAATTAATAATGCTAATAATTTTTCCAAAGTTAGAAACCAGCTCAGAATAAATCATCGAACAACTTATAAAGTGAATGCTTTTTATCAAAAGAAAAATTATGGAATAAGTGTCAAAGGGGTTTGTGTTTGTAGAGCAAAATTGGTGTTATATAATATATATATAGTAAATTCTCTTTAATCTAACATATTCAGGATCTCAACTGTGCTAAATGAGCGATTTTGTAGCAGTTTCAAACATTAACTTAGTTTTAAGGAAGTGGTCAAAGATAAAGTACACTAGATAAATATAAAAATGATTAAAACATGCACATATTTAATGTGTTTAATATTATGTACATATGGGGTTTGAATGGCCAAGTAGCTAGCGCTCTGGCGATCGGTACCACAGGTTTTGGGTTCGAGTCCCGGCGGTGCCATGGTTGTTTGTAGTCGTTCGGAATCCACTTTAAAAAGTAGGTCCCTGTCAAATGGGATCGTAGAGCCTTGCGGGGCATTGTTACTTCGCGTCCGTGGCTTATATTCAAGTTATACGCGATAATGCAAAGTGAGTATGTCTGTGCAGCACTTGCCTTAAGGCATCCAAAGACCAAGCTGTCTGTATTTGTCAGCTGCATTAGAAAGAAAAAAAAAATATTATGTACATATTGAACATGTACATGTTTAATGTGTACATATTTAATGAAAATGCAACCACTATTGTGTTGCCATTTGGCAGTCAAAGAACAACAAATGCCCGAATCCATGGGAAAGTGAAGGCTCTGTGGATGCTGGATTACAGAGTGGGCCAAACCATCAAATGCCATATTAAAAATAAGTTACTGTAATTTTATATATATGCATGTTGCAATTGATTATAAAAAATTATGAAATTTTTTTCATTCTCGATCATTTATGTAATAGAAGTATTACGTGTTTTATTTGAATAATTTAAAAATAATGTCGAAAATGATGCCGAACGAGAACTTTTTGTTTTGTATGTCAAGCGAACATTTTTCCGTTCTTAACTGTAACCAACCGTACTTCGGTTAAAGAACTTTTTTTTTCGCGGGCTGATTTGGGAACTTCTGGTTAGTAGTTAGCCGCGCTAAGATGCGCTTTCTCTGTCTGTAAATTTTTGTATCATCTCGTCATTAATATGCTTAATAAAAGTAATTTGAAAAAGAATATTGGAATTATTTGCCTACATCCCGCCTCTTTGGATATCTCACTTCACTGGTCCTGGGAATTGGAATGGTAAGAAAAATTTTGTAAGAACCTTTCTAGTTTTATTTTGGAGGATTGTTTTGGTGAGGTAAAATTTGGCATCCCTGCCAGGATTGTAGTCAGTTAATATTTGGATGAGATACTTTTAATTTTGAAATGGCGAGTGACGAAAATAGTATAGAGAAATTATATTTGTTAAAAAAGAAACAGAGTGTTTCTAGAACATCCGTTACAAAAATTCTAACAAAATTAGAATCGGAACTATCAAACATTGAAGAAATAGATATTGATAAATTAGAAGAATTAGTTGAAATGCTAACTACTAAACATGACTCGTTGAAAGAGATAGATAACAAATTAGAACCTCTTTACGAAGTAAAAGATATTGAAACTGAAATTGAAAATACAGACGAATATGATGAAAAAGTTGCCCTGTGGAAATTTCGTGCAAATAAAAAAATTCGCTTGTTAAAAAAAGAATTGAGTGAAAATAAATGCGAAACACGTTCCGAACAAAATAAAGAATTAAATGAGTCGAAACAAGTGGATAGTGTAAGAGTAAAATTGCCGAAATTAAATATTTCAAAATTTTATGGTGATATCAATCAATGGCTAACGTTTTGGAATAGTTTGGAATCTGCCATTCACAATAATGATTTATTAAATAAAGTAGATAAATTTAATTACCTTAAAGCTCATTTAGGTGGTACTGCTTTAAATACTGTAGAAGGTTTTTGTATTTCTGCTTCTACGTATGATTCGGCAATTAATTTATTAAAAGAAAGATTTGCAAGAAATGATCTATTGATACATACTCATATGAATAATATTTTAAACATAAAATCATTGAGAAATTCCAACGATATTTGTTCTTTTAGAAAATTCTATGACAGAATTCTAACAGAATTAAGAAGTTTGGAAAGTTTAGATTTGAAAACAGAAAGTTGTTCCGCAGTTCTCTGCCCAATAATTCTAAAAGCCCTTCCTCAAGATATTCTTATAGAATATAATAAAACTGAGAATGAAAATGCTTATAATAATATCGAAGAACTACTGAAGTTTTTAGCTTTGACCTTGAGATCGAGAGAACGCGCAGCCATGATGAGCAATAATTTCGCAAACACTTCTGATTTTCGACCTCGGCCCTTTTCGCCTCTCGATAAAGTAAGCAACCGCGGCTCAAGAAGTAATAAATTAGGCTGGGAAAGAATTCCTTCAGCAGCAGAATTAGTTTCGACTAATGTTAAAGAAAGAAATAAAAATACAACAAATTGCGTTTTTTGTGAGTCATCTGATCATCCTAGTTCTACTTGTGAATACGCAATAAATTTGTCTATTGAAGAAAGAAAAAATATTTTGATGAAAAAGGGAGCTTGTTTTAAATGTCTTGAAATTAAAAAACATATTTCTCGATTTTGTAAGAGTAATGTAATTTGTTCCCACTGTTTAGGAAAACATTCTTCGATCATGTGCTTTTCAAAATTTAAACAGAAACAAATTAATAAAAATGAATCTTCAGAAACTACTGTTCTTACCAATCAGTCATTTTTGAATGAAGTTTATTTGCAAATAGTAGTTCGAATCCAGAATAAAAACTTAGAACATAATATTCGAGTAATTATTGATACTGGATCACAAAGAAGTTATATATCAAAATTTGCTGCTGAAAATATGGGTTTTGATATAAAAGGTGAAGAATTGATTACTCATGGGCTATTTGGAGGAACAGAAATTACTGAACGCCATAACCGTTATATGATACAATTAAGTAGTTTTGATAAAATGAATAATATTAAAATAGAAGTAATGGATCAAAACAAAATTTGTGCATCAATTCCAAAAATTAGAAGTTCAAACTGTATAAATGATTTAAAAGATAAAAGAATATTTTTGAGTGACATTTCGCCGAAAAGCAAAATTTGCTTGCATGAACAAAATACTAATGAGATTCATGTTTTATTGCGGGCAGATGTTGCAGGAAAGTTATTTACAGGAAAAGGGGAACATCTTCCATGTGGATTAGTAGCTGTTCAGACAATTCTGGGATGGACAGTAATGGGAAAAATTTCTGATGCTAAGTTAGATAGTTCTCTTCTTGTTCTGTCATTACACATAAATGATGCTAAAATTACAGACTTATGGAATTTAGATTCGTTGGATATTTTAGATCCTAGCGAAAAGCAATCGAAAGAAGAAATGCAGAAATTAGTTTGGGAACATTTCGAATCAACAGTTAGCAGAGAAAATGATGGAAGATATATAGTATCTCTTCCTTGGATAGATAGATGTCCTTCAATTCCTGATAATAAATATTTGGCTCAGAAACGTTTAAAAAATACTGTTAAAAATTTGAAAAGAGCTGTTTAGTAGAGTATGAACAAGTATTTAAAGAATGACAAGAAGAAGGTGTTATTGAAGAAATAGTACCTGATCCAAATTGTTATGAAGTCTCAAGTGTACACTATTTGCCGCATCGAGCTGTCATAAAAGAAAATTCTACTACCAAAATAAGACCAGTTTTTGATGGTTCAGCTCGTGTTAATAACTCCATATCTTTGAATGACTGTATTGAAAAAGGATCCAATCTCATTAAACTGATTCCAGCTGTTTTGAATCGATTTAGGTTGGGTGACATTGGTGTCACTGCTGATATTCGTCGAGCATTTTTACGGATATCATTGCATGAAAAGGACAGAGACTATTTAAGCTTCTTATGGTGGAAAGAAGGTGATCCTGAAAATGAAATTAGAAAATTATCTGAAGTCACTTCATGGAAATTTGTACAAAATTTGTACAAATCAAAATCCAGCTGACCTTCCCTCACGAGGTTGCAATGCCGAAGAATTAGTGATATCTCAATGGTGGGAGGGACCTAGTTGGCTCTATCAATCTTTTGAAAAATGGCCTACTTCTGAAGTGTTTCCTGATTTAGAAGTTGTTAATTCGGAAAAAAGAAAAGTTGTTATATCTGCATCTAATATCGAAACTGAAACTTTTGAATATTTCTTAAGAATTTCGTCTTACAAAAAGATCGTAAGAATTATGGGGTGGATACTTCGTTTCATCAACAATATTAGGAAAAGGGTAAATGAAAGAACTTTTTGTAACTTAAGTGTTGAAGAATGTGATAAAGCGGAGAAAATAATTTTTAGAAAAGTTCAAAGAGAATGTTTTGAGAAAAACAGAAATCTTTCAATGCAGACCTATTTAGATCCAGATGATCTCCTTAGAGTAAAGACAAGAATTGTACAAAGAAAAGATCAAGACAGTTTTCGATATCCAATTTGGCTACCATCAAAGCATCATATAGTAGACAAATTAATATTTGACAAGCATGTTGAACTTTGCCATGCAGGTATACAAGTCTTGATGTCTACGTTACGAGAAGAATATTGGATTATAAAATGCAGAAAGACTATTCGTCAAGTCATTAGAAACTGTCTCCGATGCAAAAGATTTTCCATACATCCTCTGCAATCTATTAGTGCTCCACTCCCCGAAGATAGAATAAGAGAAGCTCAAGTATTCGAAGTCATTGGTGTAGATCTGTGTGGACCATTGTTTTTGAAAGACAACAAAAAATGTTGGATTGTCTTATTTACTTGTGCTATTTTTCGTGCTGTTCATTTAGAACTTGTAAGTTTTCTTTCTACAGATAGCTTCATATCAGCTTTAAGAAGATTTATCTCTCGTAGAGGAAGACCTTGTACAATATATTCTGATAATGGCACAAATTTAGTTGGTACATCTAATGAACTGAAATCTGTTAATTGGGAAAAAATAGAAGAATTTGCTGCCATTAAGAAGATTAATTGGAAATTAAATCCGCCATCAGCCCCATGGTGGGGTGGATTTTGAGAAAGACTTATTGGTATGTTAAAAGGAATAATGAGAAAAATCTTGGGTAAAGCTAGTCTGCACTATGAAGAAATGCATATTGCTATATGCGAAGCAGAAAGCATAATTAATTCAAGACCATTAACATATCTGTCTGAAGACATAGAAGCTCTTATTGCACTTACACCAGCAATGTTCATTCAAGAAATAAAAGAAGTTGGAATGCCGGATTTAGATCAGATGGATTCTAAAAGAATGAATAAACGATTTATGTATAGACAAAGACTTCGTGAAGATCTCAGAAGGCGATTTCGAAATGAATACCTTGGTCAACTAGAAGAAGCAAAAATTAAGGAAGGTGATATCATCTTGATTGGTGATAGCAACATGAAAAGACTAAATTGGCCTTTAGCAAAAGTAGTGAAACTTTTTTCTGGTAAAGACAATAAAGTTCGAGTTGTTGAATTGAAAACCAAGAATGGGTGTTTCATAAGACCTATACAGCACTTATATTCCTTAGAAATTAGACAAGATGAAAGGTATGCCTTGCAGAGTAGGACTCCACTATCTGACTCCTTCCGCAACAAGTGCCCCGACACTGATGATTCCACATCAGATCCAGTGACTGTCATCGAATCCAGTGATTGTCCACAATCTATTGACTGTCAACCATATGACAGGTGTGATACTTATCAGACATCCCGTTGTGGAAGAATCCTAAGATCTCCTAAGCGATTGGACTTATGATTGTGAGTTTCATTATTCTCTTGAAACTCAAAGGTGGGAGATTGTCGAAAATGATGCCGAACTAGAACTTTTTGTTTTGTATGTCACACGAACATTTTTCCGCTCTTAACTGTAACCAACCGTACTTCGGTTAAAGAACTTTTTTTTCCGCGGGCTGATTTGGGAACTTCTGGTTAGTAGTTAGCTGCGCTAAGATGCGCTTTCTCTGTCTGTATGTCTGTCTGTAAATTTTTGTATCATCTCGTCATTAATATGCTTAATAAAAGTAATTTGAAAAAGAATATTGGAATTATTTGCCTACATCCCGCCTCTTTGGATATCTCACTTCACTGGTCCTGGGAATTGGAATGGTAAGAAAAATTTTGTAAGAACCTTTCTAGTTTTATTTTGGAGGATTGTTTTGTGAGGTAAAAAATATATTCTTAAATTGCATTACAATAGTGTAATTCAATGGTGTAACTAGAATAATATTTGGCCAACGGCCATACCATGCTGAATATACCAGTTCTCGTTAGATCACCGAAGTCAAGCATCATTGGGCGCGGTCAGTACTTGGGTGGGTGACCACCTGGGAAGCATTCACACATTTGGGACCTGAATGGCCGAGTGTCTAGTGCTCGGTGCCAGATCTCGTATGGAAGAAAACCAGACCTCTATGCCGCTCAATGAAGCAAATGGAGATTTCGGTGGGAACGACGTCAATATGACGGAGTCCACACCTCTATCTACAGAAAACAGTCTCCCCGAGACTACCTCGAACTTGCTCTCTCTGAAACCTACCAGACCAACCTCACCTTCGAGCTACATAGTCACTGACGACTTTATCTTCGAAAATAAACAAATTATGGACCATATCAACAACTTGCGCCAACAACTGAAGTACTTTGAAATCCAACTTCAGTTCAATCCTGATCCCGACAAAACTGCAAACATCCAAGCAGGCCTTCTCACAGCCTCGC
>BPLQ01011679.1:0-10750 GCA_021605075.1 Caerostris darwini | reverse complement strand
AAAATTAAACGAGATTATGCAATAAATATGTGGCCTTTGGTACCAGAGACTTCAGATTTGAATCCTAGCCATGGTATGGATGTTTGTTTGTGGTTCAAGCCGCACAAAACCTATACACACTAGTATAGGGGAATATTAGAATTTCGAATTTCGATTATTATAGAATTCCGAATTTTGATTATTATAAAATATCGAATATTAGAATTTCGAATTTTGATTTTTATAAAATATCGAATATTAGAATTTCGAATTTTGAGTCTTATAGAATTTCGAATTTTGAGTCTTATAGAATTTCGAATATTGATTATTATAAAATGTCGAATATTAGAATTTCGAATTTTGATTATTATAAAATGTCGAATATTAGAATTTCGAATTTTGATTATTATAAAATGTCGAATATTAGAATTTCGAATTTTGATTATTATAAAATGTCGAATATTAGAATTTCGAATTTTGATTATTATAAAGTTTTGATTATTATGGAATTTCGAATATTAAAATTTCGAATTTTGAGTATTATAGAATTTCGATTATTAGATTTTCTAATTTCGATTATTATAGACCTAGAAGGATATATGAAACTAAGAATTTACAGGAAAAAATATATCAGGAATATAAAATATAATGATATTACCGAAATATAAGGAAACTGATAAAAACGTGAAAAGGAAACATATAATTTTACAAACAAACTGAATTCGAAATGCTGTTGTTCTTACTAATCCTCCTGGTGCAGGAAACCAGATCCAAGAGACCCCGTCACAGGCGATTAGTCCATGGCTAAGGGTAATATGCAGATTCACTTTAACTAGGAACCACGACGGATGAATATTTAATTCATAGTTAACTACAGATAAAGGTAAGAGGGTTATGATGTGTAAAAAGTATTTGCATATGGAAACACTACTTTTTTTGTGGGTGAATGTGTGTGTTATACCTTGATCTCCAGAACTAACTCCAGAACTGATTTTAACTAAATCTTTAGAAATGATTTTTACTTAATCTTCACAATCAATACGCTATAGAAAGTGCACTATGGCCTAAAAAATTAAATGAGACTCTACAATAAATATGTACAAAATCTATACGCAGTAGACCAAAATAAAAAGAAAGAAGGATACCTGAAACTAAAAATGTACAGGAAAAAAATATAAGCAATATAAAATATATAGATATTACAGAAATATAAGGAAATTAATACAAAAATCCCAATAAAAAGAGTTTTGCTTTTCTGGTTATTTTGCATCAAGTGTGATTTTCCAATGAGGATTTGGTTTGTCGTTCAACTGTCATTTTTTGTACAGTTTAGGTTAATTAGACATGAATTTACAGTTTAACGTGGATTCCTAACTAATAACAAACATCCATGCCACCGCCAGAATTCCAACCTGAAACTTGTGATACCAAAGGCTTGAGAGCTGGGCAATTGGCCATGAGGTAACTTCCAGTATGTGAGCTATCTGACCTGAGGTCGATTTTCAAAAAATTGACAAATATATAGCAGTTTCCTCATTACCGGTTATGTAGAAGAGGAAGGCCTTTGGAAATAAAGCATGTGAATTTATAAACAAACTACATTCGGAAACTACATTGTTGTGGTTACTAATCCTCCTGGTGCAGGAAATGAATGAAAAAAAACTTCGAGTGCAAAGGGTTAAATCTTCAAAAGTCAGAATATTAATTATCCTCTTGAAAATCAATTTAGAAATGTTCACCATTACCTCCGATATTAAATCGCATACTACATAAATGAGTTAAAAATGTATATCACTTTTACCTTACCGAAACAATCCGCTAAAACTAGAAAGTTTTATATAAAATTTCTCTTACATTTCTAATTCAACGGAACTGTAAGAATGAGATATCCAAAAATAATGGCAGGTTGAGAGTTAATGCAAATATATTTACAATACTTTTATTTACACATTACAATGACGATATGACACATAAAAATACAGACACAAAAAACCCGCGTCTACCATGGATGACTATCAACAATGAAGTTCTAAAGTCCAGGGAGAAAAATTCTTACACCGAAGTACAGTTAGAGTTAAGTGGAGTGTTAAAGAGTCCAGGTGGTAAATAATTCAAAAAGTTCTAGATATATACAGCATTTTTGACAATCACTAAGACAGACAGCTTAAAAAAAAGTTATGCCCTTACAAAAGTTTAAGTTAATCAAAGGAGGTAGAAACATTTCATATTAATTCATAATCGAATGACTTTCATAATGCATTTGATATTCAAAAATTGAATAAAAATAGTATCCTAGAGGAAATATTTGAACTAATTATTGACAGTAATCTTCACAAATTAAGCTTGAACTGTTGTTTCCGAGGTATATTATAGAAAATCCCTCTGCTAGGAATAGGTTCCAAGCAAAATCCTCAGAATCCATTGTTACTAACAAGCGCACCATAACCACAAACAATTTAATCAAACCCTTCGACAAAACACGTACTCAAGTGTAACAGGGCACAAGAACGGCCAGAAAGAAGATTACCTTAAGCCTTTTGACACATGAATTAGATTTGTGACTTGTGGTAAATTACTTCAAAGCAGACATGACAAATGGGAGAAAACCTAACCTGTGCGCGTTTATTAGATTCAGGGTAACCAAGGAGAAGGTATTATTACAAAAGAAGGAATTACATGTATAAAACGAATGAAAAGAAAGTTTGTTATATGAAAATGTATTTGTGAGGTTGATTTTTATTGAATTTTAAAAAATCGGAATATTAATTATTATCTTGAAATTCAATTTAAATGCTTACCATAATCTCCGAAACTAAATCAGATTCTACATAAATATGATCAAAATCTTTATACAACAAGAGAAACAGCTTAAAAAAGAAAAATACATGGAAAGTTTTTACAGACATTTAAGGGAATTCATGAGGATATAGAAACATTTTATATAAATTCATAATCAAAAGACATTTATAAAAGTGCAATACATTTCATATTCAAAAAGGGAAGAAAAACAGTATCATAGATAACGTATCTGAGCAAATTATTAGCAGTGATCATTACAAATCGAACTTGAACAGATCTTTCCAAGGTATATTACAGAAAATCCGTCTCTAGAAATAGATTCCAAGCAAAATCCTAATAATCCATTGTTACTAACAAACGAACTATAACCATCCCATTCCATAAATTTAATCAAACCCTTTGACAAAACACGTACTCGAGTGTAACAGGACACAAGAAAGGCCAGACAGAAGATTACCTTAAGCCTTTCGACACAGGAATTAGATTTGAGACTTGTGGTAAATTACTCCACAGCAGACATGACAAATGGGAGAAAACCTAGCCGGTGCGCGTTTATTAGATTCGGGGTAACCAAGAAGAGACTTTTAATCCGAAAGGAGGAATTGCATGTAATAAGATACCTTTTTTCTGTGTGGGTAGATGTTTTTGCTTCTTTTGGAGCTGGATTAGGTACTCTGAATGGGAAAAAAGTTATTGGGGGCAATTCGATAACAGGCAAAACCAATAAAATTCGGTCGATTAAAAAAGAAGAAATATCGTTTCTATAAATACGGTTAAGTGAGGAATCATGTACTATGAAGATAGAATCCCGATCTATATCAGTTGGTGATCGATAATAACCTTTTTTGTCTGGATAAGTTCAGTTGTTTTCTTTTTTCCCCATTTAAATCTTGTAAATGAACGCGAATCATTTTGTTATTAATTAACAGTAACATTTGCAGTGAAGAATTTGAAATTGATTCTAAGTCGGTTTTTTTGGTTGCATTTTGAGGAAATTCCAATTTCAATAGGTATTATAAGAATAATTTTTTTAACATTGAAATCATTTAAATTAAAAAAAAATTAATAATCAAATAATTTAAATTAAAAGATAATGAAAATAAACAAATTTCATACGTTTTATGAAGGATAAGTTCTAACTAATAAGAAATAAATCTATTACGAAATAATTTAATAATTCTATAATAATCGAAATTCGAAATTCTAATAATCGAAATTCTATAATAATCGAAATTCTATAATAATCGAAATTCTAATAATCGAATTCCTGTAATAATCGAAATTCGAAATTTTAATAATCGAAATTAAATTCTATAATAATCGAAATTAGATATTCTATAATAATCGACATTCGAAATTCTGTAATAATCGAAATTAGAAATTCTATAATAATCGACATTCGAAATTCTAAAAATCGGAATTCGAAATTCTAATAATCCAAATTAAATTCTATAATAATCGAAATTAGAAATTCTATAATAATCGACATTCGAAATTCTATAATAATCGAAATTAGAAATTCTATAATAATCGACATTCGAAATTCTAAAAATCGAAATTAAATTCTATAATAATCGAAATTCGAAATTCTAATAATCCGCATTAAATTCTATAATAATCTACATTCGAAATTCTAATAATTGAAATTCTATAATAATCAAAATTCGAAATTATAAAAATCGAAATATTTCTATAATTACCTAAAGTTTTTTATACGAGAATTAGATCTGGGGCTTGTGGTGTATATCAGATATTACAAATGGCAGAAATCTGCGCCACAAATTCTGCTATACTTTTATTAAATTCAGGATAACAACGGATAAAGGAGTTAAGGCAAGTGGTTAATTCAAGTGAAAGAACATTGCATGAAGAAAGTCAATTTAAAGATTATATTTTCTGTGCTGCTGGTTTGTGTAAGGGTGATCGTAAGGTAAGGCCCACATGGGTTTTGATGTGTGTTTATTAGATTCAAGGTAACCACGAAGAGATTTTTAATGCGAAATTAGGAATTGCAAGTAGTAGGCTAATGAAAAGGCAGTACTTTTTGTTCGAGAATGTGTGTGTGTGTAGAGTTAATTTTTATTAAATCTTCAAAAATCAGAAAATTATTTATTATCTTGAACATCAATTTAGAAATGCTCACCATAATATCCGAAACTAAATCTGACTCTACATAAATGCTAAAAAATACTAAATCTAATAAAAGTACTAAATCTTACTCTACATAAACTATACACTGTAGGTAAAACCACTTAAAAAAGGAGAATAACTGTAAAGTTTTGGCAGAAATTTGAGTGAATTCATAAGGATATATAAACATTTTATATAAATTCCTGATCAAGTGTCATTTAAAGTAATATATATTTAATATTCAAAGTGAAGAAGAAACAGTTTCCTAGATAACGTATCTGAACAAATTATTGACAATAATCTTCACAAAAACTTGAGCGGGTCTTTCCAAGATATGCTACAAAAAATCCCTCTACTAGGAATAGGTTCCAAGCAAAATCCTCACAATCCATTGTTACAAACAAGTGCTCTCCTAAATTTAATCAAACCCTTCGACAAAACACGTACTCGAGTGTAACAGGACACAGGAAAGGCCAGGAAGAAGATTACCTTAAGCCTTTCGGCACAGGAATTAGATTTGAGACTTGTGGTAAATTACTCCACAGCAGACTTGACAAATGGGAGAAAACCCACCCGTTGCGCGTTTATTAGATTCAGGGCAACAGAGAAGAGACTTTATAAAAAAAATTAATGTGAATTTTTATTTGTGAATTTAATCTGAAAATTTATATGTGAGGTTAATATTAAATCTTCAAAAATCGGAATAATAATTATTATCATAAAAATCTATTTAGAAATGTTCATCATAATCTCCGAAACTAAATCAGATTCTATATAAAAAGGTTCCAAAATCTGTATCAGTAAGATAAACAACTTAAAAAAACACACAGAAATTTGAGTTTACACATTTAAGGGCATGATGTCCGTGTGACTAGCGCTCTGACGCTCGGTGCTACAAGTTTCGGGTTTGAATCCTCCACTTCAGACCACCATCGCAGATTCCAGTCTAATATAACTGTAGAGCGTTTGGCATAGGGCTGACATTCCTACCACGTAAAAAGAATACATATCCTGTCTGGAGATCTGCAACAAGCAGCCGACCTTGGCCCACAGTGGGGTTGTTGCGCCACTGATGATGCTGATGCTGATGACAACACATTTAATATTCAAAAAATGAAAAAAATCAATATCTTACGCAACGTATCTGAAGAAATTGTTGACAGTAATCTTTACGAATTAAACTTGAACTGATCTTTCCAATGTATATTACAGAAAATCCCTCTGTAGCAATAGATTCCAAACAAAATCTTCCAAATCCATTGTTACTAACAAGCGCACTATAACCACCCCATTTCCTCCTAAATTTAATCAAACCCTTCGACAAAACACGTACTCGAGTGTAACAGGACACAAGAAAGGCCAGAAAGAAGATTACCTTAAGCCTTTCGACACAGGAATTAGATTTGAGACTTGTGGTAAATTACTCCACAGCAGACATGACAAATGGGGGAAAAGCTATCCGGTGCGCGTTTATTAGATTCGGGGTAACCAAGAAGAGACTTTTAATCCGAAAGGAGGAATTGCATGTAGAAAGATTCCTTTTTTTTCTGTGTGGGTTGATGTTTTTACTTCTTTTGGAGCTGGATTAGGTACTCTGAGTGGGAAAGAAGTTATTGGGAGGCAATTCGATAACACGCAAAACCAATAAAATTCGATCGATTTAAAAAAGAAGAAATATCGTTTCTATAAATACGGTTAAGTGAGGAATCATGTACTATGAAGATAGAATCCCGATCTATACCAGTTGGCAATCGATAATGACCTTTTTCGTCTGGATAAGTTGAGTTGTCCTCCTTTTTTTTCCATTTGAAACTTGTAAATGAATACGAATCGTTTTGTTATTAATTAATGCTGTGACATTTTCAGTGAATAATTTGAAATTGATTTTACGTCGGTTTTTTTTTAAGGAACTACATAGTTGTATTTTGAAGAAATTCCAATTTTAATATATATTTTTAGAATATCTCTTTTAACATTGAATACATTTAAATTAAAAATAATTTAAATTAAATAATAATGAAAATAAGCAAATGTTATACGTTCTAAATTCTAACTGTTAAAAAATAATTATATTACTAAATAATATAATAATTCGATAGTAATCGAAATTCGAAATTCCAATAATCGAAATTCGAAATTCTAATAATCGAAATTCTATAATAATCAAAATTCGAAATTCTAATAATCGAAATTCTATAATAATCAAAATTCGAAATTCTAATAATCGAAATTCTATAATAATCAAAATACGAAATTTTAATAATCGAAATTCTAATAAAATTCTATAATAATCGAAATTCTAATAAAATTTTATAGTAATCGAGATTCTAATAAAATTTTATAATAATCGAAATTCTAATAAAATTTTATAATATACGAAATTCTAATAAAATTCTGTAATAATCGAAATTCAATATTCTAATAATCAAAATCCTAATAAAATTCTATATTAATCAAAATTTGAAATTCTAACAATCGAAATTCTATAATAATCAAAATTCGAAATTTTAATAATCGAAATTCTGTAATAATAGAAATAATTCTGTAATTCGCCACATACGTTCTAATAAGAAATAATACTGAAGAGAAATTTTGTGAATTTTTGACGAGGCGGTATTTTAAAGATAGTAGAGAAAATAGGAGTAGATTTCGTATATAAAGCATAAAAGTAGATTTCAAACAGTTAGAGAAATTTTGAATTGTTTCAGAACAATAAAAGAATGATTTTTAAACTAAAAGGTTGTAATAATTTTTAAATTGATAATGACCGCTGAAAAAAAAGGAGTGATAAAATGAAATATATATATATAAGTATTCTATGAAAGAATACACAATAAAATTAAAATCCTTATTTCATCCAATATAAATAAAATGAAAATTTTATTAATAATGGATAAATCTAATAAAAATATTTTGTATCAATTATTACTCTAAATAAAGTTAGCAGGGGATGGAATATGCAAGTTATTATTACATGAAAAAATAAAACTTTGTAACAATTAGGCATAAATACATATATAATAGTTTAATTAATATTATCAAAAAACATTTTAAAAAAATAATTTACAAAAAAAAAAGGTATTTTCTTAAAACACTTACTAGAACAAATTAAAATTTGGCTTAATATGTGGATAGCATTAAAAGATGTATAATATGTACTATGAATTATCTAATAATATACTATGGATTATCTAATAATGTAATATGGATTATCTAATAATGTAATATGGATTATCTAATAATTTAATATGTAATATAGTAGACTAGTACATGTAATGTGTACCAAGGATTATCTAATATTGTAATCTAATAATGTACAATTACATGTAATATGCACTATGATGGTCTAATAAATGCAATTACTATGGTGTATTAGTTGTTTGTTGTTGTTTCTTATCCCACTTGGCTGGCCAAACCCACGAGCCCATACGTGCTCATGATTGAAGGGGAAGGAAGCAGCTTCTGTTGTAATGGAGCACCCGTAGGTAGAAGCCTGACTTTGGCTCCGTGACGCTCTTACAGTCGTAGGAGAACGGGACCTACGGCTTAAAGTGGATTCCGAACCACTACAAACATCCATGGCACCGCCGGGATTCGAACCCGAAACCTGTGGCACCGAGCGTCAGAGCGCTAGACACTCGGCCATTCAGGTCCCAAATTTGCCAACGGCACGCGGTGTTCCCAGGTGGTCACCCACCCAAGTACTGACCGCGCCCAATGATGCTTGACTTCGGTGATCTAACGAGAACTGGTATATTCAGCATGGTACGGCCGTTGGCTTCGGTGTATTAGTACTAGTGCAATATGTGCTATGATATCCCAGTACGTATAATGTGTATTATGGATTATCCAATAATGTAATGTATACTAATACATGTAACGTGCACTATGGTATCCATTATGCGTATATATTACACCATTATATCATGGTATGTGCACTATGGATTGTATATCTGCTTTTCTAGTAGCGAAGGTCCACAAATCAAAAGGCCCCTGTATTATAGAACGATGCCTGAACAGAATAAAGCATACAGTAGTGCATAGATTCGGTATGCAATATTTCGGTACGCAGTATTTATTCGGTATGTATTTTTTCGGCACGCAGAAAAAAACCACCATGATGTTTTAATAGGAGCAAATATATAATAAGAATTTGTTTTGGATATAGCGCGATGCTTAAAAGGATCATATGGTTAATTAATTTATGAATTCATGTTGTATTTTGATATCAGAAAAAAGTAATTGTTCGCAATTTGTTTTTCAATCTGCTGTGCAAAGTAGAATATTAAATTCGATGCGCGTATTGAAAGTTCCAACAATTCCATGACTCCTCCCCCCTCTTTCATCCAATCACATTTCACTTCCTGAAGGGAGCGTCGTTCGAAGAACTCCTTTTATTGGGGCTTTTTGAGGCCGCTCTTAAAATATTTATGTCACCAAGATACACCTGACAATCCGGTCTGCCCGGAAAAAAACTGTTTACTGTTTTCTCTCTCTCTCCAAAACAAACAAAAAACAAAGGACTTTAAACAACTTTAGTTGCCAACTTATCAGAGTTCATTATACAGGAAATTTCAGTTCGTTTACTTCCCGGCATTTGGAAACATTACTTGCATCAAAACAAGTTTTCTAACTCCTTCTGACTAATAGTAGGTAGTAACGATAGAAGTATTAAATAAATTCATTTAACGTTATATTGTAGCGTATATTATGGTATTCAAATATTTTACTTTTTGAAATCTCTTCAAAAAATTAAAATTTCATAAATGACCAACTTGCAAATGGGAAATAACATGAACATTTTACTTCAAATAGATTGCAATAGATTGGTTCAAATAATTATCATAAATGATTTAATGGTTTTTAATCCCTATCTAAATTACTGTAGAGCATTCGGCGTAGGGCTGACAATCTCATCCCATAAAAGGAAAACAACATCTTCTATCTCGAATTCTGCCAGTAGACAGACGGCTTGGAGCACCATGGGGCTGTTACACCCGTTGAAAAAGAAGATTGATTAATCACCCTACAGTGATTTTGTACAAACTTTGGGCTAATTAGAATGGGACCTGCATTTTAACACGGACGCCGCACCACGCACAAACATCCATGCCACGTTTCGAACCTCAAGATTGTGGTACCAATGGCTACAGCGCTAGCCAATTGGCCATCAGGCCGCAGAAGAAAAGGCTTTCTTATGATATTTCCAAAACTTTCAAATATCAGCTTTAAACATTGTATCAACTTTATGTGCATGCAAATCTAGCCCTCATTTATTGTAAATAATAACATTGAAAATAAATGATTATAAAAAAATTGAAGTCAATACTTTATTATATTTCCTACTTAATTTTTGTATGTAGGAATGAAATATATGTAGAAGTAAGCTTTTGCTACACAGAATCTAGCATATTGTATCGTGTTTCAAATAAATCACTGTATTACTGAGTCTTTTCTGTCAATCATTTCAATGGAACTATTAAAAATAATACTTTATAAATAGCAAAAAATATCTTTCTGAGAAATACAAGGTTTAAACAAAATTTGCATTCTTAAATTAATACAATCTAAATAAATATATCCCATTTATTAAAACTGAATTAAAAATAACTAAAGTTAATGAAACCCTTTTGAGGAGGCTGTTAATTCATGGAAGAGATTTCCAAATCGCAACTTTAAATGCACTGCTGGTAACGAGTCTTTCAACTTGATGGTTTTTATTTTTTATCAGCTCGAATCATCCTAATTGGCTTGGCCGATTTTGATGAAATCTTTTGTGTATGTTTGTCAAAACATGGAGAATGCCATTATGCTCTACCCTTTGTTGTAAGCCCCCACCATA
>BPLQ01011677.1:0-32266 GCA_021605075.1 Caerostris darwini | reverse complement strand
CTTCGTGGTGCATCTAATAGAAGTGTCAGGGCACCGAGATGCGTCCTCGATCAAAGCGATAGCTTTCTGGCGATGAAAAATTCTGGAAGAAAAGTAAAGATGCCCCCCCTCTGTTTTTCTGCGCCAAACCCTTCACCGCCAGTTATCCATCAAATTGTGAACCCTGCTGTCATTTCTGGTCTCCGCCCAGAATACTTTCACGGTTCACTTTTAATAGATTTATTAGGAAGTGCGCAATCCCGCCAGGAAATTTTAAGGGTTGTTATTATATTGATGTAGATGATGTAGATGATGTTTATAACTTTAAAGTTAACTCTAAGCATTTTTATGATTAATGAAACACGTAAAAGACGTGAATTGATTACGAAAATGATTGCAGATTTTTTTGCATGGAACATATTTTGACGACATAATTTTTTTTAAATCCGCAACGAGTTTTTGTAAAACCAAAGTTAATGATGGCTGTTGATAGAATCCATATATTGTTGAATTTTATTCATAATTGTATATTTCCTAGAAAACATATTTATTTATTTTTTAATTTCATTTTTTTTCAAATAATGTAGTGGTATAAACAGTTCAAGGAAGCTAGAGAACGCGTTAAAGACGAAGAGCCCTATGGTCGAGCATCAACCAACGGACGAAGCTCACGTTCAAAAAATTAAAGGGTTTCGTGCTCGCAAACCGCCGATTTACAATAAGAGATCTTGCTGCTGATGTTGGAATTTCAAAAGGATCTTTCAATTCCGTTTTGGACCTCAAACGCTTCAAATCTCGATTGGTACCGAAAACACTGAATGCTCGCCAGCTTACACTACATTGATTCTTCGTGACTCTTTCACCAAAAATGAAACATATATCGTTAAACAACCACGTATTGATACCGTGCGAATTCTGGCTATTCCTTAAACTCAATAGACCACTCCTGGGACACCGTTTTGAGTGAATTGAAGAGATTCAACGTGAATCACCTCACGCTTTGCCGATCCCATGCCGATGACTTTTTAGCATGCATTGAGGATTAGAAAAAAAGTTGCCATAAGTGCATTGTGACTGGAGGAGATTACTTTGAAATCGATGAAATAAATTTGGAAGAATAAAAAATATATAATAAAATATAAATAATATACATAAATAATAATATATACAAAAATATTTTTTAAAAAAATATATAATTGGTCTTACTTTTTGGGCACAGTAGTATGGTATAATCCCTTGGGGGAAATTGTCGAATGCAAATTTTGTGTTGTTTTACGCTTTCTGTAATTATAGGATCTGACTTGGATGGTGATGAGTACTGTGTTATTTGGATGCCTTAACTAATATTCAAAAGCGAAAACGAAAAAAAATACTTGATTTTACTTTTTGGGCACAGTAGTATGTTAACAACTCCTGAATAAAGATAATACTTAAAATTCCTATTTATAAATGCGAAAACTCTAATTACAGTAACCTTTCCCCTTAAATTGCTGCAAAATTTTTCCACTGGGCTCCAAATTTTTATGCTCCAGAAACTTTTCCTGCCGAAGAGCTATTATTCCATGACATGCCGTTTCCAGTTTTTTCCCTCTGTGTGTTTCATTACAACTGTTCCGGCTTCGTGGTGCATATAATAGAAGTGTCAAGGCACCGAGATGCGTCATCGATCAAAGCGATAGCTCTCTGGCGATGAAAAATCCTGGAAGAAAGTAAAGATGCCCCCCCTGTTTTTCTGCGCCAAACCCTCTCATCCCTAGTTATCCATCAAATTGTGAACCCTGCTGTCATTTCTGGTCTCCACCCACAATACTTTCACGGTTCACTTTTAATAGATTTATTATTAGGAAGTGCGCAATCCCCCCAGGAAATTTAAGGATTGTTATTATATTGATGTACGACTGTTTAAAACATAAAGTTAACTCCCTAAACGTTTTTAAATCTTGTGGAATCATATATATATTGCATAAAAGACGTGCATTGATTACGAAAAATAACAAATTTTAATAACATAATTTTTTTTTAAAAATCCGCAATGAGTTTTTGTAGAATCAAATGTTAAAGATGGCTCCTGATAGAATCCATATATATTGTTGGATTTTCTAGAAAATCTATTTCGATTTATTTTTAATTTTATCATTTTGTTAATTTCTGAATGTAGTTTTGGATGGACTCTTTAGGCATTTTAATTTTTTTAAAAGCATGATATATAATACATGACATGAGTCTATACGCTATACATACATTTGACATGAGAGTATGTAACTACAATTGGAAGTTGCAGATTCAGTTTTAACCAGAGTGCACCAGGATGAAGCTTTTGCACTGTCTTCACAATTATCATTTATCTTTCTTCACCTCCACCATGTTCTATCAGCCACTATGTCTAAACAGACGTAGGATTATAAAGGGATCAAGATGATACCTTATGATGGTAACTATTCCTATATATAAGACTATAGTTTATGATGATTAAATTCCTGCAATTTATTTGAACAATTGTTTTCTAGAACGTCTTTCGCAATTATATGTTTTAAAACGTGTAATTTCTTAAGAATATCTTGGCATTTATCAGTTCTCTATGCTTTTATTTAAATAACATTTCTTACTTATTTATGTTGCCCATCTATATTCTGATTCAAGAATTTAATGGAAATTCATATCTTCAATTTTGAATCAGAAAGAACTTAAGATTTATCTCTGTCTTTGAGATGTTATATATATATATATATATATATACATATATAACATGAAACAAGATTTTGGTGAGACCGACTTCATAAAATATTATAGTTTAAAAACACGCTTTTAGAATTAATCAAACTAAAAAGTAAAAAATAATTGTTAACATAAGAATAAAATGACTAACGAGATAATTAATGTCGCTGTTCTAAAAGCGTGGGGTGCTTTGTATGACAGTTTTAAATTAACTCTGCATTTTCGAATGAAATTAGTGAAAAATTATAACGGTTGATATCGAGCTGCCCACGCTTTTAGAACAGTGACATTAATTTCCTCGTCAGTAAAGTTATTCTTATTTTAACAATTATTTGTTTACTTTTTAGTTTGATTAACTCTAAAAGCGTGTTTTTTAATTTTTTTAAACTATAATTTATTTTTTAGTTTGATCAACATTACAAACGTGTTTTTTAACTATAATATTTAATTGATGTCCCGGTACGGAGGACTGGAATTATAGTTCTTACAATAATTTAATTGTGACGAAAACAAAGGCAATGCGAATATGTCGAGTCAGCCAGGATTCGAACAGGAAATCTCCTGATCCGTAGACAGGCGCGATAACCGTTGTGCCACTGTCCCACGTAAGTTTGAATGTCTTAGGCACTTTCATTCTGCATAGATTAAATTGCTCTTCATAAGTTAAAATAAAATCACTAATCCTGACGATCCTAATCATGATGAGATAATAAACTTATCAAAATATTTTATTGTCGTCGGTCCTTGATAAGTCTACAAAGTTTAACTTAAATCTGATCACTTAAATTAGGGCAAAATCGAGCCCAAAGAGTTAGTTACAAACAAACATACAGGTGAAAGTAATAAAAACGTATTAAAAAATGTTACGATTTCTTGTACAACTTATATTCGTTAATCTCTAGAATTATGCATTGTTTTGATTTTATTTATGTTTGTTATATTTCATACAAAATTCATTTTTATTTCTTTTTTATTTTATTATTTAATAGTTTTTGAATTATAAAAATTGTATTTGGATACTTTGCATCTATTAAAGTCTATAAAACTAATTAGTACATTGACGTAGCAGAGATAAAAATTTTAAAGTATTCTCAAAGTTTTATAAAAATTCTACTAATCCATTTAAACAAAACGTTATTGATTAGAAGCATAATGAATAAATTAAGAATTTTACCATGTCATGGTCTTTTGATAAAGTAACCTTATATTATAAAAATTATGTAAGTATACTGAGAAAATTTCTGTAAGCCATTTCGATGATGACTAATATTTATTTAGTGTGTTGGATATTATTTAGTTAAAAATTTATTTTAATTTTCTTTTATTGATATTTTTGAATGGAGGAATGTTAGATAGATTCTTAATGTCTTTTGTTTCAAAAAGTTTTAATATCTATAATGAAATTCCACTCATTATATGTGGAAAATATTCATGAAAAACATTTGAAATTTCTAAAAGTGCGGATAGCATTTGATAGCATTTAATCTCACCAAAATCATTTACTATGTTTTATTAATTACTGATTTAAATGTTGTTAATAATTGTTTTAACATCATTTTTCTTAATCAATAAATATCTTTAATTCAAAATTGTAGTGAGATTAATCAAAAGGTTTTGTTGTGACATCTGGTTTCATCTAGATAAATTTCATTAAATCTGTAATTATGAATGCAACAATTGATGCTCCATTAATGATGCAAACCATGCTTATTGAATGTGATTTGCATGATGATTATTTTAAGGAATCTTATTTAATTATTGATTTAGTCAATTTTATATGATGACATTTTTGATCACTTTAAATTAGTTTTGCAGATAAGATTGGTTTACAATAACGCATGCGTAAAAAATAAAATAAAATTTCATGTTAAGAGGAATTTTTCTTTTTTCTGCATTTTTTTAACAAGTTTTTTTTCTTTATTATTATATTTTCATACTATTTACGTCTTTAAACTTATTGGCAAAGAATCATGTCGGTTAACTTATCAAGAAATAATTTTAATAAGAATTCACATATTGAAAGAAGTTCAATAAGAATGATCATGAAAGAATTGTATTAAAATGTGTGTTTAATTTTAATTGTTAAAGAACAGAACAAATTATTTTTCTTGATAACTATTGGTTATAAAAAAGCCCTTTAAATATAATTTATATTTCGCAAATAGTCATATCTGTTGACTTATACCAAAAGAATTTTAATAAGATATCTTATAATGAAAGAATTTCAATAGGAATTCGTATAATGAAAGAATTATAATAAAATATGTGTTTAGTTTTCTTATCGGTAAGAACATAACACATTCTTTTTCCTGTTAACTATTGGTTATGAGAAAACCCTTTAAATATAATTTTTTACAAAACTTGAAGCTTTAAGTGTATTTATTTTATAATAATTGGTTGTATTTAATCCATGTTTTATAATTAATATGTATTTTATAAGTATTAAGAACTACACTATGTGGAAGAAAGTGACGGGACACGACACTATAACGACATAAACCCATATTTATTAAAATTAATAGGAGGTAGGGCCTCCTTTGGCTGCGATCACAGCTGCAACCCTTCTGGGTATGCTTTCCACTAAATTAGCCATAGTGGCAAGAGGAATTTCCTTCCAAATGTTTAACAGGAAGTTCCATAGTTCAGGCTTGCTTTTGGGGAGTGGGGTGCAGGCCCTCAACCGACGGTCCAATTCGTCCCAGAGATGTTCAATTAGGTTAAGATCAGGGCTCTGCGCCGGTCATTCCATGCTTTTAACGCTGTTGTTCACATACCAGTCAAGAGTTCTACTTGCAACATGTCATGTTGCGTTATCGTCTTGATACCAGCAATCATCCATACCGTACGTTGGCCACAAGGTAGGAAGGACATGATTGTCAAGAATATCACAGTATCTATCGGCATTCATCGCACCATCAACCTTCATCAGTGGGCCAGCCCCATACCAGGAGAAACAGGCCCATACCATCAATCCTCCTCCACCAAACTTTACAAATGAGACGACACACTCGGGCAAAAGGCGTTCCCCTGGTAAACGCCATACCCAAACACGTCCATCGGAACGGAAAAGGGTAAATCGTGACTCGTCACTCAAAGTACGCGTTTCCAGTCATCCAGAGTCCAAGTACGGTGGTCTTTGGCCCATCGAAGGCGCGCTTTCTTGTTTGTTTTCGTAATCAAAGGCTTATGGGCCGCCGAACGTCCAGTGTAACCTAACTTATGGGCCTCGATACGAAGAGTCTTGGTCGAAACGGCCACACCTGTGGCTTGTCTAAGCTCATTAGCGATGTTATCCATGGATGTTTGACGGTTACTTCGAATCTCCCTGTCGAGCACCCGCCGGTCCCTGCTAGTGAGTACTGTAGGTCGTCGACTTTAGGATTTGTTCTGACAGTGTCCCTCAGTCTTGTAGCGACACACAACACGTGCTACAGTTGATTTTGAGCAGTTACGGAGACGGGATATCTCCCTAATTGACACCTTGGCCAGATGCAACCCAACCAACACACCTTTCTCGAACTCAGACAACATCTTGACAAAAAACAACTCTAGTCGACTCCACAGAGTACTTATAGGATATGGCTGACACGTGATACCTATTATTGCGCATGTGTCAGCTGTATTGTCGACTTTTGTACTTTTCGAGGTGTCCCATCACTTTCTTCCAGATAGTGTATTAATGTACTAACATAAAAAATAAGAATCCTATTTATATTGATAGTATTAAAAACTAATAATGCTATTTATAAAAGCAAAAACTTTATTCTAAGATAATGCTTTTGTTTAACACGTGTATCACTCCCTGCTCCAAATTTTCTTTCCTTATTTCTCTGGATTATCATTTTAAAGCTTACTTAGAATAAAGTTTAAATTAGATTAGCTGTAATTAACTCCTTATTGCTTAAACGAGCACTTATAGAAAAAAAAAAACCTTTAAGCTTTATAGTTATTCAAGTAATGATATTTCTATGCTATAGTATCCATAAAACATCTTATACAAATTTGAGCTTTCAATTATATTATTATTTTAGTTTTGATCACTTTTTCCAATGTCTCTTTGTTTTATATCATGGATTATGTAAACAGCAACAACAATTTTAAAGATATAAGTACATCTTATAACTTTTTAAATTCGATGTTATTTACTATTTCCAGTTCACCATACTTATTAGTGAGTATTATCATTTGAGAACCATTCTTCAAATTAATATAGGCATAAAAGTATAGAACAAAGTATTCCAGAAATAAAAAAAAAAAATTAAAACAAATCTCATGAGATTATAATGTTATTAAAATGTGTCAGAAATTTGTGTAGCTGTTTTTTGTGCTGGAAACGGGGTAGTGAAATTGAAAAAATTTCATAACCGCTGTGGAAGCAATGTTTAAAGCATCTTTTGGTGTATCCTGAGTGGAGTTGAATCTGTTATTCTTCTGTTATAATGGGGGAAAACTTCCAGTTAGAAAGTCCTTAGCATTAAAAAGAGTACATCAAATAAAACTGTCGTTTGCGGAATTTATCAATGCATGATTTATTTAATCCATTTAGGTGATAAAAGATTCGAAAATTTTTAAACTATAAAATATTCTTAAATTTTTTCTTAAATATGTTTATAATACGCAGCAGACGAAGGTAGGAAAGAAGCAGCCATGATTGAGGTACTTGAGTCGAGACTAGCATGGAGTGGTCTTTTTGACAAAGGATTCATTGAAATTATTAATTTTCATTTTTTATATTTCATACAATAATGTTTAAAAAATTTTCCATTAGAAATTTATTGTTAAGTTTATTATACCCCTTGTAACGTCTTGACTTTTACGGCTTCCAGACGACGGCCCCTTTCAGGTTCATGGGAACCCTTTAACTTTTATTTACAATATATATACATTCCGGGTACGAAGACTCCAGTCTATGGAGAATAAAATTTCCCATTACATGGTGTGATACACGAAACCACAAGGGACTCAATTTGAAAACAGGCGGAAACTCCGGCCTTGTCAGCACTTGAGAGAAAAAGATAACACTTCTTATCGACTCATCGCAGAGTTCTCCTCTTTTCTTCTCCCAAAACCTCCCTTTAAGAAAATTCTTCAAAAAGAAGATGGGGCAGCTTCACTCACTTCTTATTGGAGTAGACACTTTCTCAGCCAATGGTGTGTCACCAATCATGAGGGAACAACTCATGATGTATTCCATTTTCTATCTGTAATTGTTTCAACCTGTGAAGGTCGCACAGCCAATCACTGATTTCATGAGGTCTCATTATCCATGACACTGCATATTTGTTGTCAGATTTGAGTGAAAAATTGTTCTCATTAGTACAAAACACTAATTGCATGTAATATAACTAACCACAACACTGTCTACAAATTTGTGTGATTTGTGGTTATTATGTAATCATTAAAAAATGTACATTCTTCTCTCCCGGGAATTTAATGCTGCAACACTTCCTGTAGCAAAAATGCTACACACTTCAAGGGCAAGTTTCATTGGAATTCTTCAATTGTTCTATTTCTGAAATATTCTATAGTCTATTAAACAGCAATATGCTTTGTAATTAATTTCGCCATCACTTTAATTTGCGTTATACTGGAAATGAGTATGCCTTCGAAACATAAACATGACGAAAAACTGCAACTTACTACTGTGTCCAAAAAACAAGACCAATTATTTGTTTTTCAAAAACTCTTTATTTATTTTTCCAAATTTATTTCATCGCCTTCAAAGTAATTCCCTCCGGACACAATGCAGTTATGCCAATTTTTTTTCCAATCCTCAATGCACGCTAAAAAGTCATCGGCATTGATGCACTTCAAAGCGCAACAATTGCTGACGGCTTATTGATGGCGATTCACTTTGAATCTCTTGGTGTCTTGAAGTTGCGCGGTGCTAACTCAGGTGAATACGGTGGTTGTGGAACGATATAGGTTTCGTCTTTGGCGAAAAAGTCACGAAAAATCAATGCATTGTGAACTGGTGGTTCTTAGTAAAAATCGAGATTTGACGTGTTTGAGGCCCACAATGGAATTGACTGATCCTTTTGAAATTCCAACATCATCAGCAAGGTCTCTAATTGTAAATAGACGGTTTGCAAGCACCAAATCTAGAGGACTCGACTAGAGGCTCTTCATCTTCAATGCGTTCTCTGCCTTCTTTGAACTGTTTATACCACTTCTAAGCATATCTTTCCGATATAGCAATGCTCCCCGAAAACCTTTTGCAACATTCGATACGTTTCCACAAACAAAATTTAATTCAAGTTCTTTGCTCAATTAATTCAGACGTTTCAAAAATCGCCGGAATCAGTTTTAGTGTTTCACAAAGCCAAGTGTAACTCAAACACAAATGAATATTTTGCCGTCAAATTTCACACAAATGACAAGGGCAATGGCAACAACCTAAAAAAGAAAAAAAAATTAAATTCCATAGGCCCCGGAAATTTTAAATTGAAAATTGGTTTTACTTTTTGAACACAGTAGTATAGTTAGTTATTAAAAAATATTTTCAACATATAAGAAAATGCTAATGCCTATCACAAAATAACTGAAGAAAATTAAACTAATGGATGAGATATTTCTCTCTAAATTAAATGAGTTTTTCTTCTTATTTTCTATAACAATTTATTATTTCTATTAGATGCGTTGCATGCGTTGAGGCGTTTAATAAATAAAAAAAGCGCGTGATTTGTTACATCTGGGGCAACATTAATGTTTTATTTGTTTCGCCTTTGTAAAATCTTTATTCAGTCTAGTTACTTTTTTTACGCTGCAGAAAAATCAGTTAGAAAGAATAAAAATTAACCCTTACATTATTATAGAAATAAATTTAATATGGTCTGATTTTTTTTTAATAAAACTATCTTAGCCGTAATTATGGCATTTATTTTTTCCTCACATTTCGCATTGACCGTAATGATTTCAACGATTACTTTTAAAAAAAAAAAAACTAGATTATTCTATTTCTGTAATTATTAAGGATTAATTATTTTTAAGTTAGTGAAAAACATTGATTTTTTTTTCCATTCTTTAAATATTTGTTACAGTATTATGGATAGTAAAAACTTCATTAAATGATCTATAAATCGACTTTTTCTAATTAATTTTTTTGTATGAAAAATTAATAACAAGAGGATATTGCAGCTGTACAATGGAGAGGCAATTTTCCAAACAAAATCAATAATAATCAATCTCTAGAATAAAATGATCATTGAAAAGTGTTCTTTAAGAATGAGTAGATGAAAAATATATCCTTTTGTTTTTAATATTCCTCTTGAGAGAAATGCATATTAACAATATTATACTTTTCATATTTATGGTACAAAAAAACAAGTTGAAGTAGGATTAAAATATTTCGTCACTTAAGTAATTTATATTGTAGCGTTCAGGTTGTTCAGTGCGATTGTCAGCGAAATTTGAGAACTCACAGCTTTATTTAAACACCGCATGCATATAATTAGAGACAGACAATATTGTATGCCAGTTGCCAGTTAATTAGGTAATCCTTGTATGCCAGTTAGTTAGGATTTTGAATACCAGTTGGTTAGATTTTTTGTATGCTTGTTAGTAAGATTTCTTTGCCAGTTAGTAACGTTTCTCGTATGCCAGTTAAATATTTCTTGATAATGTTTTACTAGTGGTTTGCCACTAAACCACTAGTAAAGGATTATTGAGATTCCTATTGAAATAATTAATTGGAGCAGAAGTATTATAAAAATACCTTGTAATAAATATGCTGTTTTAAAATTATATGGTTTAACTTAATTGATATTCCATATAATGTTTCCTAGATATATTTAGTTAGAATTCAATTTCGTGTAGAGAAGTTCACTCTTAAGTAACTAAAAGCTCCATTGCATCAAGACTAAACTATTCTTCGAATGTTTGAAGAAGATTACTGGATACAATTTAATTATGTTAATGGCTGAATAGAATATACTTGTAATTAATCAAGATTCGGAAACACTTATGTAATGCTACGAGGATAGTAATTAACAGTAGCAAATATATAGGATTATTTTAATTATTGAATGACTTGAGAAATATTAAGTAATTTAGAGTACTGATTTACAAAATATTTAATTTCCAAATCATTGATTATTTTTATTTAAAAAATATCTTGGCATGTATAATACATAAATAAAAAAACTCACCATTTGAAATTAATTTATTGAACTCAATGAAATCTTTTTAAAATTCTGTTACAATAGAAACATAGGTTATTGAAATTCATTTGTTGTCTACAGAAATTAGATGCCTCAATGATAATTCATGACAACTACTAATAGCATGTGCAACATCCAGTGTTTGGAAAAAGTGAATGAACTAAATCGAGATTGTGATACTGAAAATCTGACTTCTTCGGGAAGGAATAGTTATTAAATCCTTATTGCTTTGATTTGTCGCTCTACTGTCATTTTTTGCACACTTAGACTAATTAGACCAGGACCTACTACTTAAAATGGATTCCGACCACTAACAAACATCCATGCCACCGCCAAGATTCTAACCTGAAGCCTGTGGTGTCAAAGGCCAGAGTTCTAGCCAATTGACCATCAGGCAGCTCCCACCTGTCTTGAGAATCCTTTTAGAGAATCATTAATTAACATAAAACTTCATATAATCTTTTATGAATAAAAAAAATATTTTTAATTAAAATGATAAATATGCATTACAATTGTATGCCCAAAGCAAAAATTAAATTGCATTTATTAAATATATTTTATAAGAATATTTTGTCATTGTTTTCATAATTTACTTAAAAAAAAATTTAAAAAATGAATCATTATTTTCATAATTTATTTACAGAATGAAATCAAAATTCTGTAGAGTAATGAAAATATGAAACAATGAGTAATTTTTTGAAGGAAAAAAAAGGTAATTGCATAATGCACTTTTATTCTAAAAATATTTTTAAAAATATAATATAAAATTTAGCAAAATGTTAGGGAAATACTTTTTTTGTAAACCAACATGATAAAATGTTTACATTTAAATTAAGTTATTTTTTAAAATGGACATTTACATCTTATTTTTACGCCAATAATGTTTTTTTTCATTATATAAAATTAAAAAACATTTTCAACAAAGGCAAACTAAACTTTGTTATACTATATTTAGTGTTCGTCAGTAATTTGATATTTAGAACGTTAGAGAAATAAAAAAATGTATATTTAATTTAAAATATGTTTTTTGATAATAATTATAAGCGACTGGAAGGTAAAAGATCGAAAAATAATTAGTAAAAAAACGAATTATAAGAATTAAAAACCATAGAACTAAAAATAGGAGAAAATGTACTGCATGAAAAAACGAAATGAAATGAAAATAGATTTCATGAAATGCGGCATGAAAAATTAATTAAGTATTGCAAGTAAAATAGTAAAAAAATAAAACTTATTTAACATCTCTATTATTTTCTTTATTTAAAAAATATTTTTATAACAATAGTAAATATAATTAAAATATAATTTATGCAATTAAATTATTGAAAAGCTTATTCGTTATATTTTTTTTTTGTTGTTTTCCTTAAAATGTGATTTTACATCTTTTGCTTTATTTAATTTTGAATAACTTTATTCTGAATTTTGTACTTCATCTTAATTCAATTTTCGGTATATTTTAAAAAACAACAAAATAAAACATTATTTAAATTTTTTTTAAAATATATTTATTTCACTCGTCAAATAAAATAATATATTTTGGATTTACTACAATGCATAATTAACAACAAGAGAGTGGTGTCAGATTGTCCAATAGATAGGATTGTTTAACAGCTTTCAATTAGATTTAATGATCTATGTAAGATGTCTGCTACATGGTCTAGAACCAAAGATCTATTGAAATGATCTTCTAGCAACTTGATATTAGACATACAAAGGTAGGTATTACTATATGTAGGTCTACAAAGCGGTATTGCAGAGGTATATAAAGGATATACAAAGACTACAGGTAGATATACAAATACTCTCGAAATAAGAAGCAGGATAACTAGGCCAAAATTTGGTCAGAATTTTGAAAAATAAAGGTATAATTTTGAATTTGGGCAAGATTTTGAGAGATTAGAACTTGAGTAGAACTGTGAGAAAGCCGAAGTCTCATGTGGAGAACTCAGTGTGTCATTGTGGATAGTCTTTTGATAGTTGTTATAATTTTAATATTTATGCTTTGTAAATGTGAAGTTTTTATAATATGAAGTTTCTCGGCTTTACATTTCCCTAAATTAAACCACATCTACAAAAGTAGGACTTTGTCCGGGATGAGGGCATTGACGAAGAAATTTGAAGTAGCTGTTCGAGTTCGTTTGCAGTAGTCGACCTGCCAACAAGTTACGCATGGATCAACTACAACCATGGTAAAGAATTTAGATTAATCGTTACCTTGGTAAAAAATTTTGGATAAACCTCCACCCTAAAAGAGTTTTGCGCGCTTAAGTTTCAAATTAAGTGCTGTCTTTTACAGAATATTTTTGTGATCGCCCCCTTATATGTTTTCCATATTCATATGAAGCGGGTGTAAATTACAGATAAATCATTTTTGAATATTTAATTGATGATAACCCTAGTTATATATTTTTTGTGTTAAATTAAATTAAATTTTCATAGTTCTGTTTTTTTAAATGAAGCTAATAGCAGAGAAGTGATTATTTTTTTACATAATTAAATACAAAGTATTAATTCTTTTTAAACTAATATATAAATAATATATAAACTAATATATATATATAGTGTATGTAGGTTGGCTATGTCTAGAGGCATTAAAAAAATAACAAATAAGAACAGGGTCTTCCTTTTATTTAACTACATTTATTCCTAACTTATCCACAACTATCTTTATAATATGATAACATAGAATTTAACATCAGTAATTATCTGGATAACATGAAAGGTTTATTGCGATTTTCGTTCTCCACACCTCTTGTTTGAAGCACGAGTTTCGACCTTGGTCTGCTCGTCTTCTCTCCTCCCCCTACGTTCGAAGTTCAGAGTTCAAAGTTCCTTGGCGAGAAGATACTCTCCATGAACACATAACCGTCATGTGACGCTACCGGCTTATTGGATTAGCAGTCAATTAAGTCCTATATATATGTATGTGTGTGTGTGCAATTTTATTTCCAGGTTTATTCAGGGAAAGTTTCCTTCTACAATTATTTCTAAAAGTTTTTATATTATTTCTTAAGTTAATGTCTGATACATTACGGTAATAAATTATTTTAGTGAAGCATTATTATTTTTTAAATTAAAGACATTTAAACACACTTATTAAATTAAAGACATTTAAATACATTTTTTTTAAATTATAGACATTTTTATTTAAATTAAAGACATTTAAACACATTTTTTAAAAAATTAAAGACATTATTTAAATTAAAGACATTTAAAATGACACACTTGTCAAAGGTTTTTAAGGAAGATCTGCAAAACATATGCGAAGAGTTAGCAAGCCGAGTTTAGAATAATAAATTACAAGAATTCTATTCTTAAAAATAACGACCATGATGAATGGATTTGTAAGGATTTGCAGAACACAATTTTACTGAAACGACGTGGGAAGATACAGTTGAGGAACAACACTTAAAAGATAGATTTGAGTTAGAAAAGTTACAAATAGCAGCAGAAAATTCAACGATTCATACTGAGCAGGGTAACACTAGCACTGTAGAATTTAGGAATTTAATGCAAAAATTTAGTACTGAAGAAAACTTCAGTCTGTACTTTATAGTTTTCAGTTACATGATCGTCGTATAGTAAAAAAGGAAAATAAAAAGAATAGGTCTCTCAACTTTTGGGACTAGTGTCGTGCGAAATAAATCAGTTAATTCTTCACAAACCATGAAACCAAATTACCGCAATCCACAATTACCTAAATAAATGTATTATTACTAAGGAGATTTAAATTGACTTCTAGAAGAATTTTGTGAGTAGACTGTTTCACATATGATAAATCAAGGCAATACCTAAAAATACTTATTATGAGTTGTATACGTACTTGGAAGTTTGGATATCGACATTGAATATAACAGCGTCCGATCAACTAAGAAATTTAATAATCACGGAACAAACTAAAAAACTGGTTTCGACTGAATTTAGGGAGTATTACATGGATGAATGTGTCAATAGTTTATCTTGTCGAGTTAATAGAAAAATTTGGTGATTATGAGCGGCAAAAAAAAGGCAAGTAAGACATTTCCTTACAGTGAAACAATAAATCCAATTAAATCTAGAATGTGAATGATCTATATTTCTGACGCAACATTTTTCTAAATTTTCAACAGATATTCAGAGGGAACGAACACCGTTAGAAAATAGACGAGAGAAGTTTGTTTGGAATTCATTAATAGAAGTAAGAAACAATGTTTAGAACATGGTAAGAGTGAGGGAGTCCTAATGGCTGAGTGGCTAGCGCTCCGGCGCTCGGTGCCACAGACTTTGGGTTCGAGTCCCGACGGTGCCATGGATGTTTGCAATGGTTTGAAATCCATTTTAAACCGTAGGTTTAATATGATCGTAGAGCGTTTCAGGGGGTATTGTTACTCAAACGTCTGTAGTTTACCTTCAAGCTACAGGCACCCCTTGGGTAGTGCTAAGTGAGTAACGTCAGTGCAGCCCTTGCTTATGGCATAAAAGATAACTCTCTAAGTATTTGACAGCTGCATTAGAAAAAAAAAGTTGAGAGTGAGGAGACATCAGGCAATTGCAATCTCATTAACATGAGTTACTAAAACAAAAGAAGTCCTCTCAACAATCCTGAACAGAGTTAATAAGTATCACGAAACATTAAAAACCCATGTTGCCCAAATTCATTCTGCAATGTTTGAAGAAAGATCCCAAACAAGAGAAATAAAGTTAAATAATGAAACTGTGGTAACGTTTGTTGACACAAATAGTTTCTCCAGACTGTTACGAGAAGATGTGTGCAATAAAATGGTTGGGATTCCGACTTTTTCTAATCAACAAATAGTTTTATTAGGATTGTGAAATTCGCAACTTCCAAGTAAGGGATCTATTGAAAAAAAAATTACTATTGGCGGAAATAATTTCATTTTGACGTTACATGTGATACCAACATCGTAGCTAAAATTTCAGGCAATCATAGAAGCTTATATATTAGATCAGTCTTAATTAAAAGTCACCAATACTGTTAACGAATTTAGCAAAAATGTAACGAAGACATGGGTAATGTATATAACCTAATTAATGAAGTTAAATTGTGTCTTGTTAGTGATACACTGGTATAAAATAAACCGACAGATTTGGTATCTTCGTATAAACCAGATAAAATTGAAACTATTGATGTATATATGAGAACTGTGTCAAAAGTGGCCAGCATGTATCTTACACATGTTTGAAAGTTGCCTAAAGCAAGACATGGCTTTAAAGTATTACTTAGAGGTTTTATTGCGGTTTTAAAATCACGTTTAGATTCATTGAAAAAGAGGATCACAACAAAGAAGTCTGTTTCCATTATAATGAATGCATTTTACGATAATTCAATTGCATTGGAAGTAGGGCTATCTATTGTAGATGATGAGCATTAACTTCTAAAAAGAGAGTTATAATTCAGTTTCAAACAAGCATCATCAAGAACTTAATATGTAACTCTGTTATTAAAGCTATTCGTACATAAATTTAGGATTTTGTGAATTCAGTCAACGATTATTTTGAATTTTTATCATATAAAACAGAAAATTACAAAAGCCTAACATTTCATATGACTGAAATTAAAAGTGCTCGACATATGCAATCCGGAAATAAAATTGTGTTGTTATTTTTCATCAATACCCAGAAAATATTCTTGTAATGTTTTGATGGGTTTTGTGGTCAGTCGAAACAGATGAATGGCGATTGAGTCTTTTATGTGTAATATCATGAGATAGCGGAAGACCTCAGGCCAACCTTATTTTACAACCTATTGGGCCAAATAGATCAACTAATCTCAAGTTGCTTATATCCATCTCTAGAGAGCGAAGTCGTTCAAGGGAAAGATCTTAGAGTAGAAAGTGGAATTAAAACTCTAATAGACGCATTCAAAAACGTTCCAACGGAACAAGAAGACTGTTTTATTGTTGTTCTTTTTATATTTGCATTTAGATTTAGTGCATTATTTTTTAGTAGAGCGATTTTTAGTGTGTTTATAAGTACCTGAGGTCAGTGATAGTTCATGATGGCGGAACTTGTAGAATTTCATTACAATGCATGATTACTCACATGAGAGCGGTACCAGGATGCTTGCTACATATGATCATTTAAAAAAAACCAATTAGATTTAATTACCTTGAAATTAAACTGCCAGATGTTCTCCACGTAATAATGGCACATGGTCAATGGTATAGGACCACCGATGTAGATCTACTAAATATGTAGGACGTATAATTAATGACTTATTATATGATAATATAACGTGACATGATAATTAATAACTTGGATATAACATTTAGAAATTAAAACTTGAGAAGAAATGTGTGGAAACTGAACTGTCAGGTAGAGAATTTTGTGTGCAGCTGTCGATAGTCATATAATAGTTGTTATAATGTCAATTGTTATGCTTTGTTAATGTGAATTCTGTAATAAAAGTGCATTAAAGGTCATGCAAAAAACTACCTCTTTATCCTTTAAATTCCCCTAGATACCATTGACATTTTACACTATCATACTTGCATGCATATAATTTGGTTTATTATTCAAAATTAGCATTATAAATATAATAATTTCAATTTCTTACTATTGAATTAGTTGATTTCCTTTTTAAAGTTTGTAACAAGTTAATGATAATATTAATAATAAATAATTAATCCAATTACATCTAAAGTCATAGCACTAATTTTTGATTAATGTGAATCATTAAGGGCTTGTATTCAAAAATTATGATCCCACAATAATATATTTATTTTCTTCGAGTAATAATAGAATGTAAACCGAAGAAAAAGACTAAAATATTTTCATTTAAAAAAGAAATGTATAGTCTAGTAATTCCATTATTCATATTTGTAAAAATAAGCAAATATTAATGCTCCCTGACTGCTTACTTACACAATTAATTTTTATTTCTAGAATAATTTTATAAGAATATGTTTGAATTTATCTATAATGCATTAAATAAAACTTGATTATTTTACATGGATATGTTAAAAAAATGAAAAGAATCATTTCCAGAAATAAATATATTCAGCATTCATGCATTTTTTTCCTAAATAAAACGAAGTATTTAAATAATATTAAGGAAAATAAATTTAAGTTGTATAATAATAGCACGGAATAATAATGAAAAGTAATAAAAAAATAATAACAGAAATTTAAAGCCAATGCAATTTCAAAACATTTTTTTCTTAATGCCTGTGAAAGAAAAATTACTAAAAATTTAAAAATTTCAACGAATAAAGAAAATTGAGTCAACTGAAATCATTTGAGATGAATTTCCAATATTAGAAAAAGTAAAATATACTTTGATCATTACAAAAACATAAACTGCTTTTTATTCAGTACAAAAATGATAAATTGCCCTTTGACATTACAAAACATGAAAAATATATGCGATAATCCATACCTTGCCTGCAAAAACAAATCAATGATAGTATTTTTAAATGTATATAGTTACATTTTTTTAGTTGAAGATATGAAATAATATTTTTTAGAAATGAAATATGTATAATTCACAATTAAAAGTTTTCAAGATCTGAATAATTATTTCACATCAACAGATACAGTTTTTATTAAACTTTTATTTTCATTACTGATATATATAAGTAATTCTAAATATTGCTTACAATTTTTTTATCTTATTTTGTATATAAAAAGTTCAACAAATGATTAAAAATTATTTTATATTAAAAATATTGATGCATTTAACATGAATTGAATGGACGTTAAAAATATGTACTTGTAATGCTTACATTTTCCAATAAATTTAGAATTTTAATTTAACCAAACTTATTTTAATTTTAATGCATTTATGTACAAATGTTTTAGTTAAGTTAATCATATTTTATATAAGATTGTTTTGGGTCAACAGATACAGCTGTATAGGCGATGAATCGTTTACGTGTAATATGTATTATATACAGAATATATATATAGATAATTTAAATGCTATATAATGTGCTAATAAATAAAAGTATGCTAATAATAAGCTAATAAATAATAATATAATAACAATGTTATATAATTAAACCATCATGGATAAAATGCTATGTAATATCTAAATATTTAGACAAAATGTTAATTTTTATTCTTATATTATGATTCTTATATTTGATTATTATAACTGAAATTAAATTAACATATGATTGTAGGATCAAAATATTTCATTTAATGACATATATCAGTGTATAAAAATTCTAATAGTTCTGCTTTCTATTTAAATCATTTTTTAAATATAATTTTTTTATATTTATTTATTTATATGAATAATTTTTATAATTATTTTTTATATTTATTATATTTGTTTTATTTTTATTTTATATTTATTTCATATTTATTATACTTCTAAGGTTTATAGTTTCCACTAAATTTAGAATTTTAATTTTGCAAAACTTATTTTAATTTTAATACATTTATGTACAAATATATTAGTTAAACATATTCTACAGCAGAAGGGATAAAATGCTATAAAATATCTGTATATTTAGATAGATCCTGATGGCCGAGTGACTAGCGCACTTTCGTATTCGAGTCCAGGCGGTGCCATGGATGTTTGTAGTGGTTCGGAATCCACTTTAAGCTGTAGGTCCCGGTCTAATATGACTGTTGGGCGTTGGTCTGACTTTCTTACCCTGTAAAAAGTCAGTGTCACGGAGCCAAGTCGCACTTCTACCTACTTTTGCTCCATCACTACATAAGCTGCTCCACATTTCCCTCTTTCCATGAGACTATATGGATGAGACTACTTGGACTTGGCCTTGTTGTTGGTGTCTACTAAGTGGGATGAGAAACAACATATATTTAGATAAAATGTTAATTTTTATTCTTAAATTATGACAATTATAACCGAAATTAAATTAACAACATATTATTATGGCAGAATAAATATATATCATTTAATGACCTTTTGTATCCGCGTATAAAAATACAAATAGTTCTGCTTTCGATTTAAATCATTTTTTTTTGTATTTATTAGATAGCCTATCATTCTAAGACTTTTGGAAATCTCGCATCATTTTTTAAAACTCTTTTTCTTAAGCAATATTTTACCTGTACCTATTATATGACGGAAACTGGAATGTTTCAAAGGAAAAAATATTTTTGATTTTTACACAATTGTTAGAAAAAGGAAAACTCAAAAATTAAATATCGTTGTTTCGATGTGCCTCAGTAGAATATCCTTTATTGAAAAAGAGGGAACAAAAAGAAAGCATAAAGGACAATTGTCAAATAAAAAAAAAAATTTTCCGCCCATTGCAACTGTTGGAAATAAGGTCCTTGTGAAATTCACTTTGACCAGCACACTTTTTTTTCCTTTATTTTTTTTTATTCTGTTATTTGTATCAAAGTAGTTTAGTATAGGAGCTGTTTTTATCCTTAAAAGTTATTTGTTAAAATTTCTAGCTTTTCTTTTTCATAACACACAATTCTTTTCTTTTTTTTTCTTTTTGTTTAGAAACTGTTTAGATTCTATTCCGTAACAATTTCGATACCTCGTTTTAGCCTGGGGAGAAATGATTCAAAGGAAACACTATTTCTTTGAAGAATCACTTTTTTTTCGTTAAGGTACATAGTAAGGTTTTAAAACTCTTATAGCAGATTTTTAGTTATGAATTAAGAAACTTTGCATATATTTCTATTCGTTAACACATATATTTTTACAAAAATATATAATTTTATATATTTTTACCAAAATGTATAAAATTTTTAATATAAAATAATTCGAAAGTATTTCGAAAACATTTATTATAAAATATTTATTAATTAGCTAATATTAATAAATATTTAGTTAATTATATATTATTATTTAGCTAATTATTAGCTATTAATAAATATTTCTTAAAGGGAAATAATAAACATTTCTTTAATTTAATTTAATATTATTTAAATTTCTCAATTTTATTTTTAATTTATCAATTTGTTTGCATGAGTTCCAATATTTAGAAGTATTAATAAATTATTTTAATGTTATCAGAAATACTTATAATTATTAAATTTCATTTAATTTCCTATTCACCTTCTAAATAAGAAAACTAAATTATTCTTATAAATAAGAACATCTCCATTAAACACAATTAAAGCAGACAAGTATCTTTAGATAGAGATAATTAATAAGGATTCAACAATAATTTCCAAATAAAACTTAGGTACTTCCTTCTTACCTAAATTTATGGACTACAAATGCATTCTTAAATGGAAAACTCAGTTATTTTTTTCAAAAAAATTCTGGTGAAATGTCTGTGATATTTTAGTCTGCCATCTTCCTTATTAGATTTAACTTATTAATAAATTTGTGGAAGTTACATATAAATTTTTTCACCTGTGCTTATTATTATTGAACAGACTTTAAAGTTAGTAAAAAACAAACAATTGCCATAAAGTACCAGATACCTCAAATAAAACGTCCTAGCGTTTTATTTAAAAGCATAAAACTTACCTTTGTGCACTTGAATTTAGCTTTAATCTGTCTTATTTCTTTTAAGTTAAAACAGATTTTATGTGAACATGTTCTCCGGAGATGTTTCCGACGAAACTTTATTTTTCTAGTTTAAAAACTTTTCTGAGTTATGAATTTTTAATCTCTTTTAGAATTACAAATGAAGAAATGTAAAAAAAAACCGCCTTTAATATTTTCAAATGGTTTGAAGTAAGCATTTTAGTTAAAGATTTGAAGTTAATTTCAGAATTAAACTTTTTTAAGTCTTGCTTTATAAAAATATTTATGTTTAAATTAATTAAAAATAATAATGACTTATTAAAATGTCTTTTGATATATTTTAGTTTACAAATCTTAAGCTCATTTGCTTTTTTGCTCATAATTTTGCAAGAAATAACCTGGGAATCACGAAAAATCAGCTTACAAGAGGAAGGGGGGGGGGGGGGCGCTTTATCTTGTCGAAGAAAAGCATATGAGACAACAAAAAATGAATAGATTCTTACAGTAATAACCAAGAATCAAAGTTTTATAGCTTTGAGAAAAACAATTTTCTGCTGAAGAGAATTAATGAAAAAAAAAATGTTTCTTAGTCGAAAAAATGGATGTCCTTGTTGACTAAAGAGTGTTTGTCAATAAGGATCTCTTTCAGGAGTATTAAGCAGTGAATATGGGCCAGTCTGGTCAATTCATTTGATATTTTCACTTTACAATAGATCTTGCACAACACTAGTCCTATGTAGTTTGACATTATCATATATAAAAACGATCTTTAAACTCTTGAAACAGAGCTGAGCAATATTGATCGCTAGCTCGTGTAGGTTTCTTGGAAGAGAAAGGTCAGTTGTGAACAATGGAGATCTCAGTTGTCATTATATTTGTCGATCAATATCTCTTTGGGATAATTGACTAATTATTTTCCAAATGAACAAAGCATGATTACCATAACCATAATAATTGAATCTACGTTAAAATTCGTTATGATAGTTAATCATCTTCAAGAAGAATGCAATCCTGTTGATGGGATGACCACACCTGTCTTATACAGATGCTAAGCAGTTTTACTCGTCAATTGCTGTTATTTTCTTAGATGAGAATGTTCAGTATGGACAGTAGCGATCTCAGTCTACATTATGTTCACTGATCTTAGTTAAAAATATTTCTTTGTGATAATTTATTATTACAATCTTCCCCAAATGTGCAACCACAATAATATCTTTCTTGATGTTAATGATATATTGGTATATTTTTGCATCTTTTTATATTAACTAGAGTCTAGAATAATCCTTGACATTGGAATGCGACTCACATGCAAAGAAAACTGAATTATATTGATGAAATGACACATTTTTTGTAATTATATTAATTTAACGATGATCCACAATGAACAGCCATCGATGTGATGTAAATTATTCCACTGTAAATTATAACATTTACTGTCGTATCACCGAAAACAGATGCTGAACAATGTTGATCTCTGACTGATGTTCATATCTTATAACCTGATGAGTAAATTAAATGACATTCATTGACCCTATTACCTTCTACTAACAATATCAATCTTTCCTATATTCGTATAATGAAAAGCATGTGAAACGAATCTTTGTCAAACTCTTGGATTTTGGCAAGATATAGGCAAGTGAAACTAAACTTACACATTTCCGAATGTCTATCAAATATACTAAATATACATTTAGTAGAACCTGTAACCTGTGTTAAGAACCTGTATTAATACTACTTAATCTATTAGTTTGTATATAGTTTTTGGATGATCTTTAGCTTCAGTTATCTGTAGCTATCTATAGCTTTGGATTATCATGAAGGGATTTCATAGACCGTTTATAAAGTACCTTTTTTAATTGTGCATGACATTTTCTTTAACTTCCTGTCTTTATTTACAACAGATCGTTACTCTTACTTACGTCTTCAACACGTTCTCTGCCTTCTTTGAACTGCTTATACCACTTCTAAACATTTCTTTCCGATTTAGGAATGCTCATCGAATGCCTTCTGCAACGTTCTATACGTTTCCGCAAACAAAATTTAATGCAAGTTTTTTGTTCAATTAATTCAGACATTTCAAAAATCGACGGAATCAGTTTTAGCGTCTCACCAAGCCAAGCGTAACTCAAATACTAATAAATATGTCACACAACAAATGAATATCAAACACTAATGAATGAAACAACTAATGAATATCAATAACTCAAACACTAATGAATATATTTACACAGACAGTGCCAGCAACCTAAAAAAAAAAGATAAATGAAATTACATAAGCCTCGGGAATTTTAAATTGAAAATTGGTCTTACTTTTTGGACACAGTAGTATGAACCAAGTATTGCTTGACAAGCTGTTGAATTTGATTAAAATTAATTTGGATTTAAATGTTATACCAAAATCGACCTCTTTTCACGTGATAAAAATACGGTTTTAAATTTCTATTTTCAAATATTTCTTTAAGGATAAAATAAATACAAACAATATAATTCTATATGTGTTTCCACTATGCATTCCATTATTATTTTGTGTATAATTTGTATTCTTGTTGTAGCTGGAGTTTCATTAAAATACAAAATATTTCACTTATATTTAAAAGTGCACAATTCACAAGTTAAAAAATATATATGGTGACAATTTATCAAGAGCTATAATGTTGATCAAACACATAATCTGCTTATTGCGAATGATTGACAATTGAACATTATTATTTAGTAGAAATAGAAGGCTTATGGATTCTGGGGATAAACATTGAATAATTTAAATGCTGCATATTAGTTTTGTTCGATGCCTTCAAGCTCAGCATTCATTATTTGCTATACTTGTATAACATACCTACAGTCCAGAATATATCCCTAACCTCCAGGAAGGATATCTGAGTTATCGAGTTGATATAAAAAATATTGTCAGTGACAGTTTAATGATCTATATTGCTCTTGTTAACTTTTCACTTATAATGATTGAAAAATATTATTAATTTTTGCAGCAATTTTTCTTGACATATTTATAGCATGCTTTTCCATGATGTGGGATTCCTTTTGTTATACTTAAAATACCTGTGGGCATTTTATTATTAATTGAATTTATAAGCAATACTATTCCTTAAGAACATTTGCAGAACTGCGTACATTTTTTTATACTGAAAAGAATAAAAAAATGTAGTTAGCAAATTGTTAGTTAATGTAGTAAAAAAGTTTTTAGTTATATAAAGTTAAAAAAAGTTATACTTCTCAATGACCATTAAATTTTTAAATAATATCAAGTAAAAAAATAATTCGAAATTATATTTTGATACTATTTTATACTTAAATCAATTATTATTTACTTTAGTATGAATGTGGTCGTGAATTATTAGATAATTTATAATGAAATTCTCTACAAATAAATTTTGTACTACAGCATGTATAACTTGTGAATTTAAAATAAAGTAACTAAAAATTAACTCCTTGGTGCTACAGCCCATGGTACTTACTAGGGGTAGGACCAAAACCATCCGCCTACTGCAGATTTAGTGATAGGAAATGTTTTCTTTTTCTTACAGGGTAAGGTTGTCTGTCCTACACGCAACGCTCTACAGTCATATTAGACAGGGACTTACTTAAATAAAATAAAAGTTTATAATCAAATAATTAATGTATGTAGTTACAGACCACTAAAAATAATTAATGAGGATTATCATACACTGATATAAGAATCTATGTTGCATAATTACTAAAAACGTCACTATACAGAATAATTACAATCCTTTGATAACTGTTTTTCGATAAGAGAGATATTTCGAATGTGCACTAAAATTTAAAATTTGTAAAATAATATAATGATTTAAATTAAATTATATTTGTAGTATAATATAATGAATATCAAAAAATGATTTTTAGATTTGAAAATAATTTTTTGTAACTGTATTAACAATAACTTAAATATATCCTATATCGGTTTTTTAAATTAAGAAGTTATATGCAGAAGCCTAAAATTCATTTAAAATGATTTACGCTGAAATATTTTTTTACTGTCATAAATTTATCTTAATAAATGAATGTTTATTATTGATATGTTTATTTATCTTTATTTTGATTATAGTATATAAATTAAAAATTAATACAATCCCTAAATTTGAGGCGTAACTATTTAATATAGTAATATAATAAACAGTGATTATTGTGTTAAGAATTTTTAAGCAAATAATATGCTAATTCATATTACATAATTTACATTTAAATCCTTCGCAGTGGAAGACGGAATGCATTTGAAAGCTATTCAAAAACATTCGCTTATATATTCGAATCATACTTCAATGAATCCGAGTAAAGATAAATATTTGTGTATGCGACTACGTCTGTATACATTTAAAATATTAATGGTTTGACAAGATTGTCATATAAACTGCTGCATATATGTTTTCCTTTTTCGTGCTACATATAAAAGCAAAACATTGGAGAATGTAAACAGTCTTTTGAATTGGATTTATCAGCAAGCTTATTCTTTCAACTGGATATAGCTTATGAACTTCTACGCGAGTATAAATCACATCTTTTTTATTTTGATTCTGTTGATCTTCTTGTAAAAAAAAAAGAATGCTACCTAAACAGCATTTTCCTTCTTGGACAATGTTGCCCCAAGAGACACTACATATTGATGTTCAATCCCCATGAGGATTTTCCCCTTGTTTCTTTGTTCCTTTTATCCTGGGGAATTTAGCATTTCTTTCTGCTTGTCTTTTGTACCGAGTTGGAAAAACTTTGTTTCGAAAAGCAAAGGTTCACTTTTGTTTTTGCCAGTGCGAGTTCTTTTGTATTAATGCGATATGAATTTATTGCATACCATAAATTTCGTGAATAAGTTACGAATTGTTAACTTCCTTTTATTTAAATTCATGAATTGGTCCTTAACGTATTATGCCTTTGTCAAAAATGGAATTTTTATAATAATTTGAAGAGATTAAATTTTTAAAACAATATTTAGGTTTATGAACCAATATTGGTAAACGAGGTTAATTTACATAAATTATAGATAGCTAATACAATTAATTTTAAAATAGATGGATAATGTAAATTTGACTTGGGAATGAATTTTCCTACTTTTGTAATTAATATTAGCTATTTATGGAAAAATATACATTCATTTCAAAATATTAAACATTTAATGCCTTTAAAATTTATCATAATACTTTGCAATATGTCTTCTGTCCAATTACCATTATATAAAATGTCTAAACACAACCAGTGACATTACACGAAGGGCAATTACGAATAATAACTGTAAAGAAATATTTGAGAAATTTAATGCCTTTAAAATTTATTATAATCTTTGGAAGTATGTCGTTTGTCCAATTGCCCTTAAATAAAATGTCTAAACACAACTAGTGATATGACACGAAGAACAATCTCAAATAATAACTATAAAAAATGTTTGAATGTAATTAGTTTCAGTCATAAAAATTAAGGAAATAATTGTTTATAGTTAAGAAGTATAATTATTCCTCCTTTTTCCAGAAAAAAAGCAATGGAAAAATATGTTATGTGAAGCACACAAAAAAAAAGTTAATTCAGTATAATGGGTTTTTCTACCATTTGTAGAAGTCATTTACTATTTCAGTTCTTTAAATTTACAACTAAAAGTGTCTTTTAATATTATAACATATCAAAGCATTTTTGCATTTAGTTTTTAATTGATTTAGTAAGCCGTAATTGTGCAGGTTTGGTTTGTCTCTCAGCGGTCATTTTTTGCACACTTTATTTACGTGGATTCCGAAGGGACTAATAAACTTCAATCTCACGATCAAGATTCGAACCTGAAGCCTATGGTACCAACGGCCAGAGCTCTAGCCAGTTGGTCATCAAGCCGCCATAATAATTGTATAAGAGAAATATCATCTTATATATTCAACATACCTCTGTACAACACTTCGTTTACTTTTGACTTAAAAAAAAACTTAATCTTCTAAAACTCTTGAAATTAATAAATATATTTTCCTTTTACTGAAGTTTCGAAACTAAGAAAGGACTGTTTACAAATAGGGGCTTGATGGCTGAGTGACTAGTGTTCAGTGCTACAGGTTTCGTGTTTGAGTTTTGACGGCACCATGTTTGTTTGTAGTGATTCGGAATCCACTTTAAACCGTAGGTCTCTGTCTAATACAATTTCAGAGTGTTTGGAGTAGGACTGAAAACCCTACTCCATAAAAAAAGGCAACATCTCCTTTCTAGTAATCTACCTGCAGGCAAGACAGCCTTGGCCCAACATGAGGCAATGATCGTTACAAATAACATTACACTTTCAGAATTTGAAAGATAATTTAGTTAACTTTTTTAAGCGATTTTTTTCCTATCATTTTAAATATTAAGAACATTGCAAAGCTAAGTGGCGAATCTTCAAATTATGAAACGATTAGGTTTGGTTTGTTGCTCTAAGGTCATATTGTGCCCACTTTGGTCTAACTGGACCTATAGTTTAACGTGTATTTCGAACCATTAACACCGGCAAATATCGTTTGTCAAATATTAACAAACATCCATGTCACCACTAGGATTCGAATCTGAAGCCTGTGGTACCAAAGGCCAGAGCGATAGCCAATTGGCCATTATTTCTTTATCGTTCTTATTCTCATAATAATATTTTACAAGTCATTTGCGCTTTTGTAGTTCAGTTCATATCTCTGCTAAGTTTATTTATCATTCACGGAACAACCATTTCGTTGGTTCAACGTTGCCACCATGATAATCTGATATAAAAATAACTTGGAGAACAGCGTATTTATTTTGTTTGAGTATTGAATATTACTCTTCTACAAGAATATTGAATATTATGAGTATTACTCTTCTTCTATTATTCTTCTATTTGAGGTATTCAATATAATCATAGATACAGTAAAAAGTTCAAAATTTTTGTAGCTTTTCTCCTCATTCAAACCACATTTAAATTAATCATTTTTATTCACTAATACCGAAACGAATTATTAGTTATTAGTGGGAAGAATACATAATTGGAAGTTTCAGAATTTGTAAACTATTGAATCATTAAATGAATGCCTGGATCGACCGTACAATGAAACAAATTTAAATATGAATTGCAAAAATTTCAAATTTTTTATGTTTTCATGCTAAATTGTACTCGATTTTCAAAATATAAAATTCCTATATACAGTTGTCAGAAAAGTATTAAATTTATTAGATACAGTAAGTTTATTTTAATAATGTTTTTATATAATTGATTTAAAAAGCACAAAATAGGTCACATTAAAATAAAAATTATTTTTTTAAAAATTACATTAACTCGCACGAGTAAAAAATACAGTCATCGAATTCAGTGATAATAAATCATATACTAACCAATAATGTCCCTTAAATCATAAAAAAATCAAGTCCAATCTTTTTTCTTTCACCATAAACGTTTAAATCGACTGCTTTAAGCTGGGTATTTGATGGTTTGACTCTGAAAAAAATAATTGCAAATTATTGTCAATCCAAAAAAAATCACATATAGGAATTTAAAAAATGTGAGAAAAATTCTATAACTGAAATATTAGATCAATATTTTCTCTTTAAACTTTATTTCTTCTTAATTTTAAAGAATATGTCCTGGCAGTACGTTTTACAGTTGTTTTTAATTTAGTTATTTCTGTTTTTAATTATTTTTTACCTATTACTTTTTAAATAGGATTAAATTCCTCTTTAACCTTTAAATTGAAGACTTGGTATATCACACTGTTAGAAAAAGTAGAAGTTTTTTCCCCAAAAAACTGTTGATAGAAATGCAACAAATCATTCTTTAAAAAGTTACAAAGTTACTTCAAGAAAATTTTATACTTCTTATTAATTATAAAATTATTTTAACGAGGAATTTTTTAGTCTATTAAAATCGAATATAAATTGAGTAAATTAACTAATTAACTTAAAAACACTAAGAGAATATATTTAACAGACAAATGTTTTCAATAAACAAAAACTTCTTTATAAAATGTTTCAAATCATTTTATAATAAAAAATTAATAAACTGGATTTAACTTATCTGAAATATCCTATGGATTTATAATTATACTAATTTTATTCAAGTCTAAGTAAAATATCACTAAAAATCACTTTGTTAATAGTAAAGTTAATTAGATAAATTTTTATGCAGTCCTAAATATTAAATTAAGACTAAAACTACTTAAAAATTAGAATATTTTAATGGCAATTTGGTATTATAATGTATTACTTATATTATAAATAATAACATCCTTTGAAAATTTTCATTTCACTTTCAAAAATGTTGTTGTCCAAAAAAAAAGTTGTAAAAAATTGTACTGATCAGTTCCTTAATTGGAAATTGTTATGTTTGAATTTTCATAATGATTAATCAGTAAGTTATACAAAAAAAATAATGAAACGTAGAGAATTTTAGGAAATAATGAAAAGCCGCAAAAAATAACTCAATTAAAACCATATTCAACATTTGAAGATTTTTATTCAAATGTTAATTTTTAGTAATTTAATTTTGCCCCAATTGCTTCTAATTAATATACACTTTTAAATTATAAATTTTTAATTTTCAGCTACTTTCCTTAAAGTGTTTTTGATAGTAGATTTGTAGATTTTTAAGTTTAGTTATTTATAAAAATATAGTTGTTTAAAATATGTTTAAAAATATATTACAAAATTTATAAAGAAAGCTAATTAGAGTTATTAAATACAATTAATTTCTACTATTTCATTTAATTACGTATTTTATATGATTACGGAATAATTAATGTCTTTCCAGTTATTTAAAATGGTTGTAACCCTTTAGTTTAAAGTCATATACAACTAGAATGACATAAATGCAGCAGATACAGCTTTAATCAGGGTGCTTAAAGGGGAGCTTGCAGCATTGACCTCGAGTTTTACTGAAAAAGTACGGCATTTGTCTTTGTTTTTTTGACATGGAACTCAATAAAAGGATATTTAATCTTCAGATTTATTGCTTCGCAATCAACGAAGTTTTTCGTTCGACTTTTCTAAAATAATTTCGAATTGAGTTTTCCTACAGAGCTTTTCTTCCAAGTTGCTCTTGTCTATATTTCTTTTTCTTTTTTTTTCTTTTTTAAATTGCATCTTTTATCGCTCTATGTAATTATACCATACATTTACTCGTCCTCATGTGAAATACCATCTCACTGTTTGAATGACATCGGTTTAATGAACAACAATTATGATTACGATTAAATTATAAAAGGTGAAAATCAATAAATAAATCTTGTGAACTTTTTTTACATCTTTAATTCTGTCTTCTAATGATGATTCAAGATTAAATTAATGCATTGAGAATATCAAAGTATTAATTAGTTTGTTAAAATTTTAAAACCCTGTACATTAGCTTTCCAATAAAATAAAATTGATTGAGAGTAATCTTTTTCCTGTTTCTTATTTAGATGTGGGAAAATTACTAAGAAATAATTAAAAGGAAGGAAAACTGCGAATGTGTTAAAAAGGAAAAATCTTTGCTTAGTGAATTGATAAGATGTAAATGATATTCCAAGTACGATAGCTTATTTAAAGAATTAATGGATAATAACTTTTAAAAAGATCTGAAACAATTCTATTTCATCAACAAACATTAAGATAAAATTTTCAAATTAATATCTCAGAGCATGGGGTTGGAAAAATATTTAAAGAAATGAAAAGCAAAAAATTAAAATATGTAGACTCAATATTATTGAGCAATTTTATTCAGTTTTGATGCATTATTTTGTATCGAGCAGTATTTCCTTATTTATTTAAAAGAAATAGTTACTTGAATTCAATTTTCCATAGTTATTTAAAAGATGCATAGAATATTATTATTTTTAAAAATAATTTCACTTTTTACATTATTATTTACTTTACAAAACTACTTAGAAACAAGTTATCATAAAAGTTAAAATGCAGAAAATATCAAATGGAAAAGGTTTTAATCTTTTATTTTTCAATACATCTTACTAACTTTATACAAATTTCAAAACAGGAAATATAACTAGCGTTTCTATAGGAAATTCAATACTTTTTCCTTTTGCTTTTAAGTGCTACATTATTTCTTTGGTTGGTTAAAGTTTACCTGGAAACTCGTTATAGTATTTCCATCAAATGAAGACACAAATAATTTCTCTCTGTTCGATGCATTCAGAAATTTATGTTTCTGTATTTCCACTTCTATAACAAAAACTAATAATTTGTTTCAAGAGTTAGAGATATTAATATATTAATATATAACTACATATTGAATAAAATATAAATTTATAATTGCATGTATAAGCAGGGCAGTATGAAGTATGATCATCATCATAACTGGCTCGACAGCCCGTTGTGGGTCTTGACCTTCTTTAAAAGATCCAGCCAGGCTGTTCACCTCTTGGCCGTGGACCTCCAGTTTTTTTATCTTAATAACATTAAAATCAGAGTCTAAACAGTCGGCCCATCTCTTTTTCGGACTTCCCCTTGGTTGTTGTCCAAAAGGGATTACATTGAAAACCTTCAAAGCAACTCTATCACTATCTATTCTCATGAAATGACTCCATCTCAATCTGTTCAGTTTAACAAATTTTAGAATGTCAATATCTCTAAAACGTTTGTAAAGTTCACAATTGTATCTTCTTCGCCAATTTCCATTATCATTGATACCACCAAAAATAGTTCGTAGCACTTTTCTTCAAAGATTGCCAACATTTTCTCTTCTCATGAAGTATGATAACAGCAAGAATATATGTTTGCATGGGTAAGATATGTTTCTGAACAAGTGAAACCTAGTTCATAATCCAGCAAACGAAATTAAACCAGGATATTTGTGCCTATGCTGGGAACAGACATGAAAATCCAGAAAGTCCTTATTTTGGATCCGGAAAACCCTGTCCCAGATGACATATCTGAAAATACTTGATAAAAAGGAGAGTTTCTTCTCCCTCTTATGCATGAAAGGAAGCTGCAACTGGCTCATTAGAGGTGCGATTTCATACTACCGACAGAAATTAAAATAAAACCCTATATTTGATACATCTGGTGCCGCAGCTGCCTCTCT
>BPLQ01011675.1:0-82626 GCA_021605075.1 Caerostris darwini | reverse complement strand
ATAACATGGAATTATATAACTAAAAGAAGTATGGGTATAATGAAAAGTATACAATACAGATTGAATAAATAATGGTCGCAATGTATTTAATTAGCATTTCAGTAGTAATGATTTTTGGTTAATTAAATGTTTTTTTTATAAAATTTATTAAATTGATGAATTTCATCTGTTTCATTGAAAGGATTGCTAAGATTAAGATACGATGATTTTGTAAGAGGACCAGTAGTTCCATTCCACTACTCAACTACTGGTCCTCTTACAAAATCATCGTATCTTAATCTTAGATAAAAATCAACTTAAAAAAATTATATCAACTTAACTCAAAAGATTTAACCCCTGGAATTGGAGAACCATTTTCTGCAATTTCAGAGGTTAAATTTTTGAGTTAAGTTGGGAATGTTTTTCCATGAGTTGTAAACATAATTTCTTATCTTGGAATTAGCTTTCTTATCTCTTAATTTTTGAGACTTTAGGCATGATTTCAAAAACGTTTTAGTCAAGTATTGCTATGATTCCTATGCTGTTGCCTTTCATCTAGTAAATAATTTTACGAAATAAAGTACACTGACCAAATTGTGTCGCCGTCTATAATGTGTACTTTAAGCAAAGCTATTTGTGTACTCATTGTCAAAATAATCTGCATGTGCTTTTATCCAAAGTAATTGGATGAAGTCTTTCAGAGATTTTGCTGTATTTCTTAGTATTAGCTGAGGGATTTTAGGATTAAGGATGACATATATGCTGAAGCATTTAGAATTTTCGAATACTCTAAGGCTTCGAATACTGAAGGCTATTACTCTTTTCATTTTGGAAGATAGAATTGTTTTTGAAAACTTTTTCTTCCATTTGTGTATTAATTTGTCTTATTTTAGACAGCAAAATACGCAGCATATATTCATTTCAGATTTAGAAACATCTGTAAAAAATATTATGGAATTAAATATGAAGTTGCTGCGACTGCAGATTTAGATATCTATGCCAATATTTGTTGGATGTACCTTAAAACCTTATGTTCTTTCCTCTTTTTCATTTGGGTTTAAAATTGTTGTCATGTATGGTAAATATTATTCGACTTTTAGTGATTTGTATAAAAATCACTTCTTATTTAATTGTCAAGTATAAAAATATTCTAGTAACATTTTATAAAGCTGAGGTTGGTGTTGAGAAGTTCCGGTAATAAAAATTTTAAAAAAACCTTTGAATAGAGGAAAGTGTTCTTTTTTTTCTGGCTGTAGGTTTGGTAATCCATATTACTGTGCTATGCGAAAGCATGCGCTCTATAACTGCTTTGTAGAGTATGTTTGTCATATTCTTTATTGATTTCACACTTGCTGTTGGCAATTCTGTCGAGACGTGGGAGCTTTTTAATTGCTTTGGTTGAGTGTCCTTTAAAATGCTCAACCTAACTGTTTTTAACTAATTTTCTAATAGGACTCCTAGCTATTTGAATATCGTCTTTATTGGTATTTGTTTATCGGACCATATTTTTAATTACCGATTATAATCTAATTAGTTTTTTTTATATATATACTGAAACAGTAAGTTGATGTTTTACTGTCCGTATTTCGAATTTTTAGAGCTGCTTTTGTCTCTGCCTTTATCTCCCGCTTATCTTACTTAAAGTGATGAAGAAAAGACATCAGTCAGTACCTGTAAATTAATATGTTCTGGCCAGGGAAAATTTAATATATCATCAGCTGTTATGTTTCAAAAGGTTAGATTGGGCAGTTGCAAGACCCCTGAGTACAGCCATGAGATTGTTCGTGGGAAACTGGTCCTTCACTCATCTGGATTACTACTTTTCTATTGTTAAGAACATTAATCAGAGGTTCTGTAATATTAGTTTTTTTTCAGTTATTAAATACATTAATTAAAACATTTCACAGTGTCGAAGGGTCCTTTAATGTCTATTGAGACGAAAATGAAATATTTGCTTTCAGATTGAGAATTATTTATAAAGTCATTTAATTTGATTAATGCATGATCAAATGAATTTCTTTCTCTAAATCCAAATTGAGATGAATGGATTACGTTGGTTTGGGCAAGTCTATAGTTCAGCCTTTATGGATAATGTTTATATACTAATATAGTCTTACTAATAGACAATAATGTTGTTGTTGTTGTTTCTTATCCCACTTGGCTGGCAAAGCCCACGAGCCCATACGTACTCATGATTGAAGGGGAAGGAAGCAGCTTCTGTTGTGATGGAGTACCCGTAGGTAGAAGCCTGACTTTTGCTCCGTGACGCTCTTACAGTCATAGGAGACCGGGACCTACGCCTTAAAGTGGATTCCGAACCACTACAAACATCCATGGCACCGCCGGGATTCGAACCCGAAACCTGTGGCACCGAGCGCCAGAGCGCTAGACACTCGGCCATTCAGGTCTCAAATTTGCCAACGGCACGCAGTGTTCCCAGGTGGTCACCCACCCAAGTACTGACCGCGCCCAATGATGCTTGACTTCGGTGATCTAACGAGAACCGGTATATTCAGCATGGTACGGCCGTTGGCAGACAATAATAATTATAATAATTATAGTATTACTAATATAGTCTATATAAATATAAAGTTAAAATATTAATCAATATAAATGCTTTATAATGTTTGTTATTAACATGTACAACATTAAGCATTAAAAATTATCCAATAATATTTTAATAAATCTGTAATTAGTAGAATTTCTTTTATTTAAGGAATTTAGTATGTTTTTTTATCTCATTTTCTATTAATAAGTAAAACTTTAATAAAATTATGTTATACAAGTAAATACCTTTTATTTTGTGAAGAATCTAATGAACAAAGAAAATAGAGAATACTATATATATTCTTCTTACATAAAATAATTTTATGTTTATATAATAATTTTCCATAGTCCATTGAAACAACATGATGTAAATGATAATAATGGGCATAAAACATATCTACATTAACTGTTACATTAATGTATCGCGATTTCTAACAAAAAATCAATTTTATCTCATTTTATAAATTCCAATTTAACTACATATGACAGATTTCTTATGACTAAAGTATAACGTCTTAAACTCTATTGTTCGTAATTTCTCTTATGTCACTTAAGTTTTTAAATTTAATGCAAGGATAAGTGTAAATAAATCTTTAGCAATAAAACAAGTGACAGGCGTCAAAAACTACATAACTTTTTCTGAGATACCACTGAAAAATGTCATTTGTTGTTGCCATCTTCGTATCAGTGTATCTGTAGTAATAATAATCATTCTTTCCATATTGTCAGAAATAATACGTGACGTAATCATACAGAAAAGAAACAAAAACCATAAATTACCTTTTAAAGTCTGTATATCTTTAAAACCAGAGAGTTTTAAAAATACCTTTATCATTAATTGTGAATTATTTATTATTTAGCTTATCACTATAAATAAATTAATAAACTTCTACGAAAATATAAATTTTGCAAAATTCTTGATTTTCTATGTATTACGATGTAATAAAATGACGTTTTAGTGTCTTTAGTTTACGTTTGCATTACGTTACGTTAGTAGGATGTTTTAACGTTTTAGTCCCTATTACGATAAATGATTCATCGTAATTGAGTGAATTTCTCTGAAAGACCGCAAAATATTACCTGTAATTTGAAATGGAAATTACTTGGGAAAAAAATATTCTTTAAAAAATTGTAATTTGAGTAGATAAAAGAATTTGAAAGAAGTTATGGCTATCATTTATAACCGTAAAAGAATGATTTAAGTACGTAAAATTATACAATGAGAATAATTTAAGTAAAAATTATTTAAATTTCGTATCAGTAGGAAAATATATTTTTTCACTTCGGTATTAGGATATCTGTAATAAAAATAAAAATTTGATGAAATTATTTATGGAAGAAAGTTTATTTTATTTTTATTCAACCATCTTAAATAACTGTGTAGCATTTTTTTAACGGGAAGAATTTTGGCATTTCATTCCCAGGAGAAAGGAATGTACGTATTCTTTGATAAGCACATAATAACAACACATCACTCAAATTTTATAGCAGACAAGCAGTGCTGAGGATTGTTATATTACATGCAATTAGTGTTTTGTACTAATGAGAACAACCTGTCACACAAATCTGACAGCAGATATTCACTGTTATGGATATTGATACAACATGAAATTAGCAAATGTCTGTGAAACTTCTCAGATCGAAACAACGACAGATTGAATATGGACTACGCCATGAGTTGTTTCATCAAAGTTTGGTGATAGACCATGGCTTGACGAAGTGTCGCTCCAATGAAAAGTGAAAGAAGCTGACCCCCCCTCCCCTTGAAGGAATTTCTTAAAGGGAGGCGTTTGGAGAAGAAAGTGAGAGAGAGTTCTGCGACGAGTCGACAAGAAGTGTTGTTTTTCATTTTTTCTCTGAAGCGACTCAATAAACCGGAGTTTCCGCCTGTTTTTCAAAGTGAACCCCTTGTGGTTTCGTGTATCACGCCATGTGATAATTAAGGTCTGCCACAGACCAGGTAATTAGATTCGACGTAGACTCGAGAACTCTGAAAACTGTCCGACCTTGGAGTGCACTGTACTTGTGATTTAATCGTGATTAAATTTATTTTTAATTTTCCATTTCTTTGTACAATAATCCAGAGTTCATTATTTGTATCTTTATATAGTGCTTGTAAATAAAAATTAAAGTTTTCCCAAGAACCTGAAAGTGATCCTCTTCTTGAAGCTTTTATAGTTTTATTATAGGTCGAGATTTTACAACTATTTCATGCACAGATATATTTTTTTGCTAGATAAAATTTAAAACTTACAAAACTTTTATCTTTTGTTAGATAATTTAAAAGTAAAAATTTGGTAATTTATTGAAACACTCAAAATTATGCAAAACACATTCCATTGAAACTTCAATTTCAACTTTGAAACCGAATTATAATGTATATATATTTCTTATTACACTCAAATACTTTCTTACATAACATTAGCATTAATTTTTTAAACAATAAAAATATAAATAATAATTTAATTCAAGCATAGAGTAAGAGTATTAATTCAGGTGTAGAGTATATAAATAATAATTTAATTCAGGTATAAAATTTAGAAATAAATAATCATTAAATAGATTTTACCATTTTACTAATTTTCGGTAGACAATTGCTAATTCCCCTTAAGCAAGTAAAAACCGGTCTTCAAAATCAACGTATTGAAATAAAATTGAATTGAAGGAGAATTGATTACAACTGAAAAATCAGATCTTTAACAAATTTTAAGACAAATTCAAAAAACCGATTTCACGATCTCTATTAATTTGATGATAGTGTTTTATAAAAAAAAAAAAAAAAACATTCGGTTGCAAAATTTAATCCTATTTAAACTTTACCGAAATATCAAAATTTCAAATTCAATAATAGAGATTATAAGTAAAAATTACTTAATTCACATTACATTCTTTTTTTACAAACCGAAATGTTTAACAAAATCAAAATTTGATCATTGGGTGATCTATAACCTTACTAAAAAAGTATTATTAAAGTGTTCACAAAAGAAAATTATATCATAAGTTTGCAGTGTTATTGGAAGATTATTGGATTTCCATTTTGGTTGCTGGGTAGAGCAATTTATTAGAGTTTAATGGAACTTTATGGCGCTTGACGAGGTAAATTACGACTCAAATTTACTTTAATGTCATGTTTCCTATTTTAGGAAAGGAAGAGCATTAGGTATAAGTGTTTTTATGAACAATTTATACATGTTTCTAAACTCCCTCATAATAAAAAATTCAATTATGAAATTATTGCGCCTAAATGATAGCTACTCCAAGTTTTATTGGTTTAACCTCAGAGTTGTTTTTTAAAAGAAAATTATGAACTTTATTATGAATTACAGCTTAAAAAAGTTGATACATACAAGTCATTAAAAATTGATACATTTTTATTATAATTAATTATTTAATCTCGTTATATAAAAGTGGGAAAGTAATTATAAAGTAATTTTAAGATAATAAAAAAAAGAATTAAATATAAGAATAATAAACAAAGAATGTGAAAAATTTCTTTTGAATATTAATACCAAGATAGATATTAATCGAAAAATAATAAATGATAAGATAATAAATAAAATGCAATATAATGTATAATATTCAAAGATAATAAATGAATATGAATCGTAAGGTAAATATTATTCGAAAGATAATAAAATGATATAATAAATGAAATGTAATGTAATGGATAATGAATATGAATCATAAGGTAGATATTATTCAAAACATAATAAAATAATAAATAAATGAATATAAATCGCAAGATAATAAATGAAATATAATACAATGGATAATAATAATAAAAGATAATAAATGAATATGAATCGCAAGATATATATTATTCGAAAGATAATAAAATGATATAATTAATGAAATGTAATATAATGGGATAATATAATAAAGGAATGTTAATCGCAAGATAAATATTAATCGAAAAATAATAAATGATAAGATAATAAATAAAATGTAATATAATGGATAATAATCAAAGATAATAAATGAATATGAATCGTAAGGTAAATATTATTCGAAAGATAATAAAATGATATAATAAATGAAATGTAATGTAACGGATAATGAAAGATAATGAATGAATATGAATCGTAAGGTAGATATCATTCAAAGCATAATAAAATGATAAATAAATGAATATAAATCGCAAGATAATAAAATGGTAAGATAATAAATGAAATATAATACAATGGATAATAATAATAAAAGATAATAAATGAATATGAATACAATGGATAATATATATATAATAAATGAATATGAATCGCAAGATATATAAAGATAATAAAATGATATAATAAATGAAATGTAATATAATGGGATAATAAATAAAGGAATGTTAATCACAAGATAAATATTAATCGAAAAATAATAAATGATAAGATAATAAATAAAATGTAATATAATGGATAATAATGAAAGATAATAAATGAATATGAATCGTAAGGTAAATATTATTCGAAAGATAATAAAATGATATAATAAATGAAATGTAATGTAATGGATAATGAAAGATAATAAATGAATATGAATCGTAAGGTACATATCATTCAAAACATAATAAAATGATAAATAAATGAATATAAATCGCAAGATAATAAAATGGTAAGATAATAAATGAAATATAATACAATGGATAATAATAATAAAAGATAATAAATGAATATGAATCGCAAGATATATATTATTCGAAAGATAATAAAATGATATAATTAATGAAATGTAATATAATGGGATAATATAATAAAGGAATGTTAATCGCAAGATAAATATTAATCGAAAAATAATAAATGATAAGATAATAAATAAAATGTAATATAATGGATAATAATCAAAGATAATAAATGAAAATGAATCGTAAGGTAAATATTATTCGAAAGATAATAAAATGTTATAATAAATGAAATGTAATGTAATGGATAATGAAAGATAATGAATGAATATGAATCGTAAGGTAGATATTATTCAAAACATAATAAAATTATAAATAAATAAATATAAATCGCAAGATAATAACATGATAAGATAATAAATGAAATATAATACAATGGATAATAATAATAAAAGATAATGAATGAAATATAATACAATGGATAATAATAATAAAAGATAATAAATGAATATGAATCGCAAGATATATATTATTCGAAAGATAATAAAATGATATAATTAATGAAATGTAATATAATGGCTAATAAAGGAATGTTAATCACAAGATAAATATTAATTGAAAAATAATAAATGATAAGATAATAAATAAAATGTAATATAATGGATAATAATCAAAGATAATAAATGAATATGAATCGTAAAGTTAATATTATTCCAAAGATAATAAAATGATATAATAAATGAAATGTAATGGATAATGAAAGATAATGAATGAATATGAATCGTAAGGTAGATATTATTCAAAACATAATAAAATGATAAATAAATGAATATAAATCGCAAGATAATAAAATGGTAAGATAATAAACGAAATATAATACAATGGATAATAATAATAAAAGATAATAAATGAATATGAATCGCAAGATATATATTATTCGAAAGATAATAAAATGATATAATAAATGAAATGTAATATAATGGCTAATAAAGGAATGTTAATCGCAAGATATATATTAATCGAAAGGTAATAAAATGATATAATAAATGAAGTATAATATAATGGATAATAATGAAAAATAAAATGATATAATAAATGAAATGTATTATAATATATATAGTAGTGAAAGATAATAAATGAATATTAATCGCAAGATAAATTAATTTTTTTAATTTATTGATTGATTGATTTAAGAAATGCTTAAATAATTTAATTTTTTAAAGTGAATTTTCTACAAAATGGACATTTTTTTGCCCAAATTCCGCTTGAATGAATTAAAAATTACCCATTATTTTTTTATTGGGCATCATATTGCTATATAACAAAATTGAAAAAACAAAAAATAAAATCAAAGTTTATCCTGATATAAAGTAAAAATTAACATGATGATAAATTTTTAATGTAATGTTTTGTATATATTTATGTCAAAAATATATCATCAATGTTCTTTTAATTATTCATAAAAATCAGAAATTAATTTTCTCATCGTCATTTAAATATAATCATCTTTTTAAGAAAGCAATTTATTTCTACTTTTAATAGAAAGAGTATGTAAAGTAAATCTGAAAAGTATACAAGTGTATTTAAAATAATTTTTTTAAAACCCTTAACTTTTCAAAACTAAATAAAAATATGTTATAATCATTCTTTTTCATCTTTTAATTAATTTATTATTTTAATTATTTATTATTAATTATTTTATTATTAATTTTCATCTTTTAATTAATTAATTATTTCATCTTTTTCATCTTTTTTTTCATCTTTAATTTGATATAAGTGCATACTTAATTAATAAATATTAAGCACCAAATGAATAAAAAGGCTGTGAATATTTTAAACCAAAATAATTAAGAAATATGAAATTTTTGATAATTAATAGGTTAAAATAAATATTTATGTAAAAACATACGTTTTAATTATTACGTTTTAATTCGTCTTTAATTAAATCATCTCCGAAAAAACAAAATCAGAAGTGGAACGTCATTAATGTAAATTTAGCAAATTATCCGTTTTTCAAGAGTACTCCAGTTTACTGCGGTCTTTCAAGAATAAAAGTTAAATGACACGCACACATATTATATGCATGCACTATACCACAAGTCAGAAAAAATTCCCAACATTTCGGATGACAAGATTAGTTGAAAAATCTAAAGAAATCACTCAAGAATTCTAAAGAATTTAAGGAACTTCTAATTTTCTGGAGTCGTTCATTTTCAAACTGCCAGAATTTGGTTTTGTAAAAAAAATAAAAACTTCTGGATTTCGCTCAATGAAAGAGCTGGAATTTGGAATTCTTCCTTTTTACCTGTCATGCTATGATAGCAGGAAACCATGGACAAATTTCTAAGACAGAATGTTTAACATTATAAAGCGAAATGCTCAATAATAATTCATATAAAAATATTAATAGTATTATAGTAATATACCACATTAATATTCTCAACAAATATTAATAGAATAAGAAAGCAAATAATCCTGGAAAATGCATAAAGATTTAAATGAAAGTCCCATAATTCAATAAAGGCATGCAAAATTATTGAATATTTTAATTAAAGATCCAAAAGATATTTACATGCGACTATTGTTAAACTTAACAAACTGATGTTAATTTTAATCAGGCATATTTCTAATATTAGAATAAAGTTTATCTTATAGAAATAAAAAAAATCGAGAATATATGTAATTCTATTATTCATTGGTAGTTAGTATGCATTTCGATACAAATTATGATTATTTTTATTAATACTGTTTCTTAAATAGCTTCTTCGATTCTTAAAATTGGCTTTTCCGATTTTTCCAATAGTTTAATAGAAACTTATTTAGCATATGAAAAAGTTCTTTGAAAATAAATTAGAATTAAAATTGCTTATATAACATTATATTTATATATATATATATATATATATATATATATATATGTATTCCTTTTTAATGAATAATTTATATATATACACAGTCCAGTCACAATAATGTGACCCCCACCTACTTTCGACGTCAACGTGAAATAACCAATCACAAAAGGCAGGTGGCAACACATTGCAGTGGAGTGTATATAAAGAATTCCACTTAACACCACTTAAATACCAATTAATACCACATTACACACGGGGCCTGATGGCCGAGTGGCTAGTGCTCTGGCTCTCGGTACCACAGGTATCGGGTTCGAATCCCGGCGGTGCCCGTGGATGTTTGTAGTGGTTCGGAATCCACTTTAAGCCATAGGTCCCGGTCTCCTATGATTGTAAGAGCGTCATGGAGCCAAAATCACACTTCTACCTACGGGTGCTCCATCACAACAGAAGCTGCTTTTTTCCCCTTCAATCATGAGTACGTATGGGCTCGTGGGCTTGGCCAGCCAAGTGGGATAAGAAACAACAACATTTTACACTCTACTTAAAGCAAGAATATACAAGAGTGTATATTAATGTGAATGGACTGTGTATATGCTAATTCAGGTTGTTCAGTAAGCTAATTCGGTTTAGTCCATTTGGAAGTTAACTCTATTCCGAAACGGCATTGGTGAAAGAAGCTGAAGCTGAAAATGACCACCATAAGTATCCACGCGTGGTTGGACATGCATCACAATGTTATGAGACATCGACGTAAATCTTATGATGCACTCTCGTGGACATATAGCAAAATGTCGTCTCTTGTTGGTATTATGGTTTGCCTTTGCATACCCTGTTCTTTGCAGGAGTTCTCTCCAGGAGTAACAATTTCAGCGGGGTGAGATAGGACAAACTTGGAGGCCATAGATATAAGGTGATCGACGAAACTCTTCAATAGGTGTAACTGTTATGACTTTTACATAAAATGCATCGTACACAGGAACTGCTCCTACTTTACTTCCGATTCCTTTTCAATCGATTTTTTTCTTTTTTAATTTACGGTCAAAGAGCAAAATTATTGAATATTTTAATTAAAGATCCAGCAGATATTTACATACTACAACTGTTAAACTTAACAAGCTAATGCTAATTTTAATCAGGCATATTTGTAATACATGTCCACGAGAGTGCATTATAAGATTTACGCCGATGTCTCACAACATTGTGATGCATGTCCAACCACGCGTGGATACTTATGGTGGTCATTTTCAGCTTCTTTCCCCAATGCCATTTCGTAATAGAGTTAACTTCCAAGTGGACTAAACCGAATTAGCTTACCGAACACCCTGAATTAGCATATATATATATATATATATATAAATGTTAAATATATTATATATATAAATAATGTTAAATAGGCAATTTTAATTCTAATTTATTTTCAAAGAACTTTTTCATATGCTAAATAAGTTTCTATTAAACTATTGGAAAAATCGGAGAAGCTAATTTTAAGAATCAAAGAAGCTATTTAAGTAAAAGTATTAATACGAAAATAGTTTAAAAACGAATAGTTTGCTGATAAATTTCCAAACTCCCTGTAGAATATAATCTAAAAGAATGAAAGATTTGTTGTGACACCAATACAATGAGGTATAAATATATTTATGCCCATCCCCTGTTTTTATTTACGAGCTTAGTTATCCATAATTTATCACAACAAACAGAATTAGTTTCTGAATTTTACAAAAAAGTAAAATAATTTCAACATACTACATCAATTATTTAAAAATCACCCATTTTACTGTACATCTCTTTTCATTAGAATTACAGAATCTAAATAAACAACTTACGCGAATCGTTGTTTTAGTTCAATATTTATTAACTTGGGCCTAAATGGCCGAGTGGCTAGCGCTCTGGTGCTCGGTACCACAGGTTTCGGGTTCGAATCTCGGCGGTGCCATGGATGTTGTAGTGGTTCGGAATCCACTTTAAGCCGTAGTTCCCGGTCTAACAGGATCGTAGAGCGTTGCGGGGGCATTGTTACTCCGCGCCCGTGGCTTATCTTCAAGTTACAAGCGCCCCCTGAGTAATGCAAAGTGAGTAACGTCTGTGCAGCGCTTGCCTTAAGGCATCAAAGACAAGTGTCTAAGTGTTTGCCAGCTGCATTAGAACAAAAAAAATTATTAACTTTTCTTATATTCCATGCTCCATTGCGGATAAAACTTTCACAAATTATGCATTTTATGTAACCTTGGGCTTTTACCAAATCGCATTAATTCAATTTCCCAATAAAAAACTAATGCAATAAAAGCTTATTTTAAGTATGTAAGATTTATTTCTCTTAACTGACGAACTATTAGTTTGGAAACAAAGCCTAGTTATAGTTAACATATAATAATCTAATAATATAAACTTATATTGAATCTACATAAAGAGAAGTGATCCACTTATTTAAATCCCAGACAAATATCTTATTGAAAAAAACACAGACATGTAAAAAGCCCTCTACAATTAACGAAATCTTTATTATTCAGTGGAAAATGTTTTTAATATTTCCATGCTCATTTCAACAGTCAGCATAAGTTACAGAACTCCAGAATATATTTTACATACATTAATGTTTTCTTCACGATTTATATCAATGGAGTCGATATATCATACACAAATGAAACATATATCAAGTTAAAGAATTATGAAAACATATATTAATTAAATGTTAAAAATAACTATGACGCAATCTGTAGATATTTTTGAAAATATATGAATTGGTGTTTGAAAATCATTCAATTTACTGATTCAATATATCTACGAAATTAAATGGGCTTTAGTTATAGTTATAAATTAAATTATACTAGTTTTATAGAAAGAAAATTTAAATATTGACGTTTTATAATCTATATAATTTGTTCTGCGATCGATGCAATTTATTATTTATTATTGAAAATCAATGTACAGCTAGAAATTATCAGCTAACTTCTCAAGAAATATTAGGCTGTCTGTAAATAAAGACGTGATAAATTCATGAATTTATTTAATAATTTCTCAACTCCTCTTTTTATTTTTGCACCTTACATAGCAAGGGGAAAATCTGTCACGCCATCATTAGTTTTCAAGTTTAAATATCATAGTAATTTTGATGGTTTGTTCAAACTATAAAATTTTGGCATTGTTGGATATCATTAGTTGTTTTATGAAACTTTTAAACTATTCAAAATAATAATAGTAATAGTGGCAATTAATGAATTTAATTGAAATATAACGGTAATTAACTACAAATATTTATTAGTTTTATATAGTAACTGTTTACTTGATATTAAAATAATGTTCCCAAACATGTTGTAGCTGCTTAACAGTTATTAATATTTTCTTTTTGTTTAATAAATGAAAGCGAAAACAACAATTATTTCTAATAATATTAATTTAATACAATAGGTCAATGAAAATTACGATTTTGTAATTATCAATGCTGTTGCGCTGAACTTAGTGATTTAGAATCCCAAACAAAACAGGCTTGAAAATTCTTTTAACTAAATTATTGCATTTTTTACAATGTAAATTAAGACATTGAAGTTGCCACGAAGGAAAAGGTAGGAGAAAAAATTTTCACACAAAATGATGCAACCAGATCAAGATATGAAATGTATTAATAAATCATTAAATGGAAGGACTCTTGAGCATAAAATATCAGTAATTGGTAACAGACGTAAAGTCTATGTTCATTAAATAGCATTTTACGAAACGTGGGTGCTGAAAATGATCAGGATCGACTGCATTCGCTTAATTGAAGATTTATTTATTCGTTAAAAAATATTAAATCAGCTTTTTACGGCGAAATATGAGATAGGATAATTGAAAGCAAATGGCTATCGACGAGAATCGATGATTATAACTCCAACACAGATGCAATTTTCTTTAAGAAAAATATTAAACTGCTTTTAAGGGGAAAAAATGAGAGTGTTAGGTTTAGCGAGAGGTGACAGGCCATCCTTTGTGTAGCTCCATTAGAAACGTAAGTGGTAAACCACCTTGTATACATATGAGCGTAAATGTGACGGTTTAATGAACTCTTGTATTTGTTTTAGTGCAGTTGCAGCCTAAAAATTTTTAAACTCTTTTATAACGATGAGGCGGTTTAACGATATATGACGATGAGGCGGTTTAACGATATATGACGATGAGGCGGTTTAACGGTATATGACGATGAGACGGTTAAACGATATATGACGACGAGGCGGTTAAACGATATATGACAACGAGGCGGTTTAACAATATATGGCGATGAGGCGGTTTAACGATATATGGCGATGAGGCGGTTTAACGATATATGACGATGAGGCGGTTTAACGAATGACGATGAAACGACTTAACGATATATGACGATGAAGCGGTTTAACGATATGACGATGAGGCCATTTAACGATATATGACGATGAGGCGTTTTAACGATGTATAACTATGAGGCGGTTAAACGATGTATAACGATGTATGACGATGAGGCGGTTTAACGATATATGACGATGAGGCGGTTTAACGATATATCACGATGAGGCGGTTTAACGATATATGACGATGAGGCGGTTTAACGATATATGACGATGAGACGGTTTAACGGTATATGACGATGAAGCGGTTTAACGATATATGACGATCAGACAGTTTAACGATATATGACGATGAGACGGTTTAACGATGAAGTGGTTTAACGATATATGACGATGAAGCGGTTTAACGATATTTGACGATGAGGCGGTTTAACGATACATGACGATAAAGCGGTTTAATGACATATGACGATCAGGTGGTTTAACGATTTATGACGATCAGGCGGTTTAACGAGAATCGATGGTATTTGCCTTACTGCCATTGGATGGGTTTTCTATTTGTCAATGAAATTATAGTTAGAGACATTATGACCTTATACTTTCTTCGTCCTGAAATGCTGAAATATAGAGCACAATGTAATAAATGGTTACATACTTGGACAAGTAGAAGGTTCACTTCTGAAATAGACATGTTCCAAACAAGGGCTTGATGCTGTTTCGCCAGCCTTTGTGTCATCCCAGCACTGCCATCCGTCCCACGTTCGAGGACAATAAAGGGAATCTGAAAGATCATAAATAAAAATTAATATTTTAATCAAGAGTCAATTTTTAAGGTATGTATCAAAAAGTACATTTATTTACAATATCACCCATAATATATCACAGAAATACCCACCTAGCATTGCGATTAAAGTACTCACTGTTATTCATGTTCTTGGATTTCCTGTGATTTATTTAATAGAGAATTTTTGCATAACGTATTTTGGATGTCCGTTAGCTTTTTCTCCCTAGCGCGCATGTTCATAGGAAACATTATTACAGATACGCATGCGCAATTTTCTACGAGCATGCGCGCTAGGGAGAAAAAGCTAATGGACGTCCAAAATACGGTATGCAAAAACTCTCTAATATTGTATCAAATTTATTTTTAACAATGCAATTTAATCTTTGGTGATTGAATGCTTAATATGAGTTTACATTAACAACTTATAATATATATTTTTTCTAGTACCATAAAATCTTCATGCAGAAAAGAAGGAGCATTAAAATGATCTTAACAACCTATATATTTATCTAAGTTACCACAATTGCAAAATGAGAAACAATTAGTTGCAAAAAAATTCATGTTTATTAATCAGTTAAGTATATTCATTATGAATTTAGTTGAAATTAAGATACATAAATATAAGTTGATTCTTTTTATCAAGTAATTTTTACTAAGATAAATTTTAATGCAAGATTTTAATTGTATCGTTATTTATCATAAAGCATTTTAATAGTATATTATTTCTCAGCTAGCGTAATGAATTTGAACGATAACAAAATGAATATATATGTACATATGTTCCAATATGACTTAATAATTAATTCAGACGTGTTTCTCAAATTTTGAAAAAATGATCATTATTTAAATAATTATCAATGAAAACTTTTTATCATTATTTAAATAATTATTAAAATAATTATTTCGTTCCAATAATTACGTCAAGACTTTATTGTTTATTTTTAACTATGCAGAAAACTTCATGTTTTTATTAGCATCAGAGTATGAGGCCTTCTAAAGGATCCCACCTTAAAAAAAATTGACTGAGGCCATTAGTTATTATATAAAATTAAAAAAACAACTAAAGTATAAAATTTACAGTACAACTTTTCAATTTATTTTCCAAACTAGCTCTATCATATTTCGTAAAACAAATACTTTATAAATTAAATTATCAAGGCGTCTGCCAACTTGGCAGATTTCGAGACATGATATGTTTTTCTTTTTACGGAATATTGTTGTCAGACCAATACCAACACTCTACGGTCATATTAGACAGGACCCCAAGATTTAAAGTGGATTCCGAACCACTATAGCCATCTATGGTAGCGCCGGGACTCGAACCCGAAACCTGTGGCACCGAGTGCCATAGCGCTATAATTTTTTTTTTTCTTTCTAATGCAGCGGGCAAACACAGACAGCTTGGTCTTTGGATGCCTTAAGGCAAGTGCTGCACAGACGTACTCACTTTGCATTACCCAGGGGGCGCGTATAACTTGAAGATAAGCCACAGACGCGGAGTAACAATGCCCCCGCAACGCTCTACGATCCTATTTGACGAGGACCTACTTTTTAAAGTGGATTCCGAACCACTACAGGCAACCATGGCACCGCCGGGACTCGAACCCGAAACCTGTGGTATCGAGCGCCAGAGTGCTAGCCACTCGGCCATTCAGGTCCTGCGCTATAATAAATTAAATGGGAAAATAAATTACTGAGAATTCTTGGATAAACATATTTACTTTATTTAGACAATTTATATTATTTAAATATTTATATTAAACATATTCATATTTAAAGAGTGCTGTTTAAAGTTTCAAACCTTAAAATATATTATATTTCTTCTAAATAAAATTTAACAAAATTCAAAATGTTTTATTTCTTAAAAATCGTATCAGGCCTGTTCATATAAATTAGTTAATAATATTAATTACATTAAAAATTAATTAAATTAAATTATTATTTTTAATTACATTAGAATAAAGTAATTTTAATGAATGTTGAATGAATGAATGAATGAATAAATGTTTTAGCAAAGAAGCCTCAGTAAGAAATAAACATTTGATAAATTTACGTGCAAACTTTTCGGAGGAATTTAAGATACCAAACTTTCAAAATATGCATTAAGTGCATATGGCCATGAATTTAAAAGCTTCTTACAGTAAATGTATTCAAGATAAAACTAAAAATTATTTAAGATAACGTAAAATGCTTTTAAGAAACTCTGAAATAAGTTCTTGGAAATGTACAAAGATATAAACGCGAATAAATAGTTGAAATGAAAAGCAGAAAACGATAAAAAATTTTGACAGGGTCGAAAAATGTTGAAACAAAACTATTCAAAATTTGAAGGAAAAAAAATGTTTTCAACATATGAAAGGCTTTGATGTTTTCAGAATTTTTTTTACAAAAATATTTTAAAGATAATGGTTGAGAAAGATTTTTACTAAATATTAATTTCTCGTATTAAATAATATATAAAAACTATTTATCATAATTTACTTGAATTACTAAATGCGTTAAAATCCTTAACTAATTTGAAATGCAAATAATTTTAATTTAACCTTAATGTTTTGAATAAAAAAATATATAAGGCACAAAAAAACTCAACTATATAGTTCATTTAAAATCTCAATTTATTAATGGTATTTTTGCTTTTTGACGTGAAACTCCTTTTTTAGTTTAAATACTCTTTCATTAGTTTAAATACTCTTTTATAACTAACTATCTTTAAAATATAATAAGTAGGAAAATTGTAACATTATTTTCCTAACGAATATTTATACTCTTCAATTGCTTTAATTATACAACATCCAATCTTTTACTTAAAAAAAAAAGAAATAGCTGCTGTATAATTATCTATGTTTTTGTAAATATGCTGATCTTCTAAAAATTAATGAATTGGTGAAATCAGAAAGTTAATGAATGAAATTCTACTACGGAACAAATAAAAAAACATATGAATTGCAAATATTTAACTTGTTTAAGTTAACGTTCAATGAATAAAGGGAATAATAAACTAATTAAAATTAACATCAAATTTAGTGAATTGTGTTATTTGATTTATTTTTGATGTCGTTATCAACTTGTTTCTAATATTTGTTTACGATTAATTCTCCATTATTAGCAATCATTTTCAGTCTAAATTGTTCCAATTCGCTTTATAAAACATTTCCATTGCTCTAACGTATTTTTAAGTCATAAAAACATTTAATAAGAGCTTTTAAATACTTGCTCCGAAAGAAATATTATAATTATAAAACGTCAGTGTTAATTAAAATAATAATAGGGATTAAATTTAATAATGCATAAATATGCAGTACAATATGAAAATGGGGTGAAGTTTTCTTTGTAACATTACTAGCCTACATTTATTAATTTATTATTAAAAATTAACAGAAAAAGAGATATTATCAATAAAATTATTAAAATGTAAACTTATTATTAGGAATATTAACTAAAAAATATCCCCGAAGTTAAAAATTACAGACACAAATTATAAAACCATATAAAGACTACAAAATTGAACCATTAAATCCAGCTCAATATTTATTTGATTGAGGCGAAGCTACTGAAAAAATTAAAGGTGATTTTAAAATATTTTTAAAAAATAACAAAAAAGCCAAAATTTACATCGAAATTAAAACAATACGCATTAAGACATGTTTTGGTAACTAATCTGCGTAGTCATCAACATCATCATCCTCATTATCATCAGTGGTGCAACAGCCCCATGGTGGGCCAAGGCCGTTTGCCTATTGGCAGATTTCGAGACAGAAGAAGCTTTCTTTTTACATGGTAAGGTTGTCCGCCCAATTCTCTACAGTCATATTAGACCGGGTCCTACAGTTTAAAGGGTATTCCGAACCACTATAAAAATCCATGGCACGCCTGGGACTCGAACATGAGAGTTGTGGCACTAAGAGCCAAATCTCTAGTAACTCAGCCATCAGGATCCAATATGCCTAGAACCGCACTTAAAATATTAAATATTAATAACTTTATATCCTCTCAAAAAGTTTTTACAGATCGTCCACATAGCATTCAGTAAGTCATCCAGAAAAGTGGAAAGGGAAATACAAGGCTTTGACCTTAGCTTGACTTTGTAAGCGATAGGCTGAAAGAAGTTTTATAACTTTCAGATACTACAGTGTCCAAAACGTAAAACCAATTTTCAATTTAAAATACCCAGGGCTTATGGAATTTCATTTTTTTTTCTTTTTTAGGTTGTTGGTACTGTCCTTGACATCTGTGCGAAATCTTACGTCAAAATATTCATTAGTGTTTGAGTTACGCAACCTTTGTGAGACGCTAATAATGATTCCGGGGATTTTTAAAATATCTGTATTAATTGAGCAAAGAACTTGCGTTCAATTTTGTTTGCGGAAACGTATAGAATGTTGCAGAAGGCATTTGATGAGCATTCCTATATCGGAAAGAAATGTTTAGAAGTGGTATAAACAGTTCAAAGAAGACAGAGAACGCGTTGAAGACGAAGAACCCTCTGTCGACCATCAATCTCAACAAACAAAGCTCAAATCCAAAAAAATTAAAAGACTGTTTTGAGTTGATTGAAGAGATTCAATGCGAATCGCCGCGCATTGAAGGCCATCCCTGCCGATGACTTTTTAGCATGTTTTGAGGATTGGAAAAAGCGTTGGCATAAGTTCATTGTATCCGGAGGGGATTACTTTGAAGGCGATGAAATAAATTTGGAAGAATAAATAAAGAGTTTTTGAAATAAAATAAAAATAATTGGTCTTACTTTTTGGGCAGAGTAATATACCAACTAACGCAGGATTCACATTTTATGTTTGTCATTCGTCGTTTTCATGTTGTCGGTTCAAAATAATTCCTCGAATCGCTCCACTGGTGACTGGAATGAACAGCACACTGACAGTTGATGAGGTGTAAACATTGCACTTCGGAAGGTTTTGTAGGGGTAGTTGTACCGCATTTACTTGTCATAAGGTAAATTAAACCAGGAAGCTTTCACCAGGCAGTCTGATTTTTGATGTTGAATGCTTTACACAGGTTGATAAAAGCCCCATCGATCTCCTCGTTCTTTAAAGCAGAAATGCAGCAGAATCCTTCTGCATTCTATCTAATCAAGTTAGTACTAAGCCAAGAGTCACAAGCTTTAACGAACTAATTTTAACAAAAACTAGTTTATTTAAATTTATTTCTAATTTCCAAGTCTATTTGGCATGATTTTAAAAACAAAATATAATGAATTGTTTTTCAGTCTCCCGCTTGTTAACAAATAAATATTCTTACTTTAATGCAATTTTTGTGAAAGGTTATGAAGAATTAAATTTTGGGTAAAGAAAAGCTAAAACGACAAACCATTTAAAATTTACTTTTCTCTGTCTTTTATAACCAGGTCCCCCAAGAAAAACTATTAACTCTTAGAAGTTGGTTGGTTGGGGAAGTTTTATGGCACAAGGGCCAGATATGGCCATACTGCGCCAAACAAGAGTGCTTCTCTTAAAATTCGTGACGAAAAGAGAGTGAGCCCTGAAGATGATTACTTCCAATGGCCATTTATCACATTCAACAGCCATGATTACTTCCAATGGCAAAGCAATACAAAAACGGAAAAAACACAAAATAAAGAAGAAAATGCACATAAAATAGTTCAACAAAGTTGACCGAAGTCATTGCCTCAAGAGTTCTCCAGCTTTCCAGTATCTCGCCGTCTGGGAATCGCCAAAAGTGCCAAGCTACGATGGAGATGAGCTCTACTCATCAGTTCCGCCAAATCGCAAAGAATCGCCCTGAAGATGATGTTAAAGACAAAAATTATGGCAAAAGCAGAAACTCAATGATACGGTATAAAATGAGGTCTGTGGTCTAGAAGTTGAAAATGAAAAAAATGGGAAGATAAAAGAATGAAGGCAAAGATCACTGGGTCGCCCTGGGGTCGTGACACCCGTACACATCTAAAGAAGATGCGCCCCTGAGGGTTGACTCTTAGAAGAAATTAATCGGATGTATTAAAGATTTTTAATATAAGAATTTCAAAATGTTTTATTCTTATTAATTTTACTACTATTAGTCTAAATTCTTTATTTCAGATTACCTTCAAAAAGTCTGTTCAGTGACTTAGGAAAAAATAAACTAGATTAAAATGTTTTTTTTTCTCATGCAGCTGGCAAATAGATCGTGATCTTCTATGCCGTAAGCGCTGCACCGATGTTACTCACTTTGCACCCAGGGGGCGCGTGTAACTTGAAGATAAGCCACGGACGCGGAGTAACGATGCACAAAGCTCTACGATCTCATTAGGATCGGGACCTATGGTTTAAAGTGGATTCCGAACTACTACAAACACCCATGGCAACGCCGGGATTTGAACCCGATACCTGTGGTACGGAGCACCAGAGAGATTAAAATGTAATTAAGAAGGAAAAATTAAAACATCAAATATCGAAAAATATTTGATGATATAATATATAAATATTATACAAAATTGATTTTAAAAAATGATAATAACTAAGTATTAATTATATAATTTTTCGACGTCTCCCATAATCTCAGTAATATCAAGTTTGCTTTAGCTTTACGCTGCCAGCGTGATTTATGGGTACTGGTTTTCATAAATTTAAAATACGAGGCTGATCGTAACGGTATTTATGATCATCTACCATGAACATAATGTTGTCTGGACAGAGTGTTTTCTAAAACGATAGGCAAATAAAAAACAGTAATCCATGAAACACTCTGGAAATTCAATAGATTCCTCTAGCCATCAGCCATCAGAATTCTCTAGCCATCTAGAATTATTCGTAGTTATTATTTCAAACAAGTCTCTAGTAAAAAAATTTAATTTCTATAAGAGTCTGATTCACATTTATTGCATGACTTATCATGACTATTATAACCTTTAATAATCCATTCGTTGTGAGCTATTTTAATAATTTCAAAATTAATAAATCCGATCGTTTAGTGCCAGGCGTAATATAAAATTAGTATTGTAAGGCCTGGGATTATACGAGACCTATAACGGCTTTAAGAAGATATATATATATATATAATGCTTAACTATATAATGCTTAATTATATAATGCTTATATATAATGCTCTTTGTAAATAGTGTTCTGTATATATATATATATATATATATATATATACACACACAGAACACAAAGAATTAAAAGTTAAAAATATAAACTAGATTCTCAAATGCAGGTCACTCCAAGGTCGGAGACTTTCAGAGTTCTTCAGTTTACGACGAATCTCGTGCCCCGCTTCTGCGGCAGACCTTAATTATCATAAATTATCACATGGCGTGAAGCACGCAACCATAAGGAGACCACTTTGTAAACAGACGGAATTTCCGGCCTGTTCAGTCCCTTTAAAAAAAAATTGAAAAACAACACATCATGTCGACTCGTCGCAGAACTCTCTTTTTTGGTTCCAAAAACATCTCTCACTTCTAATTGGAGTCGACACTTCCTCAGGCCATGGTCAATCACCATGATGCAACAGCTCATGTATATTCCATATTCCTTCTGTAATTGTTTTGACCTGTGAAGGTCGCACAGACAATCACTAATTTCATGAGTCTCATTTTACATGACACTGAATATCTGAATATCATATTTGAGTGGCAGGTTGTTCTCATTAGTACAAAATACTCATTGCATGTAATACAAATATTCAGGATACTACCTATCTGCTGTCATATTTGAGTGATAGGTTGTTATTGTGCACTTGTTAAAAAATATACAGTCCTTTACCCTGGGACCAATAATGCTATGCCTCATTCAGTGGGAAAAATGCTACAGTATATAAATTTTATTCTTCAATTAAAAAAACTTGAATACTTTATAAAATAAAATATCAAAATAGCTTAGCATAAAATAACAATTGTTTGAATGCGTTTCAAAATTCTATGCAAATTAATTCATCGAAGTTAAAATAAAAGTAAGAATGTTCTATGAACCAAAGCTTAAAGACAGTTAGATAGAAGACTTCTGACGTTTTAATACATAGTATTGATTCAACCTTAAAAGCTTCTTTTGTAGTATTTCTTAGTATAACATTTATTAACTTCTGCATCGAAGAGCATTGAAACTAGCTTTGCTAAAATACTATATTTTCCTTTGTTGCAATTTATTTGTAACATATGCCTTCCAAGTTTTATACTTTTGTTGTCTTAATTTCAAACACTTTCTATATATGGAATGGTAGTATTCACATTAAAAGTGAATGCAAATTTTCGAAGATAAGATAGTAATTTAAAGCAATAGGTTTGCAAGATTTTTGTTAAGTGAACGAATATTCGTAATCGCAGTCAAAAATAATTCGTTGAATTAGAATGTGAAGTAATATTGAGATAAATATACTGTCAATTAAAAATTTTGCATTTTTTCCGAAGAATATATGGCTTACGAAATTAATAATTAGCATGTGATAAAACTTATTAAAGAAATTATAATGTTTATATAATTATAGAAACTTTAAAACTGTTGAAAAAAATCGAGTATATTTCCTTACATTAATGAATTCGGATGAAAGCTTTTATGAAAGTTCATATACTTTGAAAAAAATATTTCTTTTATTTTAAAATAAAAAAATGTCTGCACTTAAATTATAATTTAGTCTAATATAATATTAATTATTTGTTAACAAAAAAAATCTAAAATGATTTAGAATTTTATACAATTTAAAGTAGTAGACCAAAATATATGTGATACATAATTAAATACATTAAAACAATGGTACAAAATGTAGGTTGCAATTTTATATACGAAAATATACGTTAATAATACACTGTTATTTATCAGTGCACTTATACACTACAATCCAGCTTTAAAGCAAGATAATAATTCTAAGAACATTTTTAGATTCATAAATAAATTATTAATGTTATTTATAAACTTTATTAATTAATATTTCTCACTATCTAAGTTGCAAATTAACCACAATAAAATGTACATTTTAAATAAATTCAATTTTAAATAATAAAAGAAAGTTTTGAAAAAAAATGACTAAAAATTCCAGTTAATATGTCATTTTGAATTTTTAATGTTGTTATTCTTAAAAAGAATCTCATTAATAAGATAAATTAAACTTTTTAAATCGTTTCCTTAAACTATTATACAACAAAACACTTCACAATAAGCTTAGTTCATCTTAATTAAATAATCGTGAATATAATTGGCAATTTAATTTAGCGAAAGTATTAATTAATACTTTCGCTACGAATTAATGGAGTTTAATGCTACAGATTAATGGCAAATACTATACAAGCCATATCAAATTATAGATTTTCTATTTGCATTAATCTAATGTCAATATACACTATCTGGAAGAAAGTGACGGGACACCCCTCGAAAAGTAGAAAAGTCGACAATACAGCTGACACATGTGCAATAATAAGTATCACGTGCCAGCCATATCCTATAAATACTCTATGGAGTCGACTAGAGTTGTTTTTTGTCAAGATGCCGCCACGGGAAGAGTTGTCTGAGTTCGAGAAAGGTGTGTTGGTTGGATTGCATCTTGCCAAGGTGTCAATTAGGGAGATAGCCCATCTCCATAACTGCTCAAAATCAACTGTAGCACGTGTTGTGTGTCACTACAAGACTGAGGGACACTGTCAGAACAAACCCCGAAGTGGACGACCTACAGTTCTCACCAGCAGGGACCGGCGGGTGCTCGGCAGGGAGATTGGAAGTAACCTTCAAACATCCATGGATAACATCGCTAATGAGTTTAGACAAGCCACAGGTGTGGCCGTTTCGACCAAGACTCTTCGTATCGAGGCCCCTAAGTTAGGTTACACTGGACGTTCGGCGGCCCATAAGCCTTTGATTACGAAAACCAACAAGAAAGCGCGCCTTCGATGGGCCAAAGACCACCGTACTTGGACTCTGGATGACTGGAAACGCGTCCTTTGGAGTGATGAGTCACGATTTACCCTTTTCCGTTCCGATGGACGTGTTTGGGTATGGCGTTTACCAGGAGAACGCCTTTTGCCCGAGTGTGTCGTCTCAACTGTAAAGTTTGGTGGAGGAGGATTGATGGTATGGGCCTGTTTCTCCTGGTATGGGGCTGGCCCACTGGTGAAGGTTGATGGTGCGATGAATGCCGATAGATACTGTGATATTCTCGACAATCATGTCCTTCCTACCTTGTGGGCAACGTACGGTATGGATGATTGCTGGTATCAAGACGACAACGCAACATGCCATGTTGCAAGGAGGACTCTTGATTGGTATGTGAACAACAACGTTAAACGCATGGAGTGGCCGGCGAAGAGCCCTGATCTTAACCCAATTGAACATCTCTGGGGCGATTTGGACCGTCGGTTGAGGGCCTGCACCCCACTCCCCAAAAGCAAGCCTGAACTATGGAACTTCCTCTTAAACATTTGGAAGGAAATACCTCTTGCCACTATGGCTAATTTAGTGGAAAGCATGCCCAGAAGGGTTGCAGCTGTGATCGCAGTCAAAGGAGGCCCTACCTCCTATTAATTTTAATAAATATGGGTTTATGTCGTAATAGTGTCGTGTCCCGTCACTTTCTTCCACATAGTGTATGTTCCAATCAATAAGTTTATTTTCATAAAAAGGATTTCTTATTACTTGATGGTAAAAGCAATTTCATCTAATATAATCAACCTAAACACTGCTACCTATCCAATACCATAAGAGAAGATAAGCTCCAAGATCCAATTAAACAGCCAAAAAAATAGTTTTACTTTAGATATTACAAATAGAGTTTAAGTTAATGTGTAAGGTCAAAAAAATTCTTATATGCAACATGCTTAGTATATTCCTTCAGGGTGGAGGGTACACATGAGTATGCTTACTTTTTAAAAGAACATCTATTTTAAAAGAAAAATTCAAAATATATTAAATAATTATTATTGCTATTTGCAAAAGAATTTCTCAACAAAAGAAGTATATTTATTAACCTACTAGCATTAATTTAAAAATATAATTACGTTAGGCTATATAGACTATTATCCTATATAGTAGAATTGATTAATACTTCAAACTGTTATTAAAAACAATGCTTAAGACCGATTCGTTGCTTTTGCGAAACATTTAGTAACCGTTTGTAAAATAAAACCGTTTAGTAACAGTTTGTAAAATAAAATCTAACCAGTTTACTATATGTATAATAAACGTTATGAATTCATTTAATTAGTGATGGAATGTAACTAGTTATATTGTAAAATGTCAGTGAAAAAAAATTACAAATAATGAGTTGTAATTAAAATCACAAATTGTGAAAAAATCCGTAATGAATGAAATATCATCGTTGTTAATTTGTCTTTAACACTCAACAGCCCCGTATACACCGACACACAGTTTTTAAGATGTATTTGCTACATTTGTGAAAAATGCAACCAATCCATTACATTTGTGAAATATTCAAATAACTGTGTATAGAATCAGTTCAGTACATGCCAAAACGTCAAATTTATCTGTGCAATTCCTTGATATTTTTTTAAAGTCAAACAATTGGGTTTAACTGTGATAGATAAATACTCATTATCATTTTCCATCAAACACTACTTCGTGTCACTACATCGTTTATAAAGATAAGAACTTCGCCAACGGCCGTACCATGCTGAATATACCGGTTCTCGTTAGATCACCGAAGTTAAGCATCATTGGGCGCGGTCAGTACTTGGGTGGGTGACCACCTGGGAACACCGCGTGCCGTTGGCAAAATTTGGGACCTGAATGGCCGAGTGTCTAGCGCTCTGGCGCTCGGTGCCACAGGTTTCGGGTTCGAATCCCGGCGGTGCCATGGATGTTTGTAGTGGTTCGGAATCCACTTTAAGCGGTAGGTCCCGGTCTTCTATGACTGTAAGAGCGTCACGGAGCAAAAGTCAGGCTTCTACCTACGGGTGCTCCATCACAACAGAAGCTGCTTCCTTCCCCTTCAATCATGAGTCCATATGGGCTCGTGGGCTTGGCCAGCCAAGTGGGATAAGAAACAACAACAAACAACAGAACTTCGACATGGGACAGAGTTTAATAAGATCATGCTGAGAGATGTTTGAGAAGATTTTAAAACTTTGTTAATCTCAAACAAGCTCTTAGAAATGAACTAGTTATTCTAGTTATTAAATATTAAATCCACGCTATAAAATCCGACAGTTAAAATAGTTTAAAATGGAAATATATGACCCTTATGTCAGCGAAATGGTCCTTTTAAGTTTGTTCCGTTTTTCATTAAACTGTTTAATGGCGATATGCATGGCAAAATTCCATGAAAATGCAAAGATTTCGTGAAGAATATAATAAATTTTTAGAAATTTATTGTGTTTATTAGCATACATAACTTACTTAATTTTTGTAAAAAAAATTCATCTTATATGGATTGACAGGGATATGAACTTAAGCATACTTATCGCAGCAATTCTATATAAAAATTTTCAATTTGTTATTATTTTTTTTTGGATAGTTATAATTTATAAAAATAATAAAATAATGAGACATAATTTTTTAAAAACTTTGTTAATAACTTAGGGCCTGAATGGTCGAGTGGCTAGCACTCTGGCGCTCGGTACCACAGGTTTCGGGTTCGAGTCCCGGCGGTGCCATGGTTGTTTGTAGTGGTTCGGAATCCACTTAAAAGTAGGTCCCAATCTAATATGATCGTAGAGCATTGCGGGGGCATTGTTACTCCGCGTCCGTGGCTTATCTTCAAGTTACACGCGTCCCTTAGGTAATACAAAGTGAGTACGTCTGTGCAGCACTTGCCTTAAGGCATCTAAGACCAAGCTGTCTGTGTTTGCCAGCTGCATTAGAAAGAAAAAAAATTGTTAATAACTTAATCCATGCGTTATATTTTAACAAATCTAGACAAAGCTATTTTAAATTAAGAAAAAAATGAATTTTTCATTAACGAAAATACATACAAAGATGAAGTTCGGAAACAATTAAAAAATCCCAAGAAACAATATTTATTTAAAGAAAATAAAACTGCTCAAAGCAGAAGTACTTTTTAAATGTCTTAAACATTTTTTTTAATCATTTCACCTTCACTTCCTTCCACAATGTTAGAACCGAGTTGTTTACATTAAACCGAATTTTTTCCGGTTTTTGATAAATTTCTGACACTCGCTTCCGTGGCGGAACCCCGACACAGACCTTTAATCCAAACCCTGCGGCTGCATTCAACCACTTTTTTTTTAACACTTTCTTTGTTAGCACTTTCTTTTCTACCTGATTCAATTAGCACGGTAGTCAAGAAAAGGGCGTGGCACTCAGATGGGTTTTTTAGGCCTTTCTTTCTAAAGAATAACAGTCTTTTGTGCCCAAAACATAATCGATAGATTTACTTTACTGACAACAGGCTTACCTTTTACACGAAAAATGGTTACATGGAATTCCAATTTTAACTTACGTTAACTCATTTTATTTATATAATTTTTGTAACAAAAATTTATATCAGTATGCATAGTAAAACTTCTATTGTAGAGCTTTCAAAAAAATAAAAAATATATTTACAAATGTATGATAGTAGTAAAAACTTTAAATAGTGCGCAGTAAATTAAATTGTTTTTATTATACAAATACACTCTGACATTTGGTGTCACAGGTTAAAAAATTTAATCTTATACGGATTGACAGCGATATGAACCTGATCATTACTATTACCTGATCATCAACTATTTAATTTTTCTAAAAAAAAATAATCTTACATGGGTTGACTACGATATGAACCTGATCATAATTATCACAGCGATTTTTATAATAATTTTCAATCTATTATTTTTATTTTATTTTATTAATTTATTTGTTTCACATTTGTAATTTTTATAAATTATAAGACAGAATTTTTTCAAAACTTTACTTTGTACGTCCTCTATTTGCGTTATTTTTATTAAATTTACAAAAAGTTGGTTAAATTAAGAGGAAAAATACATACAAAGATGAAGTTCGGAAACAATAAAAAAAATTACCACGAAACAATATATATTTAAAGAAAATAAAACTGCTCAAAGCAGAAGTACTTTTTAAAAACCTTCACTTCCTTCCACAACTCCGTCGGTAGTCTTAGAACCGACTTGTTTACATTGAGCCGAATTTTTTCCGGTTTTTGATAAATTTCTGACACCAACTTCCGTGGCGGAACCCCGACACAAACCTTTAATCCAAACCCTGCGGCTGCATTCAACCACTTTTTTTTAACACTTTCTTTGTTAGCGCTTTCTTTTCTACCTGATTCAATTAGCACGGTAGTCAAGTAAAGGGCGTGGCACTCAGATGGTTTTTTTAGGCCTTTCTTTCTAAAGAATACCCGTCTTTTGTGTTCAAAACATAATCGATAGATTTACTTTGCTGACTAGTACTCTACAGGTTTTCCCTTTTTATGAAAAATGGTTACACGAAGTGCTAATATTAACTTAATGTTAGCTCATTTTATTTATATATATATTTGTAACAAAACATTTATATCAGTATGCACAGTAAAACTTTTATTGTCGAGCTTTCACAAACTAAATGTAATATTTTTACAAACGTTAGTATTAAACCTTCAAATTGTGCGTAGTGAATTAAATTGTTTTTATTATACAACTAAGTTCTGACGCCACAGGTTTCGGATGCGAGACTCAATGGTGCCATGAATGTTTGTAGTAGTTAGCAATCTACTTTAAACCATAGGTCCTGGTCTAATAAGAATACTAATACTAACAACCACACCACATCCCTGTGCGTAGAGCTGAATTGCCCCTATACAGTTTGGGAATGATGTGATGTGACTAGGCCCCGTGGCGCTCTAACAGTCATATGAGACCGGGACCTACGGATTAAAGTGGATTCCGGATCACTAGAAATATCCATAGCACCACCGGGACTGGAACCCTAAACTTGTGGCATCGAGCGCCAGAGTGCTAGGTAGTCGACCATTCAGAACCTGGTCTATTACGAATGTAGAGCGTTGGACGTAGGGTTGACAACCAACTCATAAAAAGAAAAGCAGCTCCTGTCTAGAAATATGCGACTATGCCAATGCCCTTGGTCCACCAGGATGTTGTTGCGCCATTGAAGAAGACGAAGATAAAAATAATTTTGTTTGAAAGTGTTTAAGTTCATTTATTCTTCCATTAAGGTATTTAATATTGTAATCTGTGATACCGAAAATGATTCTGAGGATATTGTCTTTTCATAATAAGACAATAGTATATATCTAAACCAATATATGAATTAAAATATAATCAAAATGCGTACTAAAATGTAATTATTCTCAAATTAAACAGCTCATAATTTTGACGAGCAACTTCTTTTTCATATATTTTGCACAAAGTATGACTTTCATATATTTTTTTTTTCATATCGGATAATTATCAACTTGAACTTGTGCATCAAGATACATCAAATTATTACAAGAAATTAAGATAAATAAGTGGAGGAACTCGATTTATAAAATCCTAGAATGCCCTAGATCCATCGCAGTAGCGGCCTTCCGCCTGGAGACTGGACATGATTGTCATGCTAAACATCTACACAGCATTGGTATAACAGGCCTTTGTGCAATTTGTGCAGTCAGAACTCTGAGATGGACAAATATCATTTGCTAAGTTGTTCTTCATTGAATGAAGAAAACTTATGCAGCAGATATCACCAATCTAGTATATTAATGCAATTGGCATCCATCGATTAATTTTCTTTTATCTTTATGTAGTCATAGTTTTGATGTAATTATTGTTATTGTTATAAGTTACTGATTTGTTCTATTTTCCTGTTTTGTATTCCATCTTTATGCTCCAATCTCATGCATCTGTGATACATGGAAGCCAATGATGAAAAATCAAGTTCTTTTGAAACAAATAAAATTTTAAAAAAAAAGGTTTTTCATATAATACCGCAGATGATGATGCCGTACAGGATTTAAAGTGCATATGAGACGAGTTTATTTCGTTACTTTCAGCATAAAGCAAAGCTGTTTTGCCACTCAAACAATTAGTTTAAGATGTGCCTGACCTTCAAAGAATTTGATGGCGCGGGTGAAAAGTTTGTAACCATAACAGCAATGTCCTCATTGACTCTTGCGAAGAATAAAAAAATGCATGAACTCAAAGCAATGAACTCGTTATTTGAGTGAGAAAGATGTCTTGCACCACGTTGAAGTAAAGAAACAAGCCTCTCTGATAAGGCCTTAAGACGAGTGACATTTTTAGTCTGATAATTGAATTTCTGTCCTGATTTTACTTCGGTTATGTCACTTTCTCGTGTTCCGTTATATCAAAAGAAACTGGTTTTTTAATTGCAGATAGTAATACCGTTCTTATATGCACAAGACTGCAAGTTTTTGCTGCTTGAAAATTTTCAAAAAAGTAAGATAATTTTAGAGAGTATTGTATGACTGGCATAACAGAAAGAATTACTGTCAACTCTATAAGAAATAAATCTATTTTCACCTCATTGATCCTTTACTTGAGTTAAATAAATTTTATGCAGCCCGTCAATTATGGTATTCAATTTGGAACCTGCTGAACTTTAAGAAAAGTAACGTAAAACGTATTAAATATTTTATTCAATGATAGAGAAGATCTTTATCACTTGTGTGATTTATATTTCCAGATCATTAATAATAACTAGCGATTTAAAGAGCAATGCAAACTATCGCATTTTGTAGCTTATTAAATGATATTTTTTTGAAAAATCCAAGAAATTATGATTTACCCAAAATATTAGCTGTAATATTTCTTACATGAAATGTTTATTATTATTTTTTTATTAAATGACTGAAGTAATGAGTTGAAATCAGGTTACAGATAAAATAAACTTTACTTAAAATACTAGGAATATATATTTATAAAGTAAATCAGTTTTTAAATAAAGTAAAATATTTAAATAAAAGAATCATATATATGTATGATCATATGTAGAAAACAAAAATCCCATAATTCAATTTAATTTATTTTTTGTCATTTACATATTTATTTATTTATCCATAAAATTAAATTTTTACAATTCTTCTGATTTTTACATTTTTATTTTAATCATTTAATATTTAAAACATGGTGTGTTTATTAAATAAAAAGAAGCAAATGAATTTTTAAAAAATAAATACTTAAATACATTTCACAACGAAGAATTATTATTCTTATTTTTATTACTTAAATTAAAAACTATTTGCACCTTGCATCTTTTGACACAAGATTTTATAAAAAAAAAAAGATTATTATTTAAAACAGCCTGTTATGTTTATAAACCATCCGAATAAAAATTAAAAGTAAAACTTTAAAAAAAAACTTATCAAATACTTTTTAAGAAATTTAATTTCATAACAGTTTTATTTATCTTTAAGATTTTAAAAGCCTTATTTAAACAATATATATCATACTTATTAATATTTAATACTTAAATATACAAAGTGTTTAAAAAGTTCCTTGACTTTTAACGACTTGTAGTTTCGCATGCAGAAATGTTTACACGAAACAGGTATATTATTTTTAGACATTAATGACTATATATTTTGTCTGGAGTAGATAACAGCAAATGTTACCCAACGCGCAGAATCTATTCTAAGGTTATTGCGTCCATCTATCAAAACTTTTATCAGCAGTTAGCTGCTTGTCTTTCCGACATGCAATCAAGCGATCCATTTCCTTCAAAAGCACTGCCAAACTTCTTACGTAAAGAGTTTATTAATAAGAGGACGCACATTATCATAACAGAACACGACGAAGAAAATATTTATATCTATCTATATTGTCATAAGATGATGCTTAACACAATTACTTGTTATTAAATGTTGCACAATTAATTTCTTACATCTCTATTCATTAATAGATATAGAATATGTCTAAATTTATAATCGATATTTTTATAACAGATAATCGATATTTAAAAAATACTAAATTTATAATCGATATTTTTATAACAGATAATCGATATTTTAAAAATACTAAATTTATAATCGATATTTTTTTTCAATGCAATTCTTTCAGATAAAATATAAACAATATTAGTTTTTCTTACAGATATTACGGTAATTATATACATATAATCAATTTATATAAACTGCAGGAGTAATTATTTCGCCTTTTTGTGTAGTATTATAGTAATTGTTGAATATTTTATACGGGTAATTTAATATCAGTACGAGATGCTTTGTCACAATTTGTTGATGAAATTAAAATTAAAAACGATGGGGAACATGTATCAGTGGAGTAGGAGGGGGCATGTGTAACGTCTCGGCTATATTAGACCTATAACGGTGGCTTCAAGCTATATATTATACATGCACACACACGCACATATATATATATATATATATATATATATATATATATATATACAAATAATGATCTCTGAATTATTATACCAAGATATGAAAACTTAAATTTGTTAACAAATGATGATTAAATCACAAGTACAGTTCACTCCAAGTTCGAAGATTTTTTCAGAATTCTCGCGTCTATGTCGAATCTAAACACTTGGTCTGCGGCGGACCGTAATTATCACACGGCGTGATACACGAAACCACAAAGGGTTCATTTTGAAAAACAAGCGGAAACTCCAGCGTATTCAGTCAATTCAGAGAGAAATACAACACTTCTGATCGAATCGTCACAGAACTCTCTTCCTTCTTGACCAAAAACCTCTTTTTGAAGACAAACCGTCAAGAGGAGAAGGGCCAGTTTCCCTCACTTTTCATTGGAATAGACATTTCTCAACTCGTGATCTATCACCAATCACAATAGAATAACTCATTGTATAGTTCATATTTAATCTGTAGTTGTTTCAACGTGTGAAGTTCTTACAGTTCGCTAATTTCCTGAGTCTCATTACACATGATACCGAATATCTGCTATCAGATTGTGCGGCAGCTTGTTCTCATTAGTACAAAACACTAATAGCATGTAATATAACTATCCACAATAAAGTTCATCCGTGATGGGTTTACTATATATTTGTCGAATAACATACATTCCTCTCTCCTGGGAATGAAATGCCAAAAGCTCTTCTCGTGAGAAAAAAAAAAGCTACAGCAGACTTTCGATTAACTGAAGTATTATGTCCTAAACTTTTAGTATCAGTAGGTATTATATTTATCCTGTATAATCTATTGAAAGAAAATGTACTATTTTGTTTAAGGTAATTTGCCCCATATTTTATTGTTATTCAAAAATGGAAATGTGGCTTACCTTCTGGTGGTAATGGGTCTGTCTGCATCTTGTTGCAACATTCCAAAGCCGCTCTGCAGCATGCTATCCACTTTCGAGCAAAGAGATCAGACTGGAATGTGTCGTAAACTGGATGGCTGGTATTGTCTGGGTCAGCAATACAGCTGGTGTTAGTGTGGACGTCATATAACATCCCAGTATTAGGATTGTACCTGGAAAAATCTCTAATAAATTATTTCGATATAAAAAGTAGTATTTATTAGTAATAATGAAAGGAAGATCATTGGATGATTAATTGCAATTTCCAATTATGTGCAAAAAATCTTGGAAATTCTGAATGTAAATGGTATTTTCTGTACTGTTCACCAGATTCTGTATTACGAAAATGTAACATTATTATATCTAACAACGCACTGCCTTCTTTCATTTTAGAGTATTATCACAATAATACAAGTATTTATGATTTACATACAAGTATTTATGATTTCAATTTACAAATTTATGACTGCGATAACTTTTTGTGCAAATTCAAATGGATAATAAAAGGGACAAAAGTTAAAATTCATTCAAAAATATAAATTTAGGAAATAGAGAAAAAATAGAATTTTGTTTTTAAAGCATGATTAATTATTGTTTAATACACTTTCATATTTTGTGTCCGTAAAATTATTAATAATGAATAATAATTCTAAAATTGGGATAAAGTTTACTTCGCGCGTCTGTGTCCATCAAGAAATTTAAATGTGTACCCGAAAGGAATATACGCTGGTTTTCAAAAATTGATTTAAGAAATCAGAAAAATTGTGATTACTTGGCAAAAAATACATAAAATTTATTTAAAAATTGCGCATTGTAGGTAAAAAAAGTAGAGCTGTATCATTGTAGAGCTGTTGTTTAAATCGTAATCGCAGGAAACAGGCTTTAAAAACGTCTTCATAAACTGCGAAATGAAGACAGTCATGTTTTGTATATGCATGTTCGACATAATTCTGGAAATACTTCAACAATATAAAGGACATCTTGGTGTACTTCTCACGAATATTCAAGTATCACAAAAATATAACATTATTATATGGAATAATGAATTGTTTTCTTTTATTTTAGAGAACTGAATAATAATTTATTTGTAGAATAACGCCAGTCAACTATAACTTGAAAAGAAAAAGGCCAGACTACGATACATCCTATTTTATATAGCAAGATGGTTGAATGTGAACCTTTGTGTGATTTATAAATTATGAAATGCATTTCTTAGAAGAGAATAAACTCGCACAAGGTACAACTGAGAAGGCAAATGTAGAATATGTACGCTATTTGCAGCTAACAAGGAGACACAAAATCACTGCGCCAAGCAACCGCATGTTTATTTGTAGCAGCCATTGAAAGGTTGGTTTCCAGATCAAAGATGCGCAAAAGGCTTCACGGAGGAAGATTGTAAAAGTCCAATAATTTGAATACCCCACATTACGGAAATGAAAGGCTTAACAGGCCACGCATGTTAATTGGATTACGAACCAATGAAGGTTTGTACAATTTATTGACTCAAACATGCTGTTGGTCTGGCTAGAGCAAGGAATCCATTGTTATTATAATCATATCATGTAATAAACTGATTATGCGAGTCTAATTTATATATGTGGACAGGTATCTCTTTGGTTGGCCTTAATGAATTGTATATAGTCTCAATTGGCGCCGTTAATGTTCAGTTATAAAAAGATGAAATGTACTTTATCCATTTATTCACCTTTACACAGATGAAGTTAGTGTCTTCATATTACGAAACGATAATGCTAGACCACACTTAGTTCGGTTTCTGGAGAATTCCCTGCATGGGCAAATGAGTTGGACAACACGTGCTATAAATTTGAACCCTTTAAAACATTCTTGGTATTCTCTAGAGAGACGTACTGCTGTATTTGGCCCACTGCTTTCAAGTTCTCCGAACCGCCTTCAATTAGCAATGGGATTTACTGCCAACTAAGTTAATAAGCATGTTCATTTTACACAATGAACATCACTACCATGCTTCGACGGCTGCTACAGATGATCGCAATCTATATTGAAATTTATTACATAGTGAAATCAGATATTATATTTTGGGGATATTTCTACTGTGTGTTTTTAAAACTGAACAAAGGCCTATTGTAAATAATGTTATTAATACATCTTAAATGCATTGACTATTTGTACAATTTTAAGATACATAATTAATGTATTAAATAAAAATTATGATTTATGTAAGTTAAATTAATAATAATAAGCCTAATTTTAATAAAATCTTTTAAAATTGCATTTTGTAATTAAGTTTAGAATTATAGGTTTTAATGTATAATGCTTGAGGAAATATTATTTATAAATAAAGCAATCCCCTAATCAATGTTAAATCCGTATAAATGTACATGATTAACTTTTTTTTTATTTTAATCTTAAATAAAATGCTTAACAAATAAATATGAATTGTTAAAAAATAAGAAAAATGAATTAAAAGAGCTCTTATGATCATAATTTATAAATATATTTTTGAAGAATATTTAAATTATACTATCTATCTAATTCCTAGTTTTCTTAAGTTATTAAAATTCTTATTAATTGCATTCAAAATTAAATTTACTTTATTTAAACATACCTATTTAATCATAGAAATTTAATTTTACCTGTGAACCTGTATATTAATATACAAGTTTATATCTGTATTACCTTTTATATACACGTAAACTTATTTATATAATGAGCACTATATAATTTTTAAATTTTACACCTCTAAATTCGAAACTTTAAAGACGAAAAAGAGAAGAGCATTATAAAGAATTTATTTTATATAAAAATGCATGAATATTTAAAGTAATAGAAATCATCATTCTAAACACAATATATAAATTATGTACTAAAAAGTCATTTTAATATATCAACCTACCTTAGTTTCTTTTCATAACTGACAAAAGCGAAAGAGGGCAGGTATATATAACAACGAGCACAAGTGTCCATCTTATAGTCCTCCAAAGTGAGACCGAAGCCTCGTTCAGTACGACATCTTGCTAAATTGTCTGTTAGGTTTTGAGAAAATCCTTTACTCACCCATACCTACAATTAAATATATACACATATATTAGCTCAAATAACTTAAATACAAGGTAAATTTTTAGAAAAACATTTCAAAAAAAATTATTAAAATTAAAAAAAAATTTAATGTAATTAAAGGCTGGTCAATATATGAAACAAGCGAAAACAAGTTTAATTAATAAAGGATGCAATCGTGTTTCATCCTACGCACTGCAAGAGCGCCCCCTGTGGCGTCCAAGAGAAATGGTCTGTAGGCATCGAGGCTCTCACCCCAGAGGAAGTACAGCGTAATCGGCGCTGCCTCAAAGACGTTTAGTTTACAATCTCTCATCCCGAGAGGAGATATTATTTTTGGCTTAGAATTGGAATACTTCCACGGATCTTTAGTTAGATGTCTTTAAATGTGTAACATGTTGATGTTTTATTTGTGTGTATGTGGTGTTTGTGCCTGTGTCAATAAAGCTGTGAGTTCTCAAACCTGTGTCTCAAGCCTCAACCCAACCACACCCAGTTTCAATCCAGCTGCACAAAAAACGACAACACTACAAAGATAGAGTATAAATAAGATGGGTTAAAGGCTTCAATGAATATATATATGCACATATAAATGTCAGTAATACGATTAATAAGCAAATATAATTCCTTTTAAATAATTCGGCCATTAAACTTTATAAAAATATTCTTTAATTTTTCTGTTATAACTTTCGTTATTGTTCATTTTAAAATTTGGAAGATGCACAGTCATTTTTCAGGGACAAGTAGCCATATCCTCCAGGCCGTTACTCATTTAACACCACCCAGGAGGCATATGCGACTTAAGGTTGTCACGGACGAGAGTAACATTATCTGTGTACTCTTTATTGAAGGGCCACAGAAAACTTCTAGCTATTTAAATTTTTTATCCTTAGAACATTTAACTTGTTTTTAACTGTTATTAAGGCCTATTGGTAATTTTTGTAAGGATTGTCTGGTTTCTTCCATTTGTAATTTTGATTTGTTTATATGCTCTTTATGTTTCTACGGTAAGTCGCAAAATTTATATGGATTCAGTTTCAATAAAACCATAAGTAACAACAACTTTCATTATTATTTTATTGTTGGTTGCTTAAAAAGTTAATAGCCCAATTTGCTCAGTGGTAACATGATCAACAAGTATATGACAAATTCAGATTGGAATCAATTAATCACGTCCGTCTTGTATCGACAGCCAAACTGCAGGAAGCAAATTTTTCAAACTACCCCCATACTATCCATAAACGAGGGATATTTACACCTGAGAGCTCATTTGGAAATTATCCTACTATCATAACCGAAAGTTGGGCTTTCGTGTAATACGTGTATGAAACACACACGCTATATATATATATATATATATGGAATGAATCGAAAATATCTATAGTGAATAAATTAACATAGAGCAGAAATGCTTAAAATCCATTGCAGAGAAAAAGAGTTATATTAGTTTACTTCGTGATTTTAATCAAACGACTCATAAATTCTCAATCAACCTATAGTCAAGAGATTTATGCACTTCAGTTTAATTTGGGTGTGTCCAGAACAGGGTGGAAACTTATGTAAGTATTCCGGATATTTTGAGATTGATGAATGGATGTCTTCTTAGAAGTATTAATGAATGATAATTCTTATTTTCTCTAATATGTTCTTCGAATATGCAAACAACTTAACTGAAAAATGTAAAATATCAATAAAAAAAAAAAAAAAAAATTTCTATTCTCTCAAATATTTCGATACAGAATATCAAGTTTTGTGGCAAATATTTATTTTAGGAATAAGAAACATATAAGTTTTGATTTAATTTAATGATTATTTTGAGTACCTCAAAGTGTAGTTCAAATTTTCTTACTATAATTTAGAATATTTCAAAAAGTTTTAACAGTATTACATTTTATGTTCAGTAGCGAAATTAACACCAATATTTAAAAATAAGACCTGAATAATTATAAAAGAGCATTTAATAATTAGAATTACAAACTGTAAATAAAAAAAATAGTATAATTGGAAAAAACGAAAAGAATTTTTCAACCTAATACTTTTTTGAGAGCCATAAAACAGATTGTTTTACTATTTTACAAAATAAAGTAAAATTTTACAAGCATTTGCGATACATTGCACACATTATTAATATACACTTTTTCTCAAAGGTTTTGATAAAATATTTTAAAATTAGAAAATAAAATATATTAGTTTAAATTTATGAAATTTTAAAATTGTAGTAATCTGAAAGGATAAATTTAAACTAATAATATTAATTAATTTAAGCTAGTAATAATTTACTCAAATAATAATAATCGGATATATAAAGACTATCAAGATAATAGAATTTTAAATATCTAAATCTAAAATTATTTAGATTTTAAAAATATTTATAAATTTCATCTTAGTTGACCATTGCTGGTAGTTATTCAATAACAAAAACATTCAAAAACATTTATAAATCTAAATTTAAGATATTAATTAATCTCTAAAATTGATATTTAATCTTGTATGGATTTTTTTAAAAATTATAACCAACATAGAAAAGAGAAAAAACCCAGTTATATTTAAAGAAGAAATAGATCAGGGCACAAGTAGAGTTAATATATTCTCTTCCAACCTGACTGACAGCATTCAATTCTTAATAAAATCTTCTACTACTTCTAATAAAATCTTCTAAAATCTTACAATTTTTAGTTTTTCTTATTGTCACATGCTTAAAATTCAGGCAATTCACCCCGTATATGGAGACTTTTAGAAAATTCAGGTTTACATAATATCCACAACAGTAATTTGATCCAGAGGGAAGAGCTGTATTTTTAAAAGTGGCTGGGATTTGCGATGGAGAAACAACTATAAAACTAAAACATTGATAAGCAAAACATCCAACTCAACTAAATCAACTACACTCAAGAGCCAAAGCATTATGACCACCTGTCAATAACGAGTTGGCCCACCTTTGGCGCGCAACACAGCTTCAACCCGCCTTGGCATGGATTAATACCACCACTTAATACCAGTTAAATACCACTTCCACCTGATCACGTGCCTTCCACGTCATCCAGGCGAGTTCATTGCAAAATGTAGGGGTGGTCATAAAGTTTTGGCTCTTGTGTGTATAAGCGAAAAGTCAACACAACTAAATAAATTAAAGCGAATAATATCGTCAAATGTGCTAATCTATCCTAAGTTAAGGATAGTGAAGAATATCGTCAAATATTCTTATCTTTCTTAAACCAATGATATCCAAGATTGTAGTCAAATATGAAAATTTCTTAAACCAATGATAACGAAGAATATCGTCAAATATGCTAATCGTTTTTAAATACCCTGAGAATTAGGTGGATAATTATTGTACACTTAACTACCTTCTTCAAATATTTCTACCCAATATTTCAGTGTCCATTATCACCTAAGCATGAACTATATTTTTATAAATTATAAAAATTTTCGAAGAAAATAAATAAAAAATTTCATAAAAATTGAATGAAATATTTTTTTAAAATTGATTGACACATAAAATTCACTACTTATTTATTTTATGAAAATTACAGCATTCATTAAAATAAGATTTTATTCTTATTGTTTTTATTTTATTTATTTATTTATTTTTTTTGTATTATTTATTTAAAAACATATATACTTACTGTTTCATTAAATAAATTTATAAAATTTCTTAAAAAATTTTTTTTAAATATAAATTTTATTTTGATACACCTACATTTGGAGTTATTAAAAGTTAATAAAAAGAGTTAATTTTATAACGAAATGTATAAACTTATGATGAAGTATTCTTTTAAGAAGCAAACTTTTCCAAAAAGAAGTAGATATATTCATCCGATGGACTATAAAAAAGTTTCCTTTTTAAGTGTATGACAAAGAAAAAATATTTCCATACACATTTTGGCTAAATCGCCAGACAATCGTCATAAACTTAAATCAATAAAGTGAGTCCACTTTCTTCAAACACTTAAAATACCCCATTTATCTTTCTACGCGTCTTGAAGAATGTTTTGTTACCGGAAATAAAACTCGAGACCAATATTTTTCAATTTGTGCAAGAGCATTCCATTTAGAGATTCTTCAGTAGAAAGTCTCCTTTAAGAAGCTTTAACCTCCGTGGCCTGGACTTTATAAGCTCGAGACCTCGTGCTTCTCGAGTATTAAGGACCTCAACGATTGCAGCACAGTTCTGGGGCAGGACAAAGAAGGTCTTCAGGATAAGTGGATTTCTGATCCTTTTTTTTATTTTTTAGGTCGTCCGGCACATTTATTATGTGGAAAGAGAGGGGTGTTTTTTTATTTATCTAGCTCATCCCAGAAAGAGCACTGACTTCCTCAAGTGACTCAGAAATGTTTGTGACAATAGGCTTTGGAGAAAAAAGGGCAAGCGTTTTTTCAGATTCTATGGATTGGAAGAAATAAATAATGATGAGGACTTGTTGTTGTTTTGGGGATATTTAAGTTAGAGGAAAGAAAGTGAGGAAATAAAATATTTTATACGAAAGAGTATATATGTTTCATTTTAAAGAGAGCCACTTTTTTTGTATAGGGTTTTTTGTTGTGTTAAAGAATTTTACTATGTACTAAATTTAGATATATAATATTATTAACTAGAAAAACCGAATTAATTGTACTTAAGCCATTTGTTATATTCAAATAGCATCATTTGATAATTAAACTTTTTATTTTATAAAAATTTGAAATCGAAAGAATATATAAACTATCAAAAAATATATTTGACTTTCATAACTAAATAATAAGAATTTTATCGCATATGCTAAACCATTGATAGAGAAAAATATCATCAAATATGTAATATTTTTTAAACAGCCTAAGTTAGGTGGAAATTGATTGTACATTTAAACCCTTTCTTCAAATATTACCAATATTTCAGCGGCAATTAACACCTAAAGATGATCTATATTATACATAATATGATAAACAGAAAAGGAATAAAATGTTCATAAAAAAATTGGATAAAATATTTTTTTTAATTAGTTGACACATAAAATTCTCTACTTATTTATTTTATAAAAAATACAAGTTCTTATGAAATAAGGTCTTATTGTTATTGATTTTACTGTATTATTTATTAAAAAATATGTAATTATTCTTTTATTCAGCACAAAATTTAAAATTCCTTAAAATATTTTAATTATAAATGTTATTTTAATACACCCACATTTGTAGTTATTAAAAGTAAATAAAAAGAGTTAATTTTGAAACGAAAAATTTAAACTTCTACTGAAATATTTTTTAAGAAACAAGCTTAATTAAAAAATCCACTGGATAGATAGATACATCCGGATGTCTATAAAAAAAGTTTCCTTTTTAAAAGTACGACAAAGAAAAAATATTTCCATACACATTTCGGCTAAATCGCCAGACAATCGTCATAAACTTAAATCAATAAAGTGAGTCCACTTTCTTCCAACTCTTAAAATACCCCATTTATCTTTCTGCGTGTCTTGAAGAATGTATGGTTACCGGAAATAAAACTCGAGACCCAAAATTTTTCAATTTGTGCAAGAGCATTCCATTTAGAGATTCTCCAAAAGAAAGTCTCCTTTAAGGAGCTTTAACCTCCGTGGTCTGGACTTTATAAGCTCGAGACCTCGTGCTTCTCGAGTATTAAGAACCTCGACGATTGCAGCAGAGTTCTGGGGCAGGACAAAGGAGGCCTTCAGGATAAGTGGATTCCTGATCCTTTTTTTTATTTTTTGCTCGTCCGGCACATTTATTATGTGGAAAGAGAGGGGTGTTTTTTTATTTATCTAGCTCATCCCAGAAAGAGCATTGACTTCATCAAGTGACTCAGAAATGTTTGTGACAATAGGCTTTGGAGAAAAAAGGGCAAGCGTTTTTTCAGATTCTATGGATTGGAAGAAACAAATAATGGTGAGGAGGACTTGTTGTTATTTTTGGGATATTTAAGTGAGAGGTAAGAAAGTAAGGAAATAAAATATTTTATGGGAGAAAGTATATATGTTTCTTTTTAAAGAGAGTCAATTAATTTTTTTTTTTGTATTGTGTTAAAAAATTTTATTATATATTATCATTAGATCTATAAAATAATTAAAAAGAAAAATCCAAATAAATTGTAAGTAAGCCATTTGTATTAATGAAGTAGCACCATTTTTTAATTAAAATTTTGATTTTATAAAGTTCCTAATTGAAAGGAGATGCAAGCAACAAAAAAATGCATTAAAAAATTAATTAAAAATATTTTACTATATAAAATTTCAAATTGAAAGGAGGTGCAAGCTACCAAAAAATACATTGGTTTTTCCGTAATTAAATAATAAAAAACAAGTATTATTATCTTAGTAAAAAGTTATTAATTATAAAAAAGTAATTATGCTTAAGAATGACTTAGATTGTTTCTAAAACAAAGAAGGCGATTATTAAATACATAGACAAAATATGAGCAATAATTTCATGTTGAAACACGAAATGGGGAGAATATATTTTGTCAATTAAGTATGTGTTTATTTATATCGGAGGTAAAATTATACTATTTTTTAATATGTTATGAACAATAACTGAAATCAAGCTATATATACATGAAAACTCAGATATCAAGTGTAATCAATGTAGAATAACAAATACAGAAGAAAAAATGATGCAAAATTATATTAACAAAAGATTCGATTTTTTTTTATTATAATTATTTATATACATTTAATAGTTCGTAATCTTAAAAATAATACAATATCCTAATTACAAGTTTTTATGAATTTCCAAAAAATTATATTGTATTGAATTTGAAGACAACTATTGCATTTCTTTTACAAATAATTAAAAATAAATAGATTACGTCTATTTTTATAAATCTATATTTCATTTTACATTTAGTTAATATAAAGCAAACAATTTTCTTAGTGTTTTAAAATTTCCAGTGTCACAAATATTGCAAAATTAAAATATGATTAATGGCTCATTAATAAAACAGTGAAGTGTTATAATGATATGATCAATGGTTTATTTAATTGAACTACACGGTACAAAATGAAGATAATTTGCATACTATCTGGATTTGTCAAAAAGTACTCAATTAAAGCTAACACTAAGTAATGCTTCCCAACAGGATGCGAATCTTTAAGTTCAAATATGTAAGCGTATACAAGCGTGGGGTTAGAATATATATTTATAAACAGGCTTTAGAAATGCACTTGACAATTTCAGCTTTTCTTTTTTTCAGCTTTCTTCAACATCCAATGAAATTTAAAAATGTAAGCAGTCAAATAGTTAAAATGAGCAATCACCAAAGTTTAAATTATGGAATGAAGTTGCGAATCGTGGACAGAATGGAAGTCAAAAGATAAATTGAGATTACTAGAGACTTAAACGTGACGTCCGGCGCCGTATCCAACTTATGAAAACACTTTAAAGATACGTACATAGAATGTTCATCCAAGAGACATGATGGCGAATGAAAATATGCTTTTGCTTATAAAAGCGATATGTAACAGAAACTCAAAGGTTCCTAAGCTCTCTAGTGCTCTTCATGCGGTCACAGAAATCCGAGTTTTATGGTTTACTAAAAGTGCTGATGTTTGCATTCCAGACACCCAGGCGTCAAAAGTATACAAATCATTGATGAGTTCTGGTTTAGCTGAACCATTCGCGCCCTAAAAGTCCTCAACAATGGCAATCCATCAGTTGGATAGGTACACAGACCTCTATGTCAGAGGCTTTATTACTAATATGAAATAAAGGAACGAGACTTTGGTAACTCATGCTGTATTTTAAGAAGTACAGATGACTCTGACTCCCTTTTAATGAATAAAAACACGCGTTAACATGGATCAGCTTGTCAACGAATTCCTAGAAAATGTGGATATTCAGCGGATGGATTTAGCAACTAGATCTCGAGACCTTATCGCTATAAAATGTCTTAGATAATCTAAGTTAGGTTCCTTTAATTCAACCCACACTTCTGAGTCTCCTAAGACCAAAACCACCGTTGCTGAAGAAATATAACAGACTAATTACTAAATTATACCACTAAATATAAATTATACCGCTAAACCATTTTTATAATCGATATTGTAAGCCATGGTTTAGATCTTTCTTTTAATTTTATTTTAACTACATCAATCTGTGCTCATACTTAATTTTATTAAAACTTCTTCGGTAGCTCAGGTTTGGTGTGTTGCTTTATGGTCCTTTTTTGCACACTTTAGGCTAATTAGACCAGGACCAACAACACAACGTGGATTCCAAACCACTAGCAAACATCTATGTCATTGCCAGCCTACGCTACCAAAGGCCAGAGTGCTAACCAATTGGCTATTAGGCCGCTCAGTAGCTCTGGAGATAAACAAAAGAACATCAGTGTAGTTAAAAACTTCTAGAATATAATAAAAATATTTTTAGATCATATTTATTAAATAATTATATTTAAATATAGACTGTGGTTTGTTTATACAATTAATCTCTGCTTGATAATCTTTATAATGAACTCTACTCCTATAAATGAACTTCTATTTTATTTTTCGATTACTCTATTCTTTTGGAGCATGGATTAATCACTATAATAAGTTGAAGATTATTATACTGGTAAAAATATATTTTATATTGTTGTTAACAAATAATCTATGTTCAAACATCTTTATGAAATATAACTTAGATAATAATAAATTCTAAAATATCTGCAAAATAAATGTCCATTTTAGTTATGATAAATCAGTGGTGAAATAAGTTTTTTTTTCTTTTTCTATATGTATCAGGATCTCTGTTTCCTATTGTAATGTAATCTATTTATACTGAAACTTTTTATACTATATGTATTGTCTGCATTCATGAAAGATGATAAATATTTCAAGATAAAATACTATTTATTGTACATTAGATGCCATAAATAAGATTATTTGACGTAAATGCGATACTACAGACATGCAAGCCCATAATAATCGATGCCATTTACATTCATTCATATTTATAATAGAAGTATATCTTATCAATTTGATAAATATTACCATTGGTTTGCTTTACCTCGTTGAAAGTAAACTTTGTGTGTAATGCATTCGCCAATGAGAAGAATAATTAGTTTGCATTGAATATAGAAATGCTATTTATTTGGTATCAAATGGATAGACAGACCTTTTAATCACGCGAAGTAATTATTACTACAGATACGATAGAAAATGTAGAGTAAAGAGAATTATCGATAGTAAGAATCTCTGTGTATATTTTGTAAAGATATCAACGCTGTAATCTAAATTGCAACATTGTAAATGAAGTAATAATGTAATAATGCAATGAATGAATAATGTAATAAATTTTCTGCCATATCTTAGAGTAATTTCTTTCATAGTTTAATAACATTTATAAAGAGCTGATGATGATGATAAAATTGCATCGTAACTTAATTTTAATGCTTTGTTTTTTTTAATGTGTTTATTATTATGATACTGCTATTTTAAGTAAAACAATCACGTTCCATTGTGCACATGATGTTTTTGTCGCTTCTAATTTTATACAAAATTTTGCATGTAAAATATGGGTAGGAAAGTAGAAAAATCGACTTCACTGTTTTAATAGTATATATTGCAACAAAAAAAAAATTCGTTTTAAATGTTTTATTTTGTTAAGAGATCGCTTATAAATATGAAAATAAATGACATATAAAATGTAAAATTGGGTTTTGTAATTTTAGATTATTGGAAATAATATTCTTTTAAAAAGCATTTGCAAAATTAACAATTTTATTATATCTCAGGCATATATTTATTAAATATTTATAATAACGAGCATCCTATAACTTTATCGTATTATTACACAAATTGGTTTTCAATTTACGACAGGATGGCTTTCAAATATTTTAGTCAAAATAAAAGATTTTTTTTAATTATTGATTTAACCCTATAAAGGTTAATTTTTGTTATAAAATATTAAAAAAAATTATACAACAGAAAATCAGCAATTATAAACCTATATATGCAGAAGAAAAACATTTGCCAATTTAAACAATTTTACATTAATTAATTTACTTCATCACTTTGAAGTAATAACAGCTCACAATTTATCACATCTTGCTTATTTATTCAGATTTACAAGTTTTGTATCTTGATTTTTTTAATTCAATAGTGTAATGCAAAATGGGGTATTTTTATTAGTTCATATTATTATTTATATTATCCAATTCAACAATCTAAAGTGATGCAGATAATTTTTAATTGTTTTTCATCATATGAATAGCAACGAAATCAATAATTTATTCAACAATTTAATGCAACAGCATTTTGTAATTGCTTTCCCTAATATGAATACGGATTAATTCAAAAATTTAATGCAGATTACATAATTTTTAATGGTTTTTAATTGTATGAATAGCAACGAAGTCAATTTATTCAACAACCTAAACAACACATTTTTAATTGCTTTTCTTATATGATTATCGTACAATTCAACAATCTAATGCAGATTACATAATTTGTAATGGTTTTTCATTATATGAATAGCAATGAAATCAATAATTTATTCAACAATCTGATACAACACATTTTAATTGCTTTCCCTAATATGAATACCGCTTAATTAATCAATCTAAAGCAGCATATGTAATTTTTAATGCTTTTTCATTGTACTATGAATAGCAACGAAATCAGCAATTTACTTTACAACCTAATACAACACATTTTTAATTGCTTTACATAATATGAATATTGTTCAATTCAACAATCTCATTCAGTATATATAATTTTTAATGGTTTCTCATTATATGAATTGCAAAGTAGTCAACAATTTATTCAACAACCTAATACAACACATTTTTTTAATTGCTTTCCCTAATATAAATGTAGTTCAATTCACTAATCTAATGCAGCATATATATTTTTTGATGGTTTTTCATTGCATGCATAACAACGAAGTCAACAATCTATTCAACAACCTAATACAAAACCATTTTTAACTGCTTTCCCTAATATGAACCTTTCAATTCAACAATCTATATAAAATATTTAATGGCTTTTTCATTATATGAATACCAACGAAGTCAACAATTTATCCAACAACCTAATAAAGTACATTTTTTTAATTTCTTTTCATAATACGAATACTGTTCATTCAACAATCTAATGCAGCATAGCAACGAATAACAGCGTAGTCAACAATTTAATGCAACACAATTTGTAATTGCTTTCCCTAATATGGATACAATTCAATTCAACAATCTAATGCTGATATATAATTAATTTTTAATGGTTCCTCGTAAAATGAATTCCATTCAATTCCTAAATTTATTCAACAATCTAATGCAACACAAAAAACATTTAACAATCTTTCGTTATATGAAGTGATACTGTTGCAAAATCCTGCGAGACCTACCTTTACTTAATAGCGAAACAGGGAAATATAAAGAATTTTAATCAGTTTGCCGTTATCTAGCTCATACGAGACGCCAGAATTTAGGTCACGGTTTAATAACGAGCTGAAACACTGACATTCACAATACACTACTTAACATGGAGCAGCTTATTAAGATCGGGGACCTCACCTCCCCACTAATAATTCATTAACGTCTGCGTCCTATTAGGAAGACGGAACGCCTGTAGCACAAGGGAGACTTTTTTTTTAAAAAATGCGTGTGCGCTAAAAATTGTTTAAAAAAAAGACAAATTGAAAACTGGTAAAAAGGGGAGAAGGATATTAAAAAAAGGAGAAATAATTCAGAATTTTAAATTAATAAATTCTGGTATGAACTATTTTAGTTTCTTTATTAGATCTATGTAAGTTGATGTAAATGTTTATGTAAGTAGGTTTACGATGCGTTTATAAAAGTGTTGATAAAAAAATTTAATAAATATTGAAAAAAAAACTGAACATAAAAATGGAAAACATTAATTCGCTCGTATCTCTATGACAAAGTTAGATGTTAACTATCATACACAGAGCAGCTAATTGATACTCTATAATTAAGCAATATTTTTTTGTCAAAATGTGGTAGACAAACTTTTAAAGAAAAAAATACTCTTTTTTCATATTGTTATTCATAAGAGTCATATTATTTAAATCAAATATTTATTTACTGTTCTGAGAGCTGGTTATATTTGCTTTAAAAGTGTTTTTTCGTTTTCAAAAATGATTTTAGCATAATTTTGGTCGTCTTCATTTTATGATAGCTATCTTACCGGATTCAAATGTACAAGTTTCTTTATTGATTTTTTAATTCAATAGTGTAATACGAAATGGAGTATTTTTATTAGTTCATAGTATTATTTATGCTATTCAATTCAACAATCTAAAGAAATACAGATAATTTTTAATAGTTTTTCATTATATGAATACCAACGAATTCAACAATTTATTCAACAACCTAATAGAACACATTTTTTAATTGCTTTCCCTAATATGAATATCGTTCAATTCAACAATCTAATGCAGCATATATAATTTTAATGGGTTTTATGTAAAATGAATACCACTCAATTCCAAAATCTATTCAACAATCTAACGAAACACAAAGAATTTTTAATAATCTTTCGTTATATGAACTGACATAGTTACAAAACCCTGCGAGAACTAACTACCTTTACTTAATAGTGAAATAGGAAAATATGAAGAATTTTAATCAGTTTGACGTTATCTGGCTCATACGAGACGCCAGAATTTAGGTCACGGTTTAATAACGAGCTGAAACACTGACATCCAAAACATACACTACTTAACAAGCAGCAGCTTATTAAGACTGGGGACCTCACCTTACCACCAATAATTCATTAACGTCTGCGTCCTGTTAGGAAGACGGAACGCCCGTAACACAAGGGTGACTTTTTTTAAAAAAAAATGCGTGTTCGCTAAAAATTAAAAAAAAAAGAGAAATTGAAAAATGGAAAAAAGGGGAGAAGGATATTAAAAAAGGAGAAATAATTCAGAATTTTCAATTAATAAATTTTGGTATGAACTATTTTATTAGGTCTAGGACTAGGTTTATGTAAGAAAATGTATGTTAAATTCATAAAAATGTGATAAAAAATGTAATAAATATTAATGAAAATAAAGAAAACTGAACATAGAAATATAAAATATTAATTCGCTAACATCTGTATGATAGGGCTCGATGTTAACTATCATACACAGCGCTACTAACTGATACTTTATAACTAATCGATTTTTTTTTGTGAAAATGTGGTAAACAAACTGCAATAATAATTTTGAGAATGAAAAAAAAAAACACTTTTTTTTTTCATATTGTCATTCATAAGAGTAATATTATGTAAATCAAATATTTATTTACTGTCCTGCGAGCTTGTTATATTTCCTTTAAAAGTGATTTTGTCTTTTTTGTTCAAAATGATTTTAGCATAATTATCGTCGCTTTCATTTTAAAATAGGGATCTTATTAGATTCAAATGTACAAGTTTCTTTATTGATTTTTTAAATTACATAGTGTAATGAAAATAAAATATATTTATAAATTCATATTATTAATTATATTATCCAATTCAACAATCTAAAGCAATGCAGATAATTTTAATAGCTTTTCATTATATGAATAGTAATGAAATCAACAATTTATTCAATAAACTAATGCAGCATATATAAATTTAATTGTTCTTCATTATACGAATACCAACTAAATCAGCAATTTATTCAACAATCTATTAGAACACAATTTTAATTGCTTTTCCTAATATGAACACCGTAAAATCAACAATCTAAAGCAATGCAGATAATTTTAACAGTTTTCCATTATATGAATACCAACAAAGTCAATAATGTATTCAACAACCTAATACAAAACATTTTTAATTGCTTTCCCTAATATGAACCCCCTTTAATTCAACAATCTAATGTAACACAAATAACTTTCAACAATCTTTCGTTATACGAGCTGACACAGTTGCAACACCCTGATTGAACTACCTTCACTTAATAGTGAAAGAGGGAAATATAAAGAATTTTAATCAGTTTGACGTTATCTGGCTCATACGAGACGCCAGAATTGAGGTCACGGTTTAATAACGAGCTGAAACACTGACATCCAAAACATACACTACTTAACAAGGGGCAGCTTATTTAGACCGGGGACCTCACCTTCCCACTAATAATTCATTAATGTCTGCGTCCTATTAGGAAGACAGAGCGCCTGTAGCATAAGGGAAACGTTTTTTTTTAAAAATGCGTGTCCGATAAAAAGTGTTTTAAATAAAAGACAAATTGAAAGCTGGAAAAAAAAAGATAAAAGGATATTAAAAAAGGAGAAATAATTCAGAATTATGAATTAATAAATTATGGTATGAACTATATTCGTTATTAGTTCTTTGAACATACATATAAATCGGTGTATAGGTTTATGTGGGAAAGTTTATGATGCCTTCATAAAAGTGTGATAAAAAAGTTAATAAATATTAATGAAATTAAAGAAAACTCAACATAAAAATGGAAAATATTAATTCGCTGTCATGTCTATGACAAAGTTAGAAGTTAACTATCATAACACAGAGCTAACTGATACTTTGTAATTAAGCGATTTTTTTTAATCTGGTAGAAAAACTGCAATAATAATTTTAAGAAAAAAAAACACTCTTCTTTCATATTGTAATTCATAAGAGTCATATTATTTTATTCAAATTTTTATTTACGGTTCTGAGAGCTTGTTATATTTCCTTTAAAAGTGATTTTATATTTTTTGTTCAAAATGCTTTTAGCATAATTTTGATCGTCTGCATTGTATGATAGGGATCTTACAGGATTCCAATGTGCAAGGTTCTTTATTGATTTTTTAATTCAATAGTGCAATGCAAAATGGAGTATATTTATTAGTTCATATAATCATTTATATTATCCAATTCAACAATCTAAATCAACGCAGATAATTTTTAATAGTTTTCCATTATATGAATAGCAACGAAATGAACAATTTATTCAACAACCTAATACAACACATTATTTAATTGCTCTCCCTAATATGAATATCATCCAATTTAACAATCTAATACAGCATATATAATTTTTAGTAGCTTTTCATTAAATGAATAGCAACGAAGTTAACAATCTAATACAACACATTTTTAATTGCTTTCCATAATATGACCAATAATTTATTCTACAACCTAATACAAGAAATTTTTTAATTGCTTTCCCTAATATGACCAACAATTTATTCCACAACCTAATACAAGAAATTTTTTAATTGCTTTCCCTAATATGAATACTATTCACAATTCAGCAATCTAATGCAGCATATATCTTTTTTAATGGTTTTTAGTAAAATGACTACCATTCAATTCCAAAATTTATTCAACAATCTAGTGCAACACAAAGAACTTTTAACAATCTTTCGTTATATGAGATGACACAGTTGCAAAATCCTCCGAAAACTATATTTCCCTCTTTCACTATTAAGTAAAGGTAAAGAATTTTAATCAGTTTGACGTTATCTGGCTCATATGAGACGCCAGAATTTAGGTCACGGTTTAATAACGAGCTGAAACACTGACATCCAAAATATACACAACTTAACAAGGGGCAGATTATTAAGACCGGAGACCTCACCTCCCCACTAATAATTCATTAACGTCTGCCTCCTATTAGGAAGACGGAACGCCTGCAGCACAGGGCAGACTTTTTTTAAAAAATGAGTGCTTGCTGAAAATTGTTTAAAAAAAAGACAAACTGGAATTTGCAGAAAAAGGTAGAAGGATATTAAAAAAGGAGAAATAATTCAGAATTATGAATTAATAAATTCTGCTATGAACTATTTCATTTTCATTAGATCTTTGCAAATTGGTGTATAGGTAGGTTTATGTAAGAAAGTTTATGATGCGTTCATACACAAAAGTGTAATAAAAAATATTTATTAAATATTTTCATCATTTATCGAGTTTAAAAACAAAATGTATCGTGATAATGCATAATTTAATCATTAGAATGAACTTTTAAAATTTTCACTAGTTTATAAGGGCAAAAACAGCAAAATTTATTTTTTTTAAAAAATGTTTAAAATGCAAATCAATGTATATGTTTACACTCAAGAGCCAAAACATTATAGCCACCTGTCAATAACAAGTTGGCCCACATTTAGCGCGCAACACAGCTTCAACCCGATTTGGCATGGATGCCACAAGTCCTTGGTAGATGGCCGGAGACAGATTGTACCAGATGTTTAAGCAACGATGACGCAAATCCGAGATATTGCGAATTGGTGGTCTTTGACATTGGTGGTCTTTGACAGTGCCGTCCCAGGACATCCCAAATGTGTTCTATCGGATTGGGATCCGGTGAATTAGGCAGCCAGGACATTAACTGGAATTCAGTATCATGTTCCTGGAACCACTCCAACACGATTTTAGCCTTGTGGAAAGGGGCGTTGTCCTGTTGGAACATTCCATTTCCATCTGGAAAAACAGAGGCCATGTAAGGGTGCAACTGGTTCGCAATGATGTTCAGATACTCTGTAGCATTCATGGTCAGCTCTACCACAACCACGGGTCCCAGAGACGCCCAAGAGAACGTCCGCCAAAGCATAATACCGCCACCACCGGCCTGTGTATGACCTACTGTACATTGAGGGAGCAACTGTTCGCCTGGAAGACGGAGTATCCTGGCACGGCCATCGGCGTGATGAATGACAAACCGTGATTCATCTGACCAGGCAACTCTCTCCCACTGATCCATGGACCAGTCATGATGTTCCCGGGCCCAGCGCAGGCGCAGTTGGCGATGACGCTTGATCAGCAAAGGCACACGAGTGGGACGTTTGCTGCGTAGCCCCATATCCAACAGTATGCGCTGAACAGTGTGCTCCGATACTATTCTACTTGGTCCTGCATTGTATTGGGCTGTCAGCTGAGCCATTGTCTGGCTCCGGCTTTGCTTCACCATGCGCGACAGTCTCCGACGACCTTTTTCTTTGATAGCGTGTGGACTCTCCAGCAGCAGTTAAATACCACTTCCATCTGATCACGTGTCTTCCACGTCATCCAGGCGAGTTCATTGCAAAATGCATGGGTGGTCATAATGTTTTGGCTCTTGAGTGTATGTAAGAAAGTTTACGATAAGTTTAATAACAAAAGTGTGATAAAAATATTTTCATCACTTATCGCGTTTAAAACAAACTCATATAGTGATAATGAATAAATTAATCATTAGGATGCATTTTTTACATTACAGGGAAAAACAACAAAAGGGAAAAACAACAAAATTAGTTTTTTTAAATGTTTAAAATGCAAATCAATGTTTATGTTTTTATAAAACGTTTATGATTTGTTCACACACAAAACTGTGATAAAAAAATATTTAATAAATATTTTCATCACTTACCACGGTTAAAAACAAAAACATATTGTGATAATGCATAATTTAATCATTAGGATGTTTTTTTTTAATGTTTATAGTTGTACTGTAAAAAAATGTATAAATTTTTCATTAATTCATAAGGTAAAAATCACAAAATCGAAACAGTTTTTTTTTTTTAATTTTTAAAATGCAAATCAATGTTTAGGTTTTTGTAAGAAGGTTTATCATGCATTCGGAAGCAAAAATGCTATAAAAAAGTTAAAAGAATATTTTTCATTGCTTATTCAATTTAAAAGCAAATACATATCATAATAATGCGTAATTTAAGCATCATCAAAAAATTTTAATATTCATACAAAAAGTGAAAGTTGCAAAATGTATAACATCTTTACTAATTTACAAGGAAAAAAATAGCAAAAATAATTTCTTCGAAATATTTAATTTTTTTTAACCACATCATTATTTATTCATGGTTTATTTATAACTTCATTCACTTAAAATGAAAAGGCTTTATTTATAAGCTTAAAATCCTACCCATTATTTATTCATAATATTTCTAACTAAGAATGAAATAAAAAATAAATTTTGTTTGTTTAAATATTAAAATGACAAAAGAGATACGCAAAAAAGCACTGAGTATTTAAAATTAATTGTTTCCACTCATTAAAAATGGAATAAGCAAAAAAAAAATATTAAATAAATTGGGATCAATAAATTTGTATTCACGGTAATTATTTTACTTCTAGTAAACTTTTTGATAAAAAAAAAAAAAAAAACTTAAATGTTAGAACACAATAACATAATAAAATATTATTATATAGTATAAATGATATTTAGCGCTCTGGCGCTTGTTGCCACAGGTTTCGAGTTTGAGTTCCGTCGGTGCCATGAATGTTTGTAATGGTTCAGAATCCACTTTAAAATGTAGGTCTCGATCTAATACGACCGTGGAGCGTTGGGCGTACAGTAGACAACCCTATCCGTAAAAAAAAAAAAAAAAAAAAATATATCTAGAAATCTGCCAGTAGGCCATTGGCCCCCCATAGGACTCTTGTGCCAATGATGATAATGGAAAATAATATATTATTATTATATAAATAATAATATATTATTATTATTATGTGTGCGTCTAATCCTCAGTGTCCTGCAGTGTGGGACGAACATCCCATGAGTAATCTATTCATGGATGGAGGGAAGGAGGGCAGCTTCTGTTGTGATGGGGCATCCGTACGTAGGTGTGTAACTTGGCTCCGTGACGCTGAAGAAAGAGGACAGTGCCTTCCGGGGGGACTTTTAGGGGAAGCTCCTCCGCATGTGCGTATCGTATGAGAGAAAAATCAGGAAAGCTCCCACCAGGTAGTCCGACTAATGAGGCAAGATGCTGAACATCACAAATGTCATCGAGACTCCTCGTTTTTAATACGCTTTTATTAGCTTCACCTGTATGTTTGTATGTATGTATGTTTGTATGTTTGTATGTAACTCACTTTTTGGGCTCGATTTTGGGACTGATGGTGCCATCTACTGGCGAGTCAGTCAACTGATCAAACCCTACTTATTTTGTATAATTATTTTGTTTAATCTTGATTACTTTTGTTTTATTTTACTTTTATCTTAAAATTCTCATTTTAACTTTAACCTTTTTATTTTTGGGCATCGTCAACGGACTCTTAATTGTACCGATAGCTTTAGCTTTTTTGATCTCCTGCTTTAATTGTCCTCAAGCAGATGTTTTTCCTAAATTTTAAATTCATTTATTTATTTTTAATTATTTCTATTCATTAATTTAAGAAACTACAATTTATGCTAATGTTTTAATTAATTTAAGATGTGGAGGCTTTGTGATTCTTAAAACCACCAAGGAACTCCGTAACCGGGCCCGTTGCCTAGCTGTCTTTCACCCCGAGTAGAAATTCAGTAATATCCGCGATCGAATTGCGCTCTTCCTATTGGCCGAAAATTTCGGTGGCTAAAAAGAGGCGTATCTCAAAGGCATAGGAGTGCGATCATGTCGAATTGCGCTCTTCCTATTGGTCGAAAATTTCGGTGGGTAAAAAGTATGTAAACTTAGCGGATAACCGGCCAAGTGGAAAACAAACAAAGTAAAAACATGAAAAATAAATGATAGTTTAAAAAAAAAAAAAATATGCTTTTAGAGTTAATCAGACTAAAAAGTAAAAAATAAATGAATAGTTTAAAAAAACTAAAAAATACGCTTTTAGAGTTAATCAATCTAAAAAGTAAAAAATAATTGTTAACATAAGAATAAAATGACTGACGAGAAAATGAATGTCACTGTTCTAAAAGCGTGGGGTGCTCTGTATGACATTTTTAAACTAACTCTGTATTTCGGAATGAAACTAGTGAAAAATTATAACGATTGATATCGAGCACCCCACGCTTTTAGAACAGTGACATTCATTTTCTCGTCAGTCATTTTATTCTTATGTTAACAATTATTTTTTACTTTTTAGATTGATTAACTCTAAAAGCGTATTTTTTAGTTTTTTTAAACTATTCATTTATTTGAAGCAGTGTCTATAACAAAGGCCCCAGCAGACTGAACATCAGCCCGAATGCTTACCAGCGGAGAACTTCGCCACTGGGCCACGAATCGGGCATATATTAATATTATAAAAATAAAATATCATAACAATTTTATTTGATGAAATTTATTTTTTAAGCAATAAATACGATTAATAATAGAAATTGCTAGAGAAATATCCAGATTCTAATATTTTTAAAACTGATTATGAGTATAACTTTTGAATATAACGAAAATTTTACAAATATATATTAGAGAAGTGTATGCTTCAAAATTTCGAATCCTTATAATAATATTATTTATCACGTAAAAATGAACGGAAATATATTTCAGAATTTATTAAATTAATACTAAACATTCGATGCTGTATGATTTCATAAGAATAGGTCCGCAGTGATCTTCTTCATTGGCGCAACAGTCCCATGGTGGAAGAAGGCCATCTGCCCACTGGCAGATTTCGAGTCAGGAGATATTTTCTTTTGACGGGTAAGGTTGTCAGTCCTACGCCCAATATTCTACAGTCATATTAGACCAGGACCTACGGTTTAAAGTGGATTCCGATACACTACAAACATCCATGGCACCGAGCGCCAGAGTGTTGGTTGCTTAGCCATCAGGGCCCCTTCATGTTATCACACATGTCATCAGTCCCCTTAGGCCTAGGCCAGGCCTTAGCCAGGCCATCAGGCTCTTCATGTTAACTGCCATCAGGCCCCTTACGATAACATCTATTTGCATATTTTCGTAACATTTGGATCATAACACGCCGAAAACATTTTTACATGTTTCAGAAATACACTCAAGAGCCAAAACATTATGACCACCCCTACATTTTGCAATGAACTCGCCAGGATGGCGTGGAAGGCACGTGATCAGGTGGAAGTGGTATTTAACTGGTATTAAGTGATGGTAATCCATGCCAAGGCGGGTTGAAGTTGTGTTGCGCGCCAAAGGTGGGCCAACTCGTTATTGACAGGTGGTCATAATGTTTTGGCTCTTGAGTGTATATTAAATTATTATTTATTGTTATTATTTGCATATTGTTATTCTACATTTGCTTGAACATACTGGCTATTGGATAACACACTAAAGACCAATTAACATACTACACTTATATCATTATTTGGAAATTTAGCATCAACATTGCTTACTGAAAAGCGTGATTAGATATTGGCGAGAAAAAAGATGGATCCTTCTAGCTTTTGTAGGAAATAACGTTATATTCAATGTTAATGTTATATTTTGAATTTTTTTAGTTTATATTTATTTTTTGTATGAAGTTGTATGAACTATATTTTGTGAATATTTGTTAATTTATTTCTAGGCAAATCTCTCAATAAGAAAAATGCATTTGATCTCAAAAGATCTATTGATTAACTTTTCTTATTCTTTGCAATAAGTTTTCTACCATCTTCAACATTATTAAGGAAGAAGATCTTCAAAAGAGAGCCAGACTTAAGCTTGGAATTTTTCTTACCGGTTAAAAAAGAAAACCAAGTTCTCAGGAAAAAATTATTTTCTATGTAGACAATAATAAGAGGATTACCACATAGACGTTTTTTTGGGGTCCATATATAATAGTCTAGTCAACACTCCTAGACATTTGATAAAGAATTGTATTTGCTGGACACACATCTTATGGATATCGAGCAAAAATAAAGATTTTATCAGCTGGTATTTGCCCATGAATTATTGATTTAAATAATCCAGTTTTAAATCCAATAAATAAACCTAATCAAAAGCCCTAGTGTTTATATCACGGATAGGCATAACAAATTCATAGATAGGAAAGTCCTTTTGCGACAAAACGAAAGGGGCGAATCCCTAGATGTATTTTTTGTGAATGTAAATTAATTGTAATGCAAAATAATATAACAGGGCTGACATAAAGCAACACTGGGAAATATTGAATGTGCTATTCATTTGCTCTTGTAGTGGCGAATGTCTTAAGTAAAGCAGGAAATTCGTATTCGAAAACAAACAATTAACGAATTAAAATGCAATATTTTGATAATTAAAATTTATAATATTTCATTATAATTGTGAATTATTAATGAACGACTTCAAGAATTATCTTTTTTTTAATAAACATTTGCGATAAAACTTTTTCAACCTCAGATTTTCCCATTTACAACGCATGTTCGTCCAACTTTTCATTTGCATTTGCATTGCATTTGATTGCACGAAATGTTGCTTAAATGTTTTTTTCGATGTATTTAAAGTTAATTGCATTAAAATAATTTCTTATGAAAACATATCTTAAAAGTAGGTTGTTATGTGGAATCTATTTCAACAATTTAAGCTAATGTGAAATATGTTTGAAGATCAAAATTCTGTTGAGTTTGGTCACTGGCAATTGAATTACAAATTGAATAACATACTGCTATAATAACAATGTAAAACATGATTAAATATTGGCGGGCAAAGGAATGGAACCTCCTAGCTTTCGTAAAACATAACGTTTAAATTCAATGTTAATGTTAGATTTTGAAGTTTTTATATTAATATTTATTTTTTGTATGAAATTGTATGAACTATATTTTGTGAATATTTGTTTAATTTATTTCATGGCAAATCTCTCAATAAGAAAAATGTATATAATCACAAAAGGCTTACTGTTTAAGTTTTCTTATTCTTTGCTATAAGTTCTCTACTGGTTAAAAAAGAAAGTCAAGTTCTCAAGAAAAATTCTTTTCTATACACAATAATAAGAGGATTACAACATAGAGGTTTTTGTCTATATAAATTTTTTTTGTATGTGTTACATATGAAAGTCTAGTCAACACTCTTAGACATTTGATAAAAAAATTGTATTTACTGGACACACATCTTATGAATATCGAGCAAAAATAAAGATTTTATTAGCTGGCATTTTTCCCTTGAACACAGTAATTAAAGACTTAAATAATCTAGTTTAAAGCCAGATAAATAAACCTAATCAATTGCCTCAGTGTTTATATCACGGATAGGCACAGCAAATTTATAGGCAGGAAAGTCTTACCTCTTAGCCTTTGTAATAAATCTCTTGTATGAATATAGTTATAATTTTTATAAAAAATTAACGTTTTATAAAATCATTAAATAAATTTTTTATACGTTATACATTTTTTTTAATTTTCTGGCACAGGAAATTAAATTTCTTCAATAGCTTCTAAGCTATTGTTTAATAAATTAATATTTTACAAATTAAAGGGGAAAAAAATCAAATTGAGACCAACAGAAATAAAAAAAAAAAAATTATTTAAAACCTATTGATCTATTAGCTTTTTAACCTTTTAAATGGGAATAAATTATTTATACAGACAGATCACTAACAAACTATTAATAATTTAATTATCTAATAATTTTAAAAGGGCAATTAACTCAAATAAATAATCGTATCGCAGACTCAATTTACAAATATTATATTAACAAGCGTACTTAAATCAGTTTGGCTAGAATTTTACACTATAGAATGTGTAGTATCATTTGGAGGCTGATGGTCGAGTGATTGGAGCTCGGTGACCCAGGTTTCAGGTTCAAGTGCCGGCGGTGCCACAGATGTTTATAGTGGTTCAGAATCCACTTTAAATCGCAGGTCCCGTCTAGTACGACGGTACAGCATTGCCCATAATGCTGAAAACCCTATCCAGTAAAAAGAAAATTCTGCCAGTTGGCATACGACCTTGGCCCACCATGGGGCTGTTGCACCAATAAAGAAAAAGTATCATTTACTTCGATTATATTCGTGTATGCGACTTAAAGTTTGTATATGGTCTTTACTTTTGCAACTATTGGCCATAGACATATGCTTCTAAGCACAAATCGGGCAAATATGTTCTAAATAAGGTGAAATATTTATTTATGTTTTAAAAATAGCTATTAGAGAAAATTTATATTATATATTTTTATACAATTCCCGTTCCCTATAGTTATATTTCATAAACAGTTTCAATGTTTAGGATTTTTTTGGGCCTTTAATGAATGATCGATTATAAAATTAATTAAATCAATTCGAGATTGAAATCAGGGTACAAAATCCCACTTCATGAAGAAAGGGAGAATCCCAAACCTTACAACCTTAAATGAATATTAAAGTTAAGTAAGCATGCCGCAAGAATAAAATATCTCGCAGCATCACCCCCGATAAGTGGCAAAACAAAGAAGTTTAGAAATATAACTTAAAAATAAAGCATGGTGTTTAAAAAATAGTATATAATACTAAATCAAGTATAAAAAAATGGCAAAAAAAGTTGACCGGGATCGAATTATGTATAATCAATCCTCTAAACATGAAAAGGACAAGAAGTAAGACATACATTCGTAAATCAAACGAAATGTATTTTATAAACATTATAAGTTGCATTTACAAGTTGCTGGCAAACATACATTGGAAACAATGCATAAGGTGGAGAAGTCTAGTGGAGATATGGTTCCAATTGGTGATACTTCACAACTGATTGCTTGTCGGACTGGGCCATGAAAGCGTTGATGGCGCAACTATACGACAACCAAGACGGATACGCTTTTTCAGATCTCTCATAGAATTTGGGTCAATCCCATTGACTTGTTCCTCCAAGTATCCTTAAAAGTAGAACTCCTTGGGAGTCAAATCTGGCAGGTCTAATTACTCTGGTAGCAGCTCTATTCGACCATCATATCCAATGATTAATTACGCAAATTCGATAGCTTTATAGGAATAGACGTCTGTTTGTTTACGTAGAAATGCTCCATCATTTTCGAACCACTTGCATCATGGAAGGATCACTACATAATTTGCGGGCTTCTCCTGTATTAGAATAGTTTGTTTGAAAAAATCCATAAAATCCGAGAAATACTACAATTATTTATATACAGATAATTTATTTGTTTATTACGTTCTTCTTGATCGGTTTTTCATTTTCAAGATGTTGATTCTACTGAATCCAACGGCCGTACCATGCTGAATATACCGGTTCTCGTTAGATCACCGAAGTTAAGTATCATTGGGCGCGGTCAGTACTTGGGTGGGTGACCACCTGGGAACACTGCGTGCCGTTGGCAAATTTGGGACCTGAATGGCCGAGTGTCTAGCGCTCTGGCGCTCGGTGCCACAGGTTTCGGGTTCGAATCCCGGCGGTGCCATGGATGTTTGTAGTGGTTCGGAATCCACTTTAAGCCGTAGGTCCCGGTCTTCTATGACTGTAAGAGCGTCACGGAGCCAAAGTCAGGCTTCTACCTACGGGTGCTCCATCACAACAGAAGCTGCTTCCTTCCCCTTCAATCATGAGTCCATATGGGCTCGTGGGCTTGGCCAGCCAAGTGGGATAAGAAACAACAAAAAACAACAACACAATTTTTAGGATGATTTTTTTTATCAACTTTATTTCATTTCTGAGTTAGAATTCCAAACTTCAGTATTTCACTACTGGAGGCATATGATAATATTCGATGCATCAGTGGTGCCCACTTTACTTAGATATACCATAGTTTATGATGCGAGAACCTACTCCCTCTTTCGCAGTGAAAATGACGTTAAATTTTTAACAGACTCTTCAAAACAGACTGAAAAAAAGGCAAATTTGAAATTAAATATAGTTGTCAATTTTTATCACATAGGAATTAAATTTTTGTGTTACTTTTGTTACGGTGAGCGTAAATTATTGCAAAGTATAACTATAGGGAACAGTGTACAGTATGAAAGGTCAGATTGTTCACTTTCTCCAATTGGGATTTTCAAAATTTAAAAATGCCATAACATGAGTGTTTAAATTTAAACCTTTTTTTTTTTAATTGAAAGGATACGACTATTTACAATGGTTGCGGAAATGAAATAATGAAATCCGGAAATCGACATTAGATAGTACTATTTAATATTATATAATATTAAAGGGCATATATATATATATATGATATATATATATGAGAGTATGAAGTCAGTTGTAGCACATTATATGTCATCACCATCAGTGGCGCAACAGCCCCATGGTGTGTCAATGTCGTCTGCCTTGCTGGCAGATTTCTAGACAAGAGATGTTTTCTTTTTACGGGGTAGGGTTGCCAACACTACGACCAACTTTCTACAGCCATATTAGACCGGGACCTACGGTTTAAAGTAGATTCCGAACCACTACAAAAATTTATGGCATCAAACGAATTCTGTGGCACCGAACGCCAGAGCACTAGTCACTCGGTCATCAGGCCCTTATTATATGTAGTACTAATAAATATTATTTTACTTTAAGCATTTTTTTAGTTATTTTACGGTATTAAAACTTCATTTGTTTTGCTTTGATAAACAAAAGTGCATTATTATTTAAGCACCAACTTAATTATAATATGTTTGTTGATAATGGTATAGTTTCCCCATCAAAACATCTTTTCTTACTAGTTATATTATAAAATAAATTTAAAATTGTCAAACACGCTTCTATAAAAACAATCAACAGAATGTAGACTTTATACTATTACTTTACTGGACTTTAGAAAGAATATAAATTGCAGACTATAATAAGAGAAAAAACTTCTAGTATTTCAAGTATTCTATGAAATATTCGAATGTAAGTACAATATAAAAAGTACCATGGTATTCTGCATCATGTTACGCACGCTCATTTAAATTGGATTTATATTCAAAGGAAATAAATTTTGCATGCAAAAGTATCTTTCAAATCCATAAATAAAAACATAGTTTTCTTTATATAAGCAATAAAATTCATATTGAAATATTCAATAGAGCGAATACATGCGAGATATGCGAATCACATTTGTAAATATCGCATTTATTTAAGAAATTGTCCATTTATTATTGAGTAAATATATACATAAATGGTTAATTTAAAACGAATATCTTCTAATTAATAATAAAATATGATTCTAAATCTTTGAATATGTACTCGTTATAATGAGTATAATATTCAAAAGTTACAATTGTATACATAATGGAAGAAAATATTATGTATCTAAAATAGTTATAATAGTTACAATGGATTTAAACATATACTTCAGAATTTATCATTAATATATTATTTAATAATCAATATAATTGGTTGATTAATAGAAATTGGGTGTAAAATTATTAGTAACAGCTTAGTAATAATTTTACTAATAAAGTAATAATAAATACTTAGTAATAATGTTTAATTAAAAATTAGTTTAGTAACTAGTCATTAGTTGCTTCTATTTTCATAACTTATAAAAATAAAAGAAAAAGTCTGATAATTCAAAATAGCCTAATTATCTAAATTATTCGACTCTAAATAAGGAATTATCTTTACAATTCGACTTCAGCAATAGATTATCCATATAATTAGTCTAATAATTTCTTCATTTGCTTCTATAAAACGTAAACTTTCCATTATTAACTATATCAGATTTACAGCAAGGTGGTGGTTAACGACCTATTTAAAGCTCGACAAACCAGAGTAAATAAAAGTCCTGTTAAATTATATTCAAATTGTAGATCGGAAATTTTTTTGTTGTTGTTGTGACTAATCCTCGGTGTCGAGCAGCACGGACGGACATCCCATGTGTTATCTACTCCTGAATGGAGGGAAAGGTGGCAGCTTCTGTTGTAACAGAGTACCAGTAGGTAGAAGTCTGATTTGGTTCCGAATCGCTGAAGAAGGAGGCCAGCGTCTTCCGGCAGGACTTTTAGGGGGATCTGTCCAGCATGCGCGTATCGTATGGAAGAAAACCCGGAAACTTTCATCAAGTAGTCCGATACCCGAGCCAAGATGCTGGACATCACAAATACCATAGAGTGACCTCGTTTTTGAAGTAGTGTCTACAATAATGACGCCAGCAGATTGAACTTGCGCCATAATGCTCACCAGTGATCCACGTTATCACTAAGCGACGAGTCGGTTAGATTGGAGAAAGAATGGTTTAGGGAAGGATTAAAACGTCGTCTTTGGGATGAAGGTGTTCTAATCTTTCGTTGTCAACATAAATCAACAATTTTCTACCTAATTAATGGTATATTTTTGTAAATGAGATCAACAGAGTTTGTGAATACATGAACCGAAAAGCATAAATTCAATTGAAAAACAACAACAACATAGCCTTAGGTATAAAATTGCTTCATTGTCAATTATGTAATTAATAACAACATTAAAAATGATGATCCTCAGTGGCTAATTTATTATTCAAAATTATTTCAATTATCTCCTTTTTTAATTAAATAATAGAATTTATTAAAAAGAATGGATTTTAACAATGATTAAGTATTGCAACCTATTAAAATCAAACTTTTAAAATAAAGATCATTATTAATTTTACAAAGAAAAATCAAATCAAACCCTTTTACCATGAACAATTCTTAAGAATAATTTGACTTAAATACTAATCCTATTCAATCCATAGATTTCAAGATTAGAGAAATTAAGTGGTTTAACTAATCTGCAACTTTGTAAGCATACGCAATCAGGAAAGTAATATTAGCTCGATGTATTTTATTAGATATATATAAAACTTCAGCGATCTAAAATTCTTAACAATATATTACTCTTACGGAATTAAATAATGTACATTATGCATAAAACTCTTCAAACGATTAAATATGCATTAAGACACAACGTAATTTGTTAATGCGAGAACGTACCAAGAAACTGCTACTGAAAACAAACAAAGGCTTTTCACTTATTTAATTAATTGCAATTTAATTAAACAGAACAGTATGACTAAGAATTCCAGATGCTTTTCACGCGTCTTAAACAGAAGTTAATTGAAAAATTAACTTCATTAAATTACCTCTATAGAATATCAACATGCCGAATTAAATGCAAATCAGCAGCTAAGTAAACGCTTTTGAAGTTTAATTAAATATTAAGAGAAAGGAATTTCATTTACATAAAGAGGGGATTCTGAAACTCCATTTAATTAAAATGATTTGAAAGAGAAACTAGAAATATTTCACTTACAAAGTGTATTTAAAAATAGATAATTTAAGAACGCTTATTTGTATTCACTCTCAGAGTTTCTAATATATTTTCTTTTGAATGTAAATTATTTTGTTAATAGCAAATCTTTTCATTTTGATTTGAAGATTCCTAGTGTAATTTATAGAAAAATTACCATTTTTGACCAATTGAATTACAATTTTTTAAGTAGCATATATAAATAATTTTATTAAAGTGAATTTATAATTAATGTTCAGAAAAATGAAATGAGTAATTTTATTTACAAAAAATAATATTTATGATGTTTTAAATGAAAAATTTATTAATTTTGTGCATTGTTTTTTTCTTAATAATAAATTATATTAGACATACAGTCATAATAAATTAGACTCAATTAGAATTCAGCTAAAGTGAGAAAAATCGTTATATTTATTTAAATAATTATATATAGCGTTAACTACAATTCATTAAAAATTAAAATATGTGAAATAAGTATTAGTTATGCAGACAGAAAATTTAATTCTTCTTATATAAATGCATGCAATAAATTACACAAATATGAGACTATTCTATTTATTTGTGTCAAGTTTATGTTTGCCATAAACAACACATGGACGTATAATGAGGGGAGGGCATTGCCTTCTGGAAGGATTTTTAGAACTAATTGCGCAAAATTTGATGTCGGTATGGAAATAAACTTCCATACAAGCCACAAGGCAGTCTGATTATATGAAATTTTAGACACATTGTCACAATCATCACTATCTCACCTCGCGCATGAAAGCAGTGACCGATACGTACGCCGCCAGGGGATTCTAATTGGAGCTTTCCTGTACGCTAGCCCAGTACTTACCACTAGGGCTGGATATGAGTGTGATCTTGATTCAGTGTTATTCCAGAGTAAAACTAAAATATTTCTTTAAATAATATAAGAGACAGTTAGGTGTCATATCTATTAAAATTTGCTAAGACAGCAAGGCACAACTGCAACACATAACACGCGAAACAAAATTATCTTAAAAGCCAGTTCGTTTAAAGGTCTTTGTATCCTCCATACTCCATGGAATTCTTCTCTCGGCTCTTGTACCCTCAATGGAACCCTGAACCTGATGCCTGGAACCCTCCACTCGACTCTGCACGCTCCCTTTTCTCTTTCTCCCTCTCCGGTTCCAAAGTCAAACGGGCGAAAAAAGAAACGTGTAAAGTCCAAAGTCTAACGTAAGGATAAACCTATCCTTGAAATGAGGATCTATTAAATTTGAATTCAAGCTTATGGCAAGCATGATGGATCCTTACTTCACTAGACCATGAGTCGCAGAGGATAGTTGAGTTTTATTTAGAAAAATAATTTATTGTAATCAACAGTTTTAAATGATAGAAGTTATTCTTAGAATGCCTATGGTTTTTTTAACATCAGATTTTTCCTTATGAAGAGAACTATGGAATTTTTTTTTTTATTCCATTAATAGCACAAATTTGTAAAAGTAGATTTTCTTAATATATGTAGAAGTGTTATTATTTTTGCTCTTCGTACTAATCCAAAATGTTTATTTACCGTAATAACTATTGAGAGGACATAATAATAGTTTATTAAATAGTAATTATAGAATCAACTGTAATGTGCAACATATTAAAAATATGTTTATTTATTAATATAATAAAAACGGCAAATATACAGTAGCATTAAATTCAAAAATTATAAGCATTCGTTTTTAATGTCGTTGCATGATATCTTTCTTCCTGGTAGTGTAGATAAAAAAAACACCAAGGAACAAGAGTATATGTTAAGCTACAAACCCTGAAATGCATGTCTAAAAGATATTTTAAATGAGTTAAAATTACTTTTATTCAAATTATCAATAAATGAGTATTACAGCTTTTTATAAAAATAAAAATTACTCATCAACATTTTACGTTATGATACAGGCAACAAAATAAATCTAATATGATCTACATTACTCAATAAAACTGCTTTTAAAACATTTTATATTCATTCAATATAACAAATAATTCAATTCTAACTTAGACTAATTTGATTCTTGAAAATAATAAAGCCATCATTTCGCAAATGTTTCGACACAAGCAAATACATAACCTTACTGAACCAATTTGTTTTTTCAGTGCAACGAAAGTAAACAACGACGAGTCTTATACATAGCAATAAGAGAATATCCTAGCTATTTATAGAAAAACGTATTTATTACGAGAGGAACGTTTTGACTTCAAAATGACGAATATGCGAAACCTATTTTTATATTTTTCTACTGAATATACAGGGATAAATCGGGAAATCTGTAAGCCGGAATGTCCTTTTATATAACTCGAGGAGGAGGTTAGAGGATATGGAATCCCAGATGCCACCCGTTCAGATGTTCATCAAATGTTATTGTATGTCTAATTGTTTGTCTGATAGTATGTATGTCTAATCGTTTGTCTGATAGTATGTATGTCTAATCGTTTGTCTGATAATATGTATGTATGTCTAATCGTTTGTCTGATAGTATGTATGTCTAATCGTTTGTCTGATAGTATGTATGTCTAATCGTTTGTCTGATATGTATGTATGTCTAATCGTTTGTCTGATAGTATGTATGTCTAATCGTTTGTCTGATAGTATGTATGTCTAATCGTTTGTCTGATAATATGTATGTCTAATAGTATGTATGTCTAATCGTTTGTCTTATAGTATGTATGCCTAATCGTTTGTCTGATAGTATGTATGTCTAATCGTTTGTCTGATAGTATGTATGTCTAATCGTTTGTCTGATAGTATGTATGTCTAATCGTTTGTCTGATAGTATGTATGTCTAATCGATTGTCTCAGTGTCCTACAATGCATAACGGACATCCCTTGAATAGTCTACTCATGGATGGAGGCAAAGGAACAGTTTATGTTATGCTGCATCAGACGTAGGTATAAGTCTGAATAGGCTCGATGTTGTTGAAGAAGGAGGGCAGTGGCTTCCTGGAGGTCTTTTAGGGAGAATTACCAGCATTTACATATCGTATGGGAGAAAACCCGGAAAACTTACACCAGGTAGTCCGACTAACGAGGCAAGAGGCTGAACACCACAAATGCCATCGTGGCTCCTTTTTTGAAATTGTGCTTACAACAAGCAGCCAGGGGATTGAACCTTAGCGATAATGCGCACATGTGACGCAAATTGCCACGAGGTGAATTCCAGTATCGCGATTGCACAATATGAGTACAAGGCAGTAGATTCCCATTGTGAAGCGAGTAACGCTGAATCTACTACCTCTCTGCAATTCTATTACCAACTGCTTTTAAAACAAAATAATCGGCATTCGAAAATTATATAGTTTTTATTGGGAATATTTTATTATATATATATGCATAAATTTAACATTAGTTGATGAGCCCAAGAAAAAATCCTTATTATGATTAATAGATCGTTTTTTGATTCAAACTTTATTTTTTCATTTAAATATATTATCTTAAACAAAGCCACAGTGGCTTCGCAATTGAAAATAAAAATCAATGAAACCAAAAGTGTTAAGATTTTCTGCACCATAAAAAAACTGACATTTATTCTTTCATAAAAACTATTTTTTTATAGAGTTAAATGATTTTTATGCTCCCAAATTTAGATAAATGACACCATTTTCAAACATTCAAAACACTTATTTAGTACGCATGAGGGATTTTAATAAAAAAAAAAAACTCATTTCCCCTCGTATTTTTCTAAAATCATGGGGAAATGGGAGAAAAAATAAATTACTGCTTTAAGAAGAAAAGAGAGAAAGAGAAAACAGTTATTGCTATTTGCATATTTATGATCTTTTGATTTTCCAAGCAGTATTTGAATAAGTAAATCGCTGGTTTCATATAATTTCTTATTTTTAATAAAGCAACGATAAACTTTATGTCTCCCATAGGCTGTATTTTATTTAGATAAATAATTTTTTTAAGAATAATAATTTAAAAGAACTGAATTTATGAAAAAATAAGTAAATAGATTCAGATAAAAATGTCATGTAAAAATGGAAACAGACATTCTAAAATATAATAAAATGTGACAGTAACGAATTACTCTCATTTATATTCATCTTATGTCATACAAGTTACATCAAAATAACAAAAAAAAACAGCTATTACGTAATATACACATAAAACATTCAATAAAATATTTCTATTTTTTAAAATTAATTCACAAAGTTATTATATTTTGTTATATTTATATTTATTTATTTATATAAAAAATTATGACATTATATATATTTATATTTGGATTTTTTTTTTTAAATTTTAAATTTAAAAAAAATTATTAATGTTTTTATTAAATAAGATTATCTATTTCTAAAGTAATTTAATGTAACATTAATGCATTACTGGTTTAAACAGTGTTTTAAAAACTCTAAATAACAAAATGCATATGTACATACTAAATTATGCAACACATTTATATAAAGTCTTAAAATATGAATATTATAATTTTACAGTCTTTTAAAATTTGATTAATAGAAGTGCTATCAATAAAATATGTAAACTATTACAAAATAGAAAAATACATACCAATAATTTATTTATTCCTTACCATAACATTTATAAATTTATTTTAGTAATATTAATCTCCCTATATATGTTTCTAAAATGCACATATAATAAATTATTTGTTAGTCGCAACTTATAATAAAATAAGGAATTTTTTATTCTCAATATAAATTTAACTTAGGCATTTCAATATTTTTTAAAAATAAATAATATATCTGAAAAATTGTAGTGAACATTAGTCAAATGTTTAATAAAATATGTAATTATTTTTTTATTTATGTGGGATTAATAGAAGGCATTTAATTGGATTATTCGAATTGATACTTCTACGTATGATTTTTTTTAAATTAAAAATTTTTAAAGTTAAGAAGTGTTTTCTGAATAAATTATTTAGCTGTATTATGATAAAAATATAGATTCAATCCTTTTACAAATATAGATTCAAATATAGAAATAAATATTTCAAAATACTTTCCATTATTTCGGCAATGCTATTAATTTCACAGAAATGGTCAAAGGCAATTTTATAGGAATTACAATCTATTTATAAGACTATTTAGGAGATTATTAAGATTATTATTAAGGAGTTTTAATCTATTTTACAATCTATATTTTACTACAACTTTCTAATCAAGATTTTCTTATTCTGTTATCATTAGTCTTCTATTTCAACTATATATCATCTTAATAGAAACTTTATATACTTCGAAACATTTTTATAAATTGATAAATATGAACAGATGCTGCATTAATAAATACATTGTTTTTAATTAATAAAAGATTTCAAATTTTCATTGTTTATTTTTATTTATAGCTTTTAAAAGAATATTCTTTATAAATTCAATTACATAAGATACAAAAAAAAGTATTTCAATTTATACAAATCTATTTGCACAAATTCATTAATTAAAATAATTTTTATCAGTAGCTTTATTCCATTTAAATATAAATTGTATTAATTTTCTAATTATCATCTCTTCCCCGTCTTCTATTCTTTTAAGCCCAATTTTTTAGATTACGAATTTTGAATCTTTGCTTTTGTATAGTTTTTGCGAATGTTTTACTCTCTTATATCACAGAAACGTGCCAGATTTAATTCTAAAGATATTCTAGAAACATATCTAGTGCCGCATACTTTTCCCGGGTAATTCTGGGAAAATGATGAACATGATGAACAGAAACATTTTTTATGATGAATAGAAATATTTTTAAAAATTTACTCATGATAACTTTATAAAATACAAAAATTAAAACCAATTCAACTTAAAAACTTCATTTTTTTTTAATTTATTAAAACCGTATTATTTAAACATTATTGAATATTTAATATTTTTGTTAATTTATATTATTCAAATTTATTTCCTAGCACAAAAAATTGTCTTATCCTCTATATTATATAAATATAATATATAAATATAATGTATATATATCCTAATATAAATACATAAATATCCAGGTCTAATTCAGTGTTAATTGATGGCCATCTGGAAGAAAATAAGGAACAGCATGTAAAGAACTAAAAGCAGTTCTATTTTAGAGCTCTTGAGACAAATATCTTAAGAATCTACGAATACCGCAGCTGTAAGACAATGAAATATCGCAGCTATTTACAAAGTGGGACAAAAAACATTTAAACATTTACTAATAGTCGCTATCGCATGAGGCTAATAAATAAAAGGAAGTAAAATCATTTGTTCGGAATTCTTTTCTTACGAGATATATGAATGCACTTTTCATTGTTCGAAGGTGTACTGTAACCCTGTTCTTTTTATTAAAAAAGTCTCTTGAACGTTTTGTATATTTAAGAAATTTTCGTTTACAATCTGTAAATGATCTTTTAAAATAATAAGTGGACAGTAAAAATAAAAATGGGAGCATCCTCACATGTTTAAATTGCTGTTGAAAGATTTGAGACATTAATTATTTCGTGGTATAAAATAATTACCCAATTTACTTACATAAATTTTAAAGCACGATAATAAATTTCAGTTATGAATAATTCTTGTGTTAAAATGACTCCTTAAGAAATTTAAGGAGTTGGCTTATCAGTTTACAAGGCTTTGGCTGTCATTTAATTGCTGCCATTATTTCGCAGCTGACAGAAAAAGCACAACAAAGAGGAAACATAAAAGTTTTCAACAAAGAATGAAGGCTTATTATTAAATCTTTCCACTGCATTTGCTTTCCGTTTTTGACAGTTCTTCGTTGCAAACTAAAATAATTAAAGGGAGTTTTCAGTTAAATAATCTTTTTTTAATGCTTATATTCAAGACTTTATATTAAGAAAACTGACAAATTAAAATGCGTTTTATTTCTTTTTTTCATTTTTAGGCATATAAATATTTTATTTCTACCAGAAAATATAACCTGAAACTTTCTAGTTATAAATAATAATAATAATGCTAATTGCCAGAAACATAAAATGTTTTTTAAATACTTTAAATATTAATTCTTTTTAAAGTAAAGATATATGTTGGTGAACATCATAATAATTATGAACCGTTAACAAACATTTAAATAGAATATAGGAGAACTTGAAAAATCATACATTTAGAAGTACGTATATAGCTTTAATACTTATTATAAGCTCTTTTTATAAATAATTATAATAATAATGCCAGTTTCCAGGAACATGAATTTTTTTTTAAAATATTTAAAATATTAATGCTTTTAAATTAAAAAAACCTGTAAGTAAGCATCGTGATAATTATGAATTGTTAACAAACGTCTATCTAGAATATAGAAGAACATAAAATCGTACATTTAGAAGTAGTTTCAATAGCGAGTGCAAAACATCTAACAAAGATTGAAAATTGAAACAATAGACGCAAGCGAAAATACCACCATGTATGATGGCATTTCTCTTACACAACTTTTTTAATGCAGACGCCCTCTAGTGGCATGAACAATAAGGAATAAAGTGTTTATTTAATTAAAAATAAATAATAAGATTTTTTTAACTGCAACGCTCGTTCGACAGATAAAGAATAAATAATAATTTTAATTTATTTCCAAGCACAAAAAATTGTCTTATCATCTACATTATATAAATATCCAGATATATACTATATAAATATCCTAATATAAATATATAAATATTCAATATAAATATATAAATATTCAGATCAGATTCAATGTTAATTGATACCATCTGGAAATAAAATAAGGAACAACATGTAATGAACTAAAAGTAACTCTATTTTTAGAGCTCTTAAGAAAAATATCTTAAGAATCTACTAAAACCGTAGCAGTAAGACAATGAAATATCGTAGCTATTTACAAAGTGGGATAAAAAAAAACATTTAAACATTTACTATTAGTCTCTATCGGATGACGCTAATAAATAAAAGGAAGTAAAATCATTTGTTCGGAATTCTTTCCTTGCAAGACAGATAAATGTACTTTCCATTGTTCGAAACTGTACTATACAGTACTCTGCTCTCTTTATTTAAAAAGACATTTGAACGTTTTGTATATTTAATAAATATGCGGTACAATCTGAAGAGGATCTTTTAAAATAACAAGTGGACAGTAAAAATAAAAATGGGAGCATCATTACATGTTTAAATTGCTGTTGAAAGATTCAAGACATTAATTATTTCGCGGTATAAAATAATTACCCAATTTACTTACATAAATTTTAAAGCGCGATAATAAATTTCAGTTATGAATAATTCTTGTGTTAAAATGACCCCTTAAGAAATTTAAGGAGTTGGCTTATCAGTTTACAAGGCTTTGGCTGTCATTTAACTGCTTCCATTATTTCCCAGCTGACAGAAAAAGCACAACAAAGAGCAAACATAAAAGTTTTCAACAAAGAATAAGGCTTATTATTAAATCTTTCCGCTGCATTTGCTTTCCGGTTTCTGACAGTTATTCGTTGCAAACTAAAATAATTAAAGGAAGTTTTCAGTAAACTAACTTTTTTTAATGCTTATATTCAAGACTCTACATTAAGAAAACTGATAAATGGACATTTTTTGTACTTTTTACTTTCTTTTTTGACATATAAATATTTTATTTCCACTAGAAAATATAACATGCAATTTTCTAGTTATAAATAATAATAATGTCAGTATCCAGCAACATGAATGATTTCTGTGTAATATTTTAAATATTTCTTCTTTTCCAAATTAAAGAAATATGTTGATATAAACCTCATGATAAATAGGAATTGTTAACAAATTTCTATAGAGAAAATAGTAAAACATGAAAATCATACATTTAGAAGCAGTTTCAATAGCCAATGCAAAACATCTAACAAAGTTTGAAAATTAAAACAATAGACGCAAGCGATAATACCATCAAGTAAGATGGCATTTCTCTTACTAGACTTTTTTAAAGCAGACCCTCTCTGGTGGCATGAAAAATAAGTTTTTATTTAATTAAAAATAAGTAATAATATTTTTTAATTACAATGCTCGTTCGGCGCTGGCTGGACAGATAAAAAATAAATAATAATTTAAATTTATTGTCAAGGGCAAAAAAATTGTCTTATCTATATTATTTAAATATCGAGATATATACTATATAAATATCCAGGTCAAATTCAATGTTAATTGATACCATCTGGAAAAAAAAAATAGGGAACAACATGTAATGTACTAAAAGCAGTTCTATTTTTACAGCTCTTGAGAAAAATATCTTAACAATCTACGAATACCGTAGATGTAAGACAATGAAATATCGTAACTATTTACAAAATGGGATAAAAAACATTTAAACATTTACTAATAGTCTCTATCGGATGAGGCTAATAAATAAAAGGAAGTAAAATAATTACTTCGGAATTCTTTCCTTGAAAGATAGATTAATGTACTTTCCATTGTTCGAAACTGTCCTGTACTCTGTTGTTTTTATTTAAAAAAGAAATTTGTACGTTTTGTATATTTAAGAAATTTTCGTTTACAATCTGCAAAAGATCTTTAAAAATAATAAGTGGACAGTAAAAATAAAAATGAGAGCATCATTACATGTTTAAATTGCTGTTGAAAGACTGGGGAAATTAATTATTTCGTGGAATAAAATAATTGCCCAATTTACTTACATAAATTTTAAAGCGCGATAATAAATTTCAATTATGAATAATTCTTGGGTTAAAATGACTCCTTAAGAAATTTAAGGAGTTGGCTTATCAGTTTACAAGGCTTTGGCTGTCATTTAACTGCTTCCATTATTTCCCAGCTGACAGAAAAAGCACAACAAACGGGAAACAAAACTTTTCAACAAAGAATAAGGCTTATTATTAAATCTTTCCACTGCATTTGCTTTCCGGTTTTTGACAGTTATTCGTTGCAAACTAAAATAATTAAAGGGAGTTTTCAGTAAGATATTCTTTTTTAATGCTTATATTCAAGACTCCCACATTAAGAAAACTGACAAATGGAAATATTTTTTAAAACCTTTTTTTCGTTTTTAGGCATATAAATATTTTACTTTCCACTAGCAAATATAACCCACAATTGCCCACTTATAAATAATAATAATAATAATTCCAGGTTCCAGCAACATGAACATTTTTTTTTAATAATTTTAATATTATCTTTAAATTAAAGAAACACGTTTGTTAACATCATGATAATTATGAACTGTTAAAACTTTTATATAGATTACCAGAGAACATGAAAATTCTTCATTCAGAATCAGATATCTCTTTATTATTTATTAAAAGCTTTTTTTTATATATAATAATAAGAAGAAGAAGAATGCTAGTTTCCAGCAAAATGAAATTTTTATAAAAATATTTCAAATATTAATTCTTTTTAAATTAAAAAATATATATTTGTTAGTAAACCTCATGATAATTATGAATTGTTAACAAGCTTCTATAAAAAAATAGGAGAACATGAAAATCACATATTTAAAAACAGTTTCAATAGCGAGTGCAAAACATCTAATAAAGATTGAAAATTAAAACAATAGACGCAAGCGAAAATACCAACAATATGATGGCATTTCTGTTCTCAACTTTTTTAATGCACACGTCCTCTGGTGGCACGAAAAATAAGGAATAAAGAATTTTTAATATAAGGATATATGAATGAATCATTTGTTACATGAATCAATAGTTCGGAATTATTTTCTTGCAAGATATATGAATGTACTTTCCATTCTAAGATACTGTACTGAACACTGTTATTTTTATTTAAAAAAGGCATGAACATTTTGCATATTTAAAAATTTGCGTTGCATTTTACAATGTGAAGACGATCTTTTTAAATATTTTTTTTTTAGATTTTTAATATAATATATATATTATATGATATTATATAATGTTATTATATAATATTAATGATATAATATATAATATTTTTTTATTAATTTATATAATTAATCCATGCACAAAAAGAATTGTCTTATATATATATTATGTAAATATCCAGATATAAATACATAAATATCCAGGAAAAATTCAATGTTAATTGATACCATATGGGAAAAAAAATAAGGTACAACATGTAATGAACTAAAACCAGTTCTATTTTTGGAACTCTTGAGAAAAATATCTTAAGAATCTACGAATACCGCAGCTGCAAGACAATGAAATATCGCAGCTATTTATAAAGTGGGATAAAAAAACATTTAAACATTTACTAACAGTCCCTATCGGATGCGGCTAATAAATAGAAGGAAGTAAAATCATTTCTTCCGAATTATTTCCTTGCAAGACAGATGAATGTACTTTCCCCTTTTCGAAACTATACTCTACTCTACTCTGTTCTTGTCTAGTGCTGCATATTTTTCGTTCGTGACCCTGGGTAACGATAAATCTTCTATAAATCAGTCCTCAATTTTAAATTAATAAATCTCAAATATAATTTTTTTATGAAAATCAGAAATATTTTTAAAAACGTAACCATAATATTTTACCCTTATAAAATCGAAAAGTTAAAACCAATTCAACTTAAAAACTATATTTCTTTTAATTTATTAAAACTTAATTATTTAAACATTATTGAATATATACTATTTTTCGTTAATTTATATAATTTAAATTTATTTCCATGAGCAAAAAAAAAATTGTCTTATGTATATTATGTAAATATACAGACATAAATATATAGATATTCAGATATATAAATATATATATATATCCACATATATAAATATACATATATCCATAAATATATAAATATTCAGATATATAAATATCCTGGTAAAATTCAATGTTAATTGACACAATTTGAAAAAAAAAAAATAACGAACAACATGTAACGAACTAAAAGCAATTCTATTTTTAGAACTCCTGAGAAAAATATCTTAAGAATCTACGAATACCGTAGCTGCAAGACAATGAAATATCGCAGCTATTTATAAAGTGGGATAAAAAACATTTACTAATAGTCTCTATCGGATGAGACTAATAAGTAAAAGGAAGTAAAATCATTTGTTCGGAATTCTTTCCTTGCAAGACAGATAAATGTACTTTCCATTGTTAGAAACTGTACTGTACTGCACTATGTTCTTTTTATTTAAAAAAGACATTTTGTATATTTAAGAAATTTACTTTACAATCTGAGAAGAGATCTTTTAAAATAATAAGTGGACAGTAAAAATAAAAATGGGAGCATTATTACATGTTTAAATTGCTGTTGAAAGACTTGGGACATTAATTATTTCGTGGCATAAAATAATTACCCAATTTACTTACATAAATTTTAAAGCGCGATAATAAATTTCAGTATGAATAATTCTTGAGTTAAAATGACTCCTTAAGAAATTTAAGGAGTTGGCTTATCAGTTTAAAAGACTTTGGCTGTCATTTAATTGCTTCCATTATTTCCCAGCTGACAGAAAAAGCTCAACAAAGAGGAAACATAAAAGTTTTCAACAAAGAATAAAGCTTATTATTAAAACTTTCCGCTGAATTTCTTTCCCGTTTTTGACAGTTATTCGTTGCAAATTAAAATAAATAATTAAAGGGAGTTTTCAGTAATATAATCTTTTTTAATGCTTAAATTCAAGACTTTATATTAAGGAAGAAATGAAAAAATATATATAATATATTTTTTTGTTTTTACGCATATAAATATTTTATTTCCACTAGCGAACATAACATGCAATTTTGTATTTATAAGTAATAATAATAATGTCAGTTTCCAGCAACATGAATAATTTTAAAAAAATATTTTAAATATTAATCTTTTTTAAATTAAAAAATAAGTTTGTAAACATCATGATAGTTATAAACTGTTAACAAATTTCTATAGAGGAAATCGGAGAATATGAAAACCATAGATTTAGGAACAATTTCAATAGCGAGTGCAAAACATCTAAAATTAAAACATTAGACGCAAGCGAAAATACCACCAATTATGATGGCATTTATTTTACTCAACTTTTTTAATGCAGACGGTTTCTGGTGACATGAAAAATAATGAATAAAGTTTTTATTTAATAAAAATAATTAAAAAGATTTTTTAATTACAATACTCTTTCGACGCTGGCCGGACAGATAAAAATTAAATAATAATTTAAATTTATTTCCAAGCACAAAAAAAAATTGTCTCATCTATATTAAATAAATATCCAGATATATATATACTATATAAATATCCAGATATATATATACTATATAAATATCCATATATATATATACTATATAAATATCCAGATATATATATACTATATAAATATCCAGATATATAAATATCCAGGTCAAATTCAATGTTCATTGATACCATCTGGAAAAGAAATAAGGAACAACTCGTAATGAACTAAACGTATCTCTATTTTTAGAGCTCTTGAGAAAAATATCTTCAGAATCTATGAATACCGTAACTGTAAGACAATGAAATATCGCAGCTATTTATAAAGTGGGATAAAAAAACATTTACACATTTACTAATACTCCCTATCGGACGAAGCTAATAAATAAAAGGAAGTAAAATCATTTGTTCGGAATTCTTTTCTTGCAAGAACAGATGAATGTACTTTCCATTGTTCGTTACTGTACTATAATCTTTTTATTTAAAAAAGACATTTGAACGTTTTGTATATTTAAGAAATCCGGCAATACAATATGAAGAGAATCCTTTAAAAATAAGTGGACAGTAAAAATAAAAATGGGAGCATCATTACATGTTTAAATTGTGTTGAAAGATTCAAGACATTAATTATTTCGCGGTATAAAATAATTACCCAATTTACTTACATAAATTTTAAAGCACGATAATAAATTTCATTTATGAACAATTCTTCCGTTAAAATGACTCCTTAAGAAATTTAAGGAGTCGGCTTATCAGTTTACAAGGCTTTGGCTGTCATTTAATTGCTTCCATTATTTCCCGGCTGACAGAAAAAGTACAACAAAGAGGAAACATGAAATATTTTTAATAAGAAATATGTTGGCAAACATCATGATAATTATGAACTGTTAACAAACTTCTATATAGAATACGTACAGAACTTGAAAATCATACATTTAGAAACACATATATAGCTTTAATATTTATTACCAGTATTCTTATAAATTTCCTAATGCCAGTTTCCAGCAACATGAAATTTTTTTAATATTTTAATTATAAATTAAAGAGATATATTGGTAATCATCATGATAAATGTAAACTGTTAACAAACTTCCATATAGAATATTGGAGATCATGAAAATCACACATTTAGAAGCATATATAGCTTTATCATTTATTATAAGCTTTTTTTTTATAAATAATAATAATGACAGTTTCCAGCAACATGATTTTTTTAAAAGTATTTTGTGTTAATTCTTTTTAAAGTAAAGAAATATATTGGTGAACATCACAATAATTATGAAATGTTAATAAACTTCTGTATTTCTATATAGAAGAATATAAAAATCCTACGTTTAGAAGCAATTGTAATAGCGAGAGTAAAACATCTAATAAAGATTAAAAATCAAAACAATAGACGCAAGCGATAATACCACCAAGCATGGTGGCATTTCTCTTGCACTCTTTAAAAATGGTGGCGCACTTTGGTGGCATGAACAATAAGAAATAATTTTTTTTTAAATAACTAATGATAAGCATTAAGATTTTTTAATTACAATGCTCGTTAGACGCTACCTGTAAGCAAGCAAAAGATAAAAAATAATAAATTCAAATAATAACATAATCAACCTTTTAAATATTATAATTTTGGGTGCGCAGTAGATCTACCTCCCCGTGGTGCACCTGGTAACACTTTTTTAGTGGCTAAAAGATCTACAACTTGGCATTATGTCTTCCTCCCCTCACTTTGATATTCTTCGAGTGCTGCAGAGGAATGCCGGTGGATTGTCTCAATCCAAGCGCGCAGAGCTTTTGCTGACTCTGTGTGAGAAGGATATTGATGTCTTTACTATTATGGAGGCTAATTTGACAACCGACCGTCTGCGAAACCATCTTTACAGACTCAAAATTGTTCCTTCCCCGATATGCACCTCTGGAGAGGCCATGGACTCCACGTATCTACTTCACTGTCCTGCTCTGAGCAAGACTTTTCTCGCCGAGCGATATTAGGAGGCTAGAAATATGTTAGATTAATGAACTCTGTCTCGGCATGTTTTGTAGTATTCTCTGTTCTTTTTTATTTTCCGTTGTTCTTTTTTTTTGCTGTAACTGTTCATAATCTGCCATTGGAAATAAGAAAAATAAAAAATATATGATTTTTTACGAATTCAAAGATAGGCAGATAAATAGTTTGCTTGATATATGGAAAAATACCAAGAGCTTATTCAGTCAGCATCCTCGAAGAAGAAGCACTTAAGAGTCTTTTTAATTTTCGTCTTAACAGAATGATAGACCGATGCCAGGTTATTTAGCTGTATAACAGAGGCCCCCTTTTCTTCTAAGAAGTCAGACTGCCTTCACCAAGACTCCCACCATAGGATGTATATTTTCTGTACAGCAAAACGATCTTCAAACAAAGCCTTCAGTTTGGTTCTCAGTGTGAGTTTCTTAGAGTTCTGCAGTGGAACGCAGGTGGCTTATCCCAAAAGAGAGAGGAGTTTAAAATAATACACATCACACAATATGCATGTTCTTTGCACAAAGAATAGTTATTTTATTTACTTAATAGCACGCTAGAAATCAATTCTGACTTATTCCTCACGTCAACCATGACGAAACCACAGTTTTTTATGTTTAAAAAAAGTAATGAATGCGTTTACGTTTTAGTTGGTAGGTTGGAGTTCAACGGTCAATTTTTGCCCTCTAAGGTTAATTCGGCTGGGATCTACATCTTAACGTGGAACGCTACAAACGCTACTAACATAACGCTAACAACGTGGAACGCTACTAACGTGGAACTACAAAAGTAACACCCAACCATGATCAACATCACCGCTTCAAATCCTGGGAATCGAACCCAAGCACACTTGAACACAAGACCAGAGCCCTACATTTGTGCCACCGAGAGAGCTGGTTTTAAATTGTTAAGTTACAATCCGTCTCATTATTTTATAGTAATTGCAAATTAAAAAGTACTTTTTTACTCTAATAACTGAATATTTTAAGCTTTAAATACTTACAAAATGTTTTTTTTTTTTTTAATTTTTTGTTTCACTGTAAATTTATAATCCATCTAACAATCATAAAAAAATGCGCAATTAAAAAAAAAAATTATTTAAGTGAATAAATAGAAAATATTAATATAATCTTTATTATTATATTAATATTATAATTATATTTAATATTATTATATTAATCTTTTTTATTTATAATCTTATGAATCATTAATAAAAAACACAGTTAATTATCCATGAATTTTGTATTTATGCTCGTTTCACATTAATTACTTTACTGAATCACATTTTATTTTATTTATTTTTAAGTATATTTGAATTCCAATCAAAAGATGTAAATTTTATGCCTTTTTTTTCAAAAACAATTTTTTTTTAATTTTAAATAACAATAACTATTACCATTAAGCTTAATGAATGCCGTTAGGTATAATGTAGGACCTAAAATAATAAGCTTATGCAATTCAATTCATTAAGTAGTTAATTAAATATATGCTTCGGTAAAATGTAGAAAAAAGAGAGAGCTTTTTTTATTTATAAGCGCAAAGTTAAAAAAATTTGCCGAATATAACAATAAACGTCTTTCAATACTTTATTGGTCTTATAATTTATGAATGGATTCTTTAAATTGATTCAATGCATTTTAAGTAATAGTAGTTTTTTAAGAAACATCTTTCCAAATGTCGGTATTTGTCTTGGCATCAGTCGAATTATAATGGTAGATTTTTTTTTTGAAAATTCAGCATCTTCAAGGCACATTATGTATTACAATTA
>BPLQ01011674.1:0-12548 GCA_021605075.1 Caerostris darwini | reverse complement strand
AAAAAGCACGTGAAAGTAATTTGAAAAGAAAAAGCTCGTGAAAGAAATTTAAAATAACTGAAAGCGATCAAAGACGAGAAAACCCCATTCCCAAAACAATATCCATATATTCTGTATCTATCTATTCTGGTGTTTTGTCTATATATTAGATAAAGATAAAATACCTATGAGATGAGGAATAAAATATAGTACGTCTTAGGTTGTACGAGATTAACTATATGTATATTATTTATAAAAGCATGGTTCGAGGAATGACATGTTAATTGTAGCTTACGTAATATTACGAAGCCTAAGGATATAAACAAAAAGAAAACAGATAATTAAAATATCCAATTAATATCAGGCGATTAAACAGAAATCGATTTATTCGGACGATTAGAGTATTAATTGGATTCAAATATCAATGTCCTTTGACCAATGTACTATCATAATTGCGTTCATTCATATGAAAATAAGAAATATTTCTAATCATTACTTTATTTCACAATTAATATGCAATCCAACTATTATAAGCCTTTAAGTTCCCATTAGTTAGGGAAACTATGGAAACAACGCGTGTTAAGGTTCAAAATAGCGAGCGCCAATAATAAGGTAGTCTTGGTTATTTGAAATGCTATTGTTACTTGCCTTTATTATTAGGCGCGTTACTTGTTAACAATTCGCCCGACTCGTGGCTCAGGGGCAACGCGAATCGCTGGTGAGCATTGATGGTTCAATCCGCTGGCTGCTTTGTTGTAGACACTGTATCAAAATACGAGTAGACTCGATGGCGTTTGGGATGTTCAGCAACTTTTCTGATTAGTCGGACTACCTGGTGGTACATTTCGGGGTTTCTTATATACAATACGCAAATGGGGAGTATTCTTCCTCTAAAAGTCCTCCGGAAGGCACTGCCCTCCTTCTTCAGCGACACGAAGACAAGTTAGACTTCTACCTACGAATGCTCCATCATTACAGAAGCTGTCCCCCTCCCTCTTTTCATTAGACCGTTAATGGACTTGGTCTAAAAATCTTGCTATCGACACGACCAAGTGAGATAAGAAGAAAAAAAATATGAACAATAGTTCATACAGTTTTTCATAAATTTACGGTATATTGATGAACAGAACGAATATTATGCAGCAAATTCAGCTTTCTACAGGGTGCTTTTATTATAGGCTTGCTTCACTCTGCGCACATTATGCCACCACGATTTTGGACGAATTTCCTTAGACTGACGCCATCTGACGAAATTTACTCTCCTCTTCTCCATGAATTTAACGAAAGGACTTCCGAATGGATGTATCGTGTCCATACCCGGCATATACACGGGAGTTTTCGATTCGCTTTCGCTTTTTGGATTTCAAACCCTGTTCGCAATCCCAACATATTTACCATCGGTTAACGTTCTCATATAAATAGATATTATCGCTTTCCATTATTATGTTTCTTTCATAATTAATGTTCTTTCATTCTGCATGCTTTTCATAATTTCTGTTAATAATGATATTCTGCCTTATTTGGTCTGGTCTGTTCTGCCCCATTTGATACTTAGTATATTTCATTGTACTAAGCAATCAAACTATTTAAGATCTTAGTTTATGAAACTATGGAAACAACGCTTGTTATAGTTAAAGTAAACCGAATGTCAAAAATATAAGTATTCTTGATTATTTAAAATTGCTGTAAATTTTCTTATACCCAAACAAACAATAGTGACAAACAACCTATTTTTATTAACAATTCATAACAAAACTTCACATATTTTCTCTTAAAATCGTTGGTTTTTAATTCTGAATATATTAACCGCAATCATTCGTCAGCAGAACAATTATAATGTAGTGAATTCAGCGTTCTACAGGGAGCTCTAGTACAGGCTTGCTGCACTCTGCGCACATTGTGACACTCCAATTTTGAACAAATTTCCTTAGGGATAACATCTGACGAAATTTACTCTCCTCTGTGTGCTGTGTCCCTCGGTACCATAGGTTTCGGGTTCTAATTCCGGCGGTGCCATGGATGTTTGTAATGGTTCGGAATCCACTTTAAGCCATAGGTCCCGGTCTCATATGATAGTAGAGTGTCACAGAGCCCAATCAGATTTATCACCCACATCAATACCAAACTATAAAGGGGCAACTCAACTCTAGACACTGTAATGTGGCGTGGTGTGGTAGTAGTGGTTCGAAATCCACATTAAACTGTAGGTTTCGGTCTAATTAGCTTAAAATGTTCACAAAATGGCAGTGGAGCGATAAACCGAAACAAACCTTCGCTAATTTATAGAAAGGATGTGTCGTAACCATTCCCGATACAGTCACCTGAGCTTTCGATTCGCTTTCACTTTCAAACCTGCACAATCCGAACACATTTTCCATCATTTATTCTCATATAAATCAATATTATCGTTTCCCATTTTACAAAGCATACTTTTCATAATTCCAATAGTTCTCATTCCAATTTTTCTCATTTTAATATTTTCAAGATGCCAATTCTCATGTTTTCTTCTTTTTAAGGACAGGAAACCGGGAGAAAAGATGGCGCAACATATCCGACACGACTAAGTACTTAATGCCTGACCGATGCCGGAAACCACAAAGATCAATCCCAAGGAGTTAATAATGATGGTTGTGCCCCGTTAGGTCTGCTCTGCTCTGTCCCATTTGGGACTTAATATATTTCACTGTTACTAAACAATCAAACTATTTTAAGACTTAGTTTTTGAAACTTGGATGCGCAGTTGATCTACCTCCCCGTGGTACACCTGGTAACACGTTTTAGTGGCTAAAAGATCTACAACTTGGCCTTACGTCTTCCTCCAAATATCTCATCAAAAGATCATTTAAAGTCCACGCTCAAGAAGACCTCTATAACTGCGTTTCCCAAAAGTCCTGGAAGAATGCCATCCCAAATCTATGCAATGGTCCAAAACGTAGAGCAGTAGCTCGTTACCGACTTGCGACCGGACATGTCTGCCTGCGAAACCATCTATACAGACTCAAAATTGTTCCTTCCCCGATATGCACTCTGTGCAGCTCTGGAGAGGCCATGGACTCCAAGCATCAACTGCACTGTCCTACTCTGAGCAAGACTTTTCTCGCCGAGCGATATTGGGAGGCAAGAGATATGTTAGATTAATGAACTCTGTTTCAGTATGTTTTGTTGTATTCTGTGTTCTTTTTTTTTTTTTTTTTTGGTATAACTGTTCATAATCTGCTATTGGAAATAAATAAAAAAAAAGTTTTTGAAACTATGAAAAATACGCTTGTTATGGTTCAAAAAGCGAGTACCAAAAACATAAGTAGTCTCATTATTTGAAATGCATGTAGTAAATTTTTTTATACCCAAACAAAATATAGAAACAAACTAACTATTTTTATTATTCAAAACAAAAGTTCTTATAAAAAATTGCTGGTTTCAAATTCTGAGTATATTACGCGTTAAGTCATTCGTCAGCAGAATGAATATTATGTAGTGAATTCAGCGTTCTACAGGGTGCTCTATTATAGGATTGCTGTACTCTGCACACATTGTGCCACTACAATTTTGAACCGATTTTCTTAGACTGACGGCATCTGACGAAATTTACTGTCCTCTTCTAAGGGGGGCCTGATGGTCGAGTGACTAGTGCCCTGGCGCTCGGGGTACCACAGGATTTAGGTTTGAGTCCCAGTAGTGCCATGGACATTTGTTAGTGGTTCGCAATCCACGTTAAACTGTAGATCCTGGTCTAATTAGCCTAAGGTGTGCAAAAAAGGACCGTAGAGAGACAAACCGCGAATTTAACGAATGGATGTATCGTGTCCATTCCCGACACAGACAAGAGGGATTTCAATTCGCTTTTGCTTTATGGATTTCAAACCCTGTTCACAATCCCAACAACGCTTTTCATCGGTTAGTTTTCTCATATAAATCAATATTATTGCTTTCCATTTTGCTAAGCATACTTTTCATAATTCCAATAGCTCAAACTGAAGTTTCCATTTACAATTTTCCAGATCTCTCTTCTGTTGTTTTATTCTTTTTTAAAGACAGGAAACCGGGAGAAACGATGGCGTAACATTTCCTACATAAGTGAGTACTTAATGTGTGGACCGATGCTAGAAATCACAAAGATCAATCCGAAGGAGTTAATAATGATAATTCGGTCCCGTTTGGACTGTTAGTTAAAATTAATGGAGGCCTATAATTGCTTTGTACGACTCGATTGAGAACTCTAATTTTTATGTGGAAGTCGTAAATGGATCGGTAATTTCTAATTTTCCATCTCGCTACCGATATTTCCGAGGCCCGGTAGCATTCAATCGATTTTTTGGTAAATGATTTCAGAGCGGCTTTGTTCTCCGGGAAGTGTGAAATTGCAGTTATTGGCTACCGAACTATTTCATTAGGAGGACATTAATTTTGTGGTCACATTACTGAATGGGGTCCTTTACCAAATGAAAGTTATTCCAACGTTTTGTTTTATGTTAGACAAATTAATTTGAATAGCCTATAGGATTTCGAAAAAAATGATAGGATATAAAAAAGACTCTCTTAATTAAGTGGAACATTTTCATTTTTTAAGAAAATAAAATTTTAACTACGGATTTAATAATAGTGTTGTAAAATTCATTGTAATAGTTTTTTAGTTTATTTGAAATTTTTATTATTAGTTATTACTTAGTCCTTTACTAACATAATAAAACAAATGTGTTGTTTATTAAAAAAAATGTTATGTCTTGAAAATATCTTCGAGACACCTACAAAAATGTTTCACAAAATTTTGATGTTTTTTAACATAGGTTGGCCTCTTTTTCAATTTATATGTGCTTCGAATATGTTAGTCACTAGGCCATCAGGCGCCATAAAGAAGACCACTGCACAAAAAACATCGGGAAATAAAATACCATCATGTTTGAGAATTGACAAATTAATTCATTAAATTTCCTACACTTAACATGCATTAATATTTTAGTAAGGATTTCTATAAGGCAATATTATAAGGATTTCTATAAGGCAAGTTTTAGGCAATGTAAAAAAAGTTGTTGTACGTGACATAATCTATTGCAATGTGACACCACATATCAATTGTAGTCCTTGCTTTCAGAAACAAGATGACTCGATGGCAATTGCAAAAATATTTGTAAAAGTGCCTCCCACTAATAGATAGGCTGCCTGATAAAAGTTTCTCCAGTTTTCTCAAATACGACATGCAATTGGGGCGCAGTTGAATGCCGTCCAAAAGACATTGCCCTGTGCTATCAGTTGCCCTTCGACGGTGGGCTGTTCACAGTATGAACGCGGCACGCCGACCCACGAGACAACCAATGCTATTAGTTACGTTTCTAACTAGTATTGGTATACATAGCTCTATTTAAAGAGATTAGCTGTAAAAAAAATTAAAAGCTTTCTCTATTAGCAAACTGAATACACTATCCACCGATTCTTTCAAATACCAAAAGGAACAGAACTTTACAAGAATAAAATGACGACTCTCGTAATAACAGGCACTAAGTAAAACGACAGTTCATTAAATGGAGCTTTAAAATCATCAACGATCTTTAATTGAATTCTTTAAAAGTTAAGGAAGTCGCGACTGTGGCCAATGGGGAGCTGTTCCTGAGGGAGGTATTGTCGAGGCTGCTCGAGGGAAATGGAATTTAATCAATTCTTGATTGCCAAAGTTTCCGAAAGATTCGAGAGGGTAGGGGAAGACTTTTATGACCCGAAAAGTTTACTGACTTTTTGACGAAAACCCGATAGTCGCCATCATTTGAAGCCCCTTGATGAAGCGGTGAGCAGATACTTGAACCTCATTAACCGCCTGATCTGTGCGTGCTTTAACGCTTCATTCACATTTGCTTTTAATTTTACCAGTTTGAAAACTTAGTGAGTAAATTGTTGGAGTAGAATCTTAGAAAAAGTGAAATGAAATACGATTAAGACAAGTATTTGCAGTCAATAATGGGAATTAGTTTTATTGTCTAAAGAATAAAATTAAGCATTGAAGCAAAATTTTAATTATAATTATGTTTCTGTTAGATATACCAGTTACTAATATACTGTTTATCATTAAGATTTGAAGTTTCATTATTGTGAAGATTTGAAAAAACTACATTTTCAAAATTCAATTTTATTACCGAAGTTCTAAGTTCTTTTTAAAAAATATTTTTTTAATATTAAAACTATGGCATGTTTTGTGGGATTTGAATTTATATTAAACTTTTTAGGGGTCTGATGGCAGGCGCTCTGGCCAGCTCTCTGGGGACATGGTTATAATGGTTTGGAATCCACTTTAAACCGTAGTTTCCTGTCTAATATGATCATATAACCATCTGAGGGTATTGTTACTCGCATCCGTAGCATATCTTTAAGCTGCACATGCCCCCTGGGTTGTGCTAAATGAGCAATAGCGTTCGTCGGTGCAGCCCCCACGACATGCCTTCTTCAAGGCTAATTTGTATTGGGCTGCTCACAGGGAAATGGTCAATATGACCCTGTCCTTGACGTAATTTAAAAAATATAAATTAAAGTCTTTATAACGTATAATAATCTCATTTACGGGTTTGGTACAAAACAAAAACTAAGGACGTGTTTATTGTTCTTGATTTTTTTATTGAAAATTATGTAACACCCATAACAAATTATAGATTGCTTTTTCACATTTGATACAACTGGGATCAATTAGCAAGCTTTATATAACATACTTCGAAATTATTTGAAAAATTCGATGGAAAACAAATATTAAAAATATTAAACATCATTAACCAGAAAATAAAGTTATATAAATATAATTTGTCTTGCGCATCATTTGATTTTTGCTAGGAAACTTTGACTAAAAAACTGTTTTAATTGTGCAAATATTAAATTTAACACCTTTGTAAAAACAAATTGGGAAAAAGTTTTAGTAATGATAATTAATAACAATATTCCAAAACATTTAGGCTTTAATAGGGTATATTGACTTTTGCCAATAGCATAGCGGGTTTTTGACATCTATCAACATTACTCAAGCAGCATGATATGAATCATGACCTGATCATGGTATGAATCATGACCTGATACGGGGTCAATCAGCTGCCTGATGGGAATGTACAGTGTACAACACGCTAATGGGGTACAGATAATCAGAAAAGCCTTCCAAGAGCCAGTTATCTTCACTTATCGTCAGTTGGTGTAAGTTTCGTGCCATACATCTGAGGAACATGTCACCGTTATTTAAAAAAATAAATTAAAATTCTTATAAGCTTAATATATCAGCAATCCTTTTTCTAAAAATTATGCCATTATTTCCCAGTATTTGGGACCTGATGGCCGAGTGGCTAGAGATCGGTGCCACAGGTTTCGGGATCCAGTCCAGGAGGAAACTTGGTTGCTTGTAGTGGTTCAGAATTCCCTTTAAACTGTAGGTCCTGGTCAAATAGGACTGAAGCTGACCACCCTACCCTGTAAAAAGGAAACATCTCATTTTTCGAAATCCGCCAGTAAGGCTGCTAGTCAAATTTCAAGTAAATTTAGCGCTTTTCAAACTGTGGGTTATTCGGTACTTTATAGCAAATTTTATTACAAAAACTGAACCCCCTAGAGCCGCCTCCGCCCCGAGGAATAAAAGTGGGAAGAAATGAGATGCATTCTTCTTCTGTTTCTTCGAAACCAACGGAAGTTCTTTCCTACCTGCATATTAATAGGTCCCTTCATTGTTATAGAATTTATATTCTAGGTTTCGAAGTTTGGATGTTTTAAGAAGTTTTCTATAGTTTGGAAATAGTAGTTTATACCGATCTCGCCATTATACCATAATCTATAAAGCTATTTTCCTAAATGCTCATATCACTTTAATGTGCTGTCATTTGTCGAACACATCACAAATAGCTTTATGTAATAATAATTAAGCTTATGTTTAATGTAATATTTGCAAAGTTGACCAGACGGTTCCACGGATAGAATTGGGTGTAGCTCTACAGTTATTTTTTTTGTACACTTTGGACCAATTAGAACGGGACCTACAGTTTAAACTGGATTTCGAACCGCTAATCCATTCCACCGCCAAGTATAGAACATGAAATCTGTGGTACCAACGGCCAGAGAGCTTGTCAATTCGCCATCAGGTCGCACTTGCACGGGTTATTTCACACTCTTTATGTCATCTGAATTTGGAACCAACAACTGAATAGATAGCATTTATGGAATTCACACTTTCTATCATCCTTCACAAGTCCAATCTATAGGTTTACTTTAATCATCATCAGAATAAACATGAAATCTTTTGCTTGGGCGCCACTTGTGGGCTTTCGACTTTCACAATTGGGACATTCTGTTTCACAAATGCCAACGCTCTTATATATTAATATAACAATGCCTTTTTAGTAGGCGTCACTTGTGGGCTTTCGAATTTAACAAAATGGAGCTTTCTATTCACTCAAACTTCACGATGTTATACAATTAATATAACAATGACTTCTAATTTGGCATCATTTGTGGACTTTCGAATTTGAAAAATGGAACTTTCTATTCATCAAAATTCCACCTCCATTATATATTAAACTGCCAGTTGGCTAGAGCTCTGCGCTTTGGTACCACAGGTTTCATGATCGAATCCTCGAGGTGCACGGATGTTTGTGAGTGGTACGGAATCCACGTTAAATTGTAGGTCGCTGTCTAATTAGCCCACGCAGTATACAAAATGACCGTAGAGCGACAAATCAAACCTATATATTAATATAACGATGACTTTTTATTTATTAGGCGTCACTTGTGGGCTTTCGAATTTCAGAAATGGAACATTCTATTCACCAAAAACTCCACACGGCAATATATCAATATAACAACGACAGAACTCATAAAAATATTTCTTCAGAAGTCCATACTTTTAAAATTTATTTCAAACATATTTCTCGACTGCATTTTATTCGGTTATCTGCCGACTATATATTTCAGCGCTGTCTGACAAGTACTTGGACAAAGGAAGTAACAACTTGTAACATAAACACCGTGTCTGGATCTTTATTCACCTACTCGGAAAAACATAAAATATGTCTTCGCGAAAAGTGATTTTCCCGCGCTTTGAACTTTTATGGGTTTGAAACTGCCGTTCTAAATTGCAAAACACTCCATCGAAGCATTTGTTAAGGCGGTATTCCCACTGATTTATGCGGTAATTTTTGCAGGGCAGCTATACACGGCCCATAAAGAGAATGAATGGCCGAAAAACTTGAGAAAAGTCCAGCGAAACCATTTTTTCATATTCCAAAGTGGTCGTAAACAAGATCATTAATTTTGTCGTGTTAGGCGCTCGCCTCCCTCGATTTTATTGATATGAATTGCGGTTTGATAAACTTCTTACGCTTTTAAAAGGGCTCCGGGGAATTAAAGCTGGGAGATCTTAGTCGGTCATGCAGATGATTATTCATAATAAATGTGGTTTAACAGCGTGTTGCTTTAGAGAAAAGTTTCTTCAATGTTTTGATATCGAAAAGAATGATTAATTGACCGAAAAGCCACTAAGTTCTTTTTTCTTTCTCGTCATATATTGTTTGTTAGAAATTATAATCCAATAAAAATAGATATAGAATATAATGTTTTATTAAATTTGTAATGTTAGAATTTTGATTATTGGATTTGCGAGTTATACATGGGAGATTTCTTGACTCAATAGAGAGTTTTCGCATAACGTTTTTTTTATCGTCCGATATTTTTTTCTTCACAGCGCGCAAGCTCATAGAAAACATTGTACCTATTGCGCATGCGTATCTGTAACACTGCACTACTGAACTATTCCTATGAGCATGCGAGCTAGGAAAAAAATATCGGACGATAAAAAAACAGGGGCCTGAATGGCCGAGAGTTTAGCGCTCTGGCACTCGTCACAGGTTTCGGGTTCAAAACCTGTGGCATGGATGCTTGAAGTGGTTAGAAATCCACTTTAAGCGATTGGTCATGGTTCCATATGACTGGAGCGTCACGAAGCCCAGTGACAATTTTCTCACCCACATCATTCCCAAACTGTAAAGGGGCAACTCAGCTCCAAGTACAGTGGTGTGGTGTGGTAGTAGTAATAGTGGTAGATTTCGAAATAGGAGATGTTTTCTATTTACGGGTTATGATTGTCACTCCTCGATTTTATTGATATGAATTGCGATTTGATAAACTTCTTGCGCTTTTAAAAGGGCTCCGGGGAATTAAAGCTGGGAGATCTTGGTCGGCCGTGTAGATGATTATTCATAATAAATGTGTTTTAACAGCGTGCCGCTTTAGGGAAAAGTTTCTTCCATGTTTTGATATCGAGAAGAATGATTAGTTGACCGAAAAGCCGTTAACTTATTTTTTTTTTTTTTTTCTCGCCATAATATTATTCGTTATAAATTATATTTCAATAGAACTGGATATAGAATATAATGTTTTATTAATTTTGCATTGCTAGAATTTTGATTATTGGATTTTCGAGTTGTACATGGGGGATTTCTTGACTCAATACCTAGAGGCACTTACGGAAATATATGGGATATATCTTCTTTGGTGCAACACCACCATAGTGGGCAAAGGCCGTCTGCTTAATGACAGATTCCGAAATAGGGCCCTGCATGGCCGAGAGTCTAGCGCTCTGGTACTCGGTGTCACAGTTTTCGGGTTCGAGTCCCGGAGGTGTCATGTATGTTTGAAGGGGTTCGAAATCCACTTTAAGCCATATGTCACGGTTTCATATGACTGGAGCGTCACGGAGCCCAGTCGCCCTTCTCTCACCCACATCATTCCCAAACTGTAAAGGGTCAACTCAGCTCTACGCTCAGTGGTGTGGTATGGTGTGATAGTAGTACTGTTTATTATTATACAGTTTATTATTATAGTATACTGTTTATAGTTTATTATTATAGTGAAGATTTGTAAAAGACTAAATTTTTAAAATTCAACTATGTTTCAAAGTGTAAGTTCTTTTTAAACTATAACTTTTTGATATTGAATATATAGCATGTTTTGTTAGATTCTAATTTATATTAAGGCCTTTAAAACATATAGTAATCTTTGGATTATATAAGATCAGTTATGGATTTGGCACAAAACAAAACAAAAACTAAGGGTGTGTTGATTGTTCTTGCCTTTTTGTTGAAAGTTTTATTAGAACAATAAAAAAATTATAGATTGATTATTTCACATTTAACACGGTGATCAATTAGTCCACTTTATATAACTTAAATCAAAATTTTTTTTAAAAAAGTAAATTAAATTTTTTTTTAAAAATACGAAGCAAAATAAATATTAAAAATATTAAACATCATTAACAAGCAAATAAAAATATATAAATGGTTTCTAAAAACATCATTCGTCTTGTGCTGCATTTGTTGATGTTTCTCTCATCCCACTTGACATCTAGACCATGCCCATGAGCCCGTATGGACTTATGGTTCAAGGCAAAAAAGGGGGCAGCTTCTGTTTTAATGGAGCCCACGTAGGTAGAGTCTGACTTGCTGGTCTCTACGGTCATATGAGACCGAGACCTACGAATTAAAAGTGGATTCGAACCACTTCAAATCCATGTCATAGGTTTCAAAATCCGAAACCTGTGCCAGAGTGGAGTCCTAGACTCTCAGCCATTCAGGCACTAGTTTCGGAATCTCCCATCAAGCAGACGGCCTTGACCCAACATTAGGCTGTTGCACCAAAGAAGATCAATCCGATATATTTTCGTAAGTGCTTCTAGGTATTAGAGTTTTTGCATAACGTTTTTTATCGTCCGATTTTTTCTACCTAGCGCATGCTCATAGGAATAGCTCAGTAGTGCAGTATTACAGATACGCATGCGCATTAGGTACAATGTTTTCTATGAACATGCGCGCTAGGACGAAAAAATATCGGACTATAAAAAAACGTTATGTGGAAACTCTCTATTGTGTCCAGAAAACTCCCATGCACAACTCGAAAATCCAATATTCAAAGTTCTAACATTACAAATTTAATAAAACATTATATTCTATATCTATTTTTATTGAATTTTAATTTATAACGAACAATATATGACGAGAAAGAAAAAAGAACTTAATGGCTTTTTGGTCAATTAATCATTCTTCTCGATATCAAAACATTGCAGAAACTTTTCTCTAAAGCAACACGCTGTTAAACCACATTTATTATGAATAATCATCTGCATGACCGACTAAGATCTCCCAGCTTTAATTCCCCGGAGCCCTTTTAAAAGCGTAAGAAGTTTATCAAACCGCAATTCATATCAATAAAATCGAGGGGAGGCGAGCGCCTAACAGACAAAATTAATGATCTTGTTTACGACCACTTTGGAATATGAAAAAAAATGGTTTCGCTGGACTTTTCTCAAGTTTTCGGCCATTCATTCTCTTTATGGGCCGTGTATAGCTGCCCTGCAAAAATTACCGCATAAATCAGTGGGAATACCAAACAAATGCTTCGATGGAGTGTTTTGCAATTTAGAAAGGAAGTTTCAAACCCATAAAAGTTCAAAGCGCGGAAAATCACTTTTCGCGAAGACATATTTTTATGTTTTCCGAGTAGGTGAATAAAGATCCAGACACGGTGTTTTATGTTACAAGTTGTTACTTCCTTTGTCGAGTACTTGTCAG
>BPLQ01011673.1:0-22091 GCA_021605075.1 Caerostris darwini | reverse complement strand
TCGAATGAATTTATTTATTTGAATGAAAAATATTCGTTTATTGATGCGTAAAACATTAGAACGAATTAACATTATAATAACATTAGAATAAATTTAATTTATTTGAATGAAAAATATTATATAACATTAGATGCGTAAGACATTAGAACGAATTAACATTCGAATGAATATGATAACATTCGAATGAATTTATTTTATTTGAATGAAAAATATTCTAGAACATTGATGCGTAAAACATTAGAACGAATTAACATTATAATAACATTAGAATGAATTTAATTTATTTGAATGAAAATATTATATAACATTAGATGCGCAAGACATTAGAACGAATTAACATTCAAATGAATAACATTAGATAACATTAGAATGAATTTATTTTATTTGAATGAAAAAAATATAAAACATCATTAGAACATTCGAATGAATAGCAAACATTAGAACGAAAAATATAACATTATAAAACATTAGAACAAATTAACATTAGAATGAATTTGATTTATTTGAATGAAAAAAATTATAAAACATTAGAACATTAGATGCGCAAGACATTAGAAGGAATTAACATTCGTATGAATATTATAGAATAGCATAACATTAGAATTTTTGATATTTGAATGAAAAAATTATAAAACATTAGATGCGTAAAACATTAGAACAAATAACATTAGAATTTTGATTTATTTGAATGAAAAATTATAAAATTAGATTAGATTAGAACAAATTAACATTAGAAGGAATTAACATTAATGAATAGCATTGACATTAGAATTAGAATAGTTACTTCTTGAATTAATTTATTTGTATGAAAAATATTATAGAACATTAGATGCGTAAAACATTAGAACAAATTAACATTAGAATTAATTTGATTTATTTGAATGAAAAAATTATAAAACATTAGATGCGCAAGACATTAGAAGGAATTAACATTCGAATGAATAGCATAACATTAGAATGAATTTAATTTATTTGTATGAAAAATATTATAGAACATTAGATGCGTAAAACATTAGAACAAATTAACATTAGAATTAATTTGATTTATTTGAATGAAAAAATTATAAAACATTAGATGCGCAAGACATTAGAAGGAATTAACATTCGAATGAATAGCATAACATTAGAATGAATTTAATTTATTTGTATGAAAAATATTATAGAACATTAGATGCGTAAAACATTAGAACAAATTAACATTAGAATTAATTTGATTTATTTGAATGAAAAAAATTATAAAACATTAGATGCGCAAGACATTAGAAGGAATTAACATTCGAATGAATAGCATAACATTAGAATGAATTTAATTTATTTGTATGAAAAATATTATAGAACATTAGATGCGTAAAACATTAGAACAAATTAACATTAGAATTAATTTGATTTATTTGAATGAAAAAATTATAAAACATTAGATGCGCAAGACATTAGAAGGAATTAACATTCGAATGAATAGCATAACATTAGAATGAATTTAATTTATTTGTATGAAAAATATTATAGAACATTAGATGCGTAAAACATTAGAACAAATTAACATTAGAATTAATTTGATTTATTTGAATGAAAAAAAATTATAAAACATTAGATGCGCAAGACATTAGAAGGAATTAACATTCGAATGAATAGCATAACATTAGAATGAATTTAATTTATTTGTATGAAAAATATTATAGAACATTAGATGCGTAAAACATTAGAACAAATTAACATTAGAATTAATTTGATTTATTTGAATGAAAAAAATTATAAAACATTAGATGCGCAAGACATTAGAAGGAATTAACATTCGAATGAATAGCATAACATTAGAATGAATTTAATTTATTTGTATGAAAAATATTATAGAACATTAGATGCGTAAAACATTAGAACAAATTAACATTAGAATTAATTTGATTTATTTGAATGAAAAAAATTATAAAACATTAGATGCGCAAGACATTAGAAGGAATTAACATTCGAATGAATAGCATAACATTAGAATGAATTTAATTTATTTGTATGAAAAATATTATAGAACATTAGATGCGTAAAACATTAGAACAAATTAACATTAGAATTAATTTGATTTATTTGAATGAAAAAAATTATAAAACATTAGATGCGCAAGACATTAGAAGGAATTAACATTCGAATGAATAGCATAACATTAGAATGAATTTAATTTATTTGTATGAAAAAATATTATAGAACATTAGATGCGTAAAACATTAGAACAAATTAACATTAGAATTAATTTGATTTATTTGAATGAAAAAATTATAAAACATTAGATGCGCAAGACATTAGAAGGAATTAACATTCGAATGAATAGCATAACATTAGAATGAATTTAATTTATTTGTATGAAAAATATTATAGAACATTAGATGCGTAAAACATTAGAACGAATTAACATTAGAATTAATTTGATTTATTTGAATGAAAAAAAATAAAACATTAGATGCGCAAGACATTAGAAGGAATTAACATTCGAATGAATAGCATAACATTAGAATGAATTTAATTTATTTGTATGAAAAATATTATAGAACATTAGATGCGTAAAACATTAGAACGAATTAACATTAGAATTAATTTGATTTATTTGAATGAAAAAAATTATAAAACATTAGATGCGCAAGACATTAGAAGGAATTAACATTCGAATGAATAGCATAACATTAGAATGAATTTAATTTATTTGTATGAAAAATATTATAGAACATTAGATGCGTAAAACATTAGAACGAATTAACATTCGAATGGATAACATAACATTAGAATGAATTTGATTCATTTGAATGAAATTTATTCTAGATCATTAGATGCGTAAGACATTAGAACGAATTAACATTCTAATGAATATGATAACATTGGAAGGAATTTAATTTATTTGAATTCAAAATATTCTAGAATGTTAGATATGCAAGAATAAATATATTTTTAAAAAACGTAAGTAAAAATAAAAAATTTAAAAAAAAATAAAGAGCGCAAATGTAAGATTCAACAACCATTCATGTACTCATTATTGAAAATAGAAAATTTTTCAATGAGTGGACAAATTATTAAATATAGTCACAATTTAAACTTACAAAGAATGCCTCTAATCTTTCTTATATTGTAAGAAATACACTATATATAGAAAACACTAGAATAAAATTAAAGATGAATTCAAAGTTTTTTAAAAATGTGCAATTTTTTATTACTTCTAGATAAATAAAACTGATATTAATTCTTATCCCTGACGATTTAAGACTACACAAAATGCGCTTGCATATTTTAGTATTCTTTTAAGCATTATTAATAATTTTTAAATAGAATTAAATAATATACTTATTCGATATGTTTTTATTTTACCACAAGTTAACGTTTTATTTTATTTGATAAATGGTACATCAAAAGCTTTTTTTTAACCATTTAACATTAATAATTTCATCACATGTTTCTATCAAACTTCGCAAATTTTTTTAACAAGACAAATTCATTTTTAGTTTAAATTCCCTACTGAAAATCATTTTTCTAAAATTCTGGGAGAGTACAATTTTTTTTCCATAGAAACCACTTGCAAGTGCATCTAACAATTTGAATGCTTGACTGTATAACTCAAAAATGTTATCGTGAAATTTAAAACTCACCTGGTCACACGAACACAATATTCTTAATATTTATCTTGAGAGACCATCAATGTAATCAAGAAAGCCGTTTTATTTCCCATCTAGATCGCATTTGTCGATTAAGATAGCCATTTTATTTTGCTTCTTCGCAATGCATATAGAATTTCGGAATCTTTGTTATGTGCATGTAAACATAACCCCTTAATTACTTGGAATTCGAACAACTATTTTCGGTTAGATGCTTACAATATTTTTTCGGTTATTTTTATTATTATTATTATTACATTCTATATGGTTATTGAATTATTGTTAGATGCTTACAATATATGGTTGGTTATTTTTTATCATTATTAGAGAGTTTTTGTATAACGTTTTCATATCGTCCGATATTTTTTTCTTCCTAGCGCGCATGCTCATAGAAAACATTGTACCTATTGCGCATGCGTATCTGTAATAATGTTTCCTATGAGCATGCACGCTAGGAAGAAAAATATCGGACGATAAAAAAACGTTACGCAAAAACTCTCTATTATTATTATCAGATTCTGTATGTTATTATTATTATTATTATTAGATTTAGTATGTCATTATTATTATTATTAGATTCTGTTTCTTTTTTCTTTCTATTCCAATACGAAGATATGCAAGTTAGTTTTACATTTAATTCTTTTTAATTTAATTCATCATGTTCAATTGTATTTTTCTTCCACTTTTCTTCTTCCTCTTTTTACTGATTGTTTTCGTCACTGTTTGGTGAGTGCTTGTTTCAGTGTATGTATTTTTTATTTATTTTAATGAAAAGTTTCTTATGTAATACCTAAAAATTTTAACGCATAATTAAAATGAAAACGTTATGACGTCTTATTTAAGGTAAGTATAGTTCAATGATTATTATTTCTTTTTCGCTTTGTTTTATGAGGGGTTTTGGTTGTTTCGTACTAATTTGTTTTCGAAAAGCTGTTTTTTTTTTTTACATTTTTGTTTGGTGGGCATCGTATTCTAATTTTTTTTGACACGAACAATCCAGACATTATACGGAAATTGGCAAATATACGGAAATACTTTTAAATCAATTTCAGTACATTTTATTGTCGTGCAAAAGAAAACCCAGATCTCTCAAAAATTAGCATGAGTGCGATGCGAGATGCTTAAACTTGCTGTCACAACTGCCATGGAGTCTCCTTATTTCTGAAAGCAGCGATTGCAATGCATTCCACCCGTACATTCGAATATAATCGCCCATAGGCTAACTTCATACATAGTAGCCAATGAGTAGGCTCTAAAAATAGTTTGGCTACAGAAAATTCCTGAACCATTGTTGTGTGAGACATCCTTTATAATAATCCAACAGATCTAATGAAACTATTTTTTTAAGTTTTCATTCAAATCTAGAAAATAACAGTCACTTTATGGTTGCAGAAAAAAAAAGTTAACCTTTTTTTAAAAAAAAAGCCTATTGTCCGTTTAGGAGGAGTTCAGTGACAAACACACGTACAGAAGAATTATATATATATATATAATGAAGATATATCGGTTATAGCCCCACCTACCGTTTACAAATGTGAATCTAGACGACCCAGGGACCCACTCAAACATATTTACAAATTTATGTAATTTTATATTTTTATTATGGGGGCCTGAATGGTCGAGTGGCTAGCGCTCTGGCGCTCGGTACCACAGGTTTCGGGTTCGAGTCCCGGCGGTGCATGTTTGTAGTGGTTCGGAATCCACTTTAAACCGTAGGTGCCGGTCTAATAGGAACGTAAAGCGTTGCGGGGGCATTGTTACTCCGCGTCCGTGACTTATCTTCAAGTTACACGGGCCCCCTGGGTAATGCAAAGTGAGTAACGTCTGTTCAGCGCTTGCCTTAAGGCATCCAAGATCAAGCTGTCTAAGTGTTTGCCAGCTGCGTTAGAAAAAAATATATTTTTATTATTCAAACATACCCAAACATATTTCTCATACACAAAATATTGCATCAAAATCTGACCAGCCGTTTGGGAGGAGTTCAGTGACAAACACATGCCCAGAACAATTATATACATATGAGGATAAATCGATTGTAGCGCCACCTACCTGGTAAATCTAAAAAATCCTGGGACCCACTCAAACACATGTACCGAAGAATTATGTATATAAAGACGGAGATATTTAAGAGTTTGTAATTTTAAGAAGAGACTTAAGAGATAATCGACACTCTTTTCAATATAATTAGTTCTATTTTAGTATATACATCTTTTGATAGTTAAAATTAATCCTTTTTGCAACCGCAAAGTGATCAATATTTTCTAGTTTTGAATGGTTTAAAAAATATCGATGTCTGTTAATACGCTCGTTTTAAGTTTTTTTTTAAATATTAAATTAATTTAAGTTTATAATGCGATAGTTTCTAAAGTATTAGTTAACTGAAATTTATACTTTTGGTGACTTGGACAAATGGACTTGCATCCCTTTCAAAGTCAGCAAAATGTGAAAATTCATACCCTTATGAAATATTAACCCTTTGCACTCGAGGGCTCCGGAGCGGAGCCATTTAAAATTTGTCTTCAAGCTCGAGGGCTCCGCTACGGAGACAATGCAAACAACAATATAAACAATGCGTTTCTTTTAATGCGTATATCAAACTTACGTGTGAATATGATCTTAGGAAAATAATAAATAATTTAATAATGAAATAATTTAAATGGCTCCGCTCCGGAGCCCTCGAGCGCAAAGGGTTAAAATATGGGATTTCAATTAAATCAAACCGACTTTTTTATGAAATTTTTATTAAATGTATCAAAAAATAAATAAAAACGAATAAAAAGTGTTTATTTCAATATTTCTTCAGGTAATGCCTTTTTAATTACTTTAACTACAATTTTATATTAATAGGTACCAATTTTAATTTTTATCATTATGAGAGAGTTCTTGAACATAGTTCTGATGTATTGGAGGAATATAAGGTAACAGATCCATCCTATCGTTGAATTTTTTCGAATGTGATGTGCCTGGCATGTTGATATAAAGGTGGTGGTATTATATTTTCAAATTTTTGGGTGATCTTCCTCGTCTGGGGGATAGATCTAGTGTTTTAAACTCAGCAATTTCATCAAATGAAGTCTTATTCATCATTGTATAGCGCAGGGATGGACAAACTACGGCCCTTCGGAGGGTTCTATCCGGCCCGCGGGTCGAATTTTAATTTACCCGTCCGAGGCAAATTAAAAGAAATATATATTTATATATTATATATCCATCTCCTTTTCTATTTTGATTAAATATTTTTTTTCTTCCTTTTTTTCAAAGGACTGATGATCTTTTTTACTTTCTCTATTTTTGTTGTACAAAACATAAATCGACGGAAATAGCAAGCACAAACAGCTTTCAATCAGTAAAGTGTTAAAAGCGGAAGTTCTTTGTTAGTTATAGCTGTAGATTGGCTCCAACAAGCGTTATCACTTTCTCGGGGAGCAGACATAGGGAAATCCAATATGGGTAAATTAAACGTCGCATGTAGCAGACTGCGCATTTTAAGCTCCCGCCAGGGGCTTTTTTTTTTTTTGGCTCGAATTCTAATATTATTGATTGTGTATGTGAAGATTGCGGATATATAGCATCATTGTGACTAGTGGTGAAATTATTATAGAGTAGCTAGCGCTTGTTTGGGTTATTCGTAGAATATTTCAACCCCAAAATGGCTACTAAATGATTCAGTAGTTGATTCAGAGTGCAGTGATTTTAATGATGAATGGACCTAGAAATATTTTTTTACAGTTGCAAAGGATAAACCAGCGTGTCTCATCGCAATTTCATTCATGTCATTAACATATTTAAATTGTTATACTTGCATTTTGTTTTTAAAATTTTAGAAACATGTATCTTGGCCCGCCAAACTTCTTTTTTTTTTTTTTTTTTTTTTTTTTCGATTTTTGGCCCGCGACCGAAAAAGTTTGCCCAAACCTGTTATAGCGTAAACAAACAGAACACACCACTGATAGCGTTTTCAACTCTAGCTGTGGAGTCTTCCCTCCCACCATGATTTAAAAGCAAACACCAAAGTTACAGTGAACAAACGAACATTTTTGTGTCATTAACAGCGTTGCCACACATATAATAAAAATAAGGTTGTATAATTTTTGGAACTGAATATTATGTCTTTGCGGAAAGTGGACTTGCGCCACTTTCAAAATAATTATATTTGTAATTTCATTTATATTGAAAAAAAAATGATGAAATTTTGAAATTTTTTTTTTTAACTGTTTATAGATAAAAAGCCAATAGCAGATTGCTTTCATTGTTACCATTAAATTTTTTTTAAAAAATGGACTTGCATACTTTCAAAGAGCCTGTGGGCCTGATGGCCGAGTAGCTAGCGCTCTGGCGATCGGTACCACAGGTATCGGGTTCAAATCCCGGCTTTGCCATTTGTGTTTGTAGTGGTTCGGAATCCACTTTAAACCGTAGGTCCCGGTTCTAATAGGATCGTAGAGCGTTGCGGGGGCATTGTTACTTCGCGTCCGGGGCTTATCTTCAAGTTACACGCGCCCCCTGGATAATGCAAAGTGAGTAACGTTGGTGCAGTATTCTGGCATAAAAAGATCACGGTCTATTTGCCAGCTGCATTAGAAAAAAAACTTTCAAAGAAAACGGCTCAAATATCTGCATCTAAATTTCAGCAAACTTTATCATTTTTTTTCTTTCTTATGCAGCTGGCAAACACAGACAGCTTGGTCTTTGGATGCCTTAATGCAAGTGCTGCACAGACGTTACTCACTTTGCATTACCCAGGGGGCGCGTGTCACTTGAAGATACGGACGCGGAGTAACAATGCCCCCGCAATGCTCTACGATTCTATTAGGACCGGGACCTACGGTTTAAAGTGGATTCCGAACCACTACAACATCCATGGCACCGCCGGAACTCGAACCCGAAATCTGTGGTACCGAGCGCCAGAGCGCTAGCCACTCGGCCATTCAGGCCCGCAAGCTTTATCATCTTAAACTATTTCTGATTAGAAAAAATAAATGAATTACATGAATGCATCATTTTAATAAAATAGCGAATCCTCGAGTTATTAGATCAGCAAGAAAGTAATTTCGGTTTTCATCTGTTAAGTACATGGTAAAAACAGAACGTAGTTTCTCACCAACTCGATAAAAACATTATTCTCTTGCTCATTACTTAAATCGCCATTGAAAAAAGAAATTACATAAATAAAAAGACACTAACCTTTCAATTCTTCATCAACAATATCTTCAAACGGACATTCTCCAATGGGAAGTAGTGGATTGAAGACGCTGTTGAGAATTGCCAAGTCGTGCTTTGTCGCCATTTTTTGAATTGTCAACCTCTGCGTGGTTCGTTTAATGTTTTGAAACCAATCTGAAGCATAAGAGTGGAATAGAGCAGGGGAGATTTTCGAAGCGATAAGACTGCACAAATCTGATTAAAATCATTCATTATCTTTATTTATGCCTCGGATTAAGTTTCGGCATTAGTTTTTGTTTTATCTCCTCAATTTTTGATAAGATCTTTTCTACTAAATTTCAGCTTCAGAGATAACTTGCGTGATCTTTCAACGCGAAGTGTTTACGAATGCAATTCTTATATCTACCATTTTGTATACGACGCCATACACAAAAAAAAAATAATAAATAAATAAATAAAATTCAGTTCACTCTGGAAATCAGTTTTTGAATCACTCTTTCAGATAGTGATTGAATTTGATGCAAATTACAATTTGTAGTGAATATCAAAAAAGATTTTCTTTTTAAAAAAAGTTACTTAAGTTGTTATTTAAAAAAAATGGAGGGGTTTGGTTTGACACTCTACGGTCATTTTTTGCACACTCTAGGCTAATAATAATCTATTAATAATAATAAATAATCAAACAAATATTGTAAGCATCCAACAATAATTCAACAAACATATAACATCTAATAATAATAATAGGAAAATAACCAAACCAATATTGTAAGCATCTAACAAAAACAAAATAAATATATAACATATAATAATAATAATAATAAATAATCAAACAAATATTGAAAGCATCTAACAATAACTAAATAAACATACAGAATCTAATAATAATAATAATTAAAATAAAATAACCAAGCAAATATTGTAAGCATCTAACCAAAAATAGTTGTTCGAATTCCAAGTAATTAAGGGGTGATGCTTACGTGCACATAATAAAGATTTCGAAATTCAATATGCATTGCGAAAAGGCAAAATAAAATGGCTATCTTAATCGATAAATGTGATCTAAAAGTAAATAAAATGGCTTTCTTGATTACATTGATGGCCTGTCGAAATAAATATTGAGAATGTTGTGTTCGTTTTAGGAGGTTTTAAATTTCCCGATTGTTTGTTTGTCGCTCTACGGTCATTTTAAGCACAATTTGGGTGAATTAGACCGACACCTACAGTTTAAGATGTTTTCCGAATCACTCAGAAACAACCATTACCACCACCAGGATTCGCACCTGAAGCCTGTGGTACTAAAGGCCAGAGCGCTGGCCAATCGGCCATTAGATCGAAAAAAAAGAATTGGAAAAACGTACATCACTATGTCAAGACTTTACACGCACGCAAAGTGACTTAAGTGGGTAACGCAAAGTGAGTAACGTCTGTGCAGCGCTTGCCTTAAGGCCTCCAAGACCAAGCTGTCTAAGTGTTTGCCAGCTGCATTAGAACAAAAAAAAAAAAAAAAAAAATGTCAAGACTTTGATTCTGTTCGAAGAACAAATTTCAAACGAGAAAAAATTCTATTGAAATATAAAAAATGGAAATTCTTTATAAAAAATTCTCAAGTAATGTTATAAAATATCTTTGTTATGGCATTTTATGCAAATATTAAGCAGGATGATTTATTTACAACAGTCCATGATTCTGTAAAAGGACAAGTATTTGTATATGAAATAGTTGTGGAGGCTGAATGAAGAGGTACTATAATAAAATAAGAACCAAAAAACAATAAATAAACGGTTTTCTATTCCCACAACTGCAGAAATAGTCTTCTAAAAAATTAATTTTTTTAGGTATTTTTGGGAATGGATCATGACTGCTTGTAAATATAATTTCTTCTCAATAAAATAGCATACGATTTTTTTTTAAACTTTGACTATAATTTCGAAACTTTTTCGCCCTATATTACTATGCTTCAAGACGATAATTATTTAAGTTGTTTTTTGGATGAAAAGGGGGCTTATTCTAAAAAAAAAAAACAAGCAGATGTAGGCATACGGAATCACTAATGCTTGTACACATTAATCTACTAGGGGCGAATTTGAGAAAAATTCGAAGGATAAAAGTTGCATTAAAGAAAAAGTTAAAAATTGAAACGGAAAATCTTTTAGAATCCTAGAGTGTTGCTAATGAATCACCTTGAAATTGCATTGGATACCAAGAATTACTGATCTCAAGCATGTTTTAAAAAATATACTAATCGTAATATGTATCGTATTATTTATATATATGCTTAATATTTTTTTTTTCCTCTAATGCAGCTGGCAAACTTTTAGACATGGACGTCTTCGATGCCTTAAGGCAAGCGCTGCACAGACGTTACTTACTTTGCATTACCCGGGGGGCGCGTGTAACTTGAAGATAAGCTACGGACGCGGAGTAACATGCCCCCGCAACGCTCTACGATCCTATTCGATCGGGACCTACGCTTTAAAGGGGATTCTGAACCACTACACACATCCATGGCACCTCCGGGACTCAAACCCGAGACCTGTGGTACCGAGCGCCAGAGCGCTAGCCACTCGGCCATTCAGGCCCGCTATATGTTTAATATTTAAAGTAATATATATATTTCATCTTTTCCTTACAATTTTACCGTACTTTGAGTGCTGAAAATTAGTTATATCATTGCCTACGAAAATAGTAGATGAAACAGTTTTTTATTCAATTTACACCAGAAATCCTCTTCTAAAAAATTAGTTTTTTAGGTAATTAGGGAATGGATCATTATTACTTGTAAATATAATTTCTTCTCAAGAAAAATACCATACGATTTTTTTTTTTAAACTTTGACTATAATTTCGAAACTTTTTCGAATCTATATTATTATGGTTCAAAGAGTCAATTATTTAAGTTTTTCTAGGACGAAAAGGGGACTTATTCTAAAAAATAAATCAAGCAGAGGTAGACAAACGGAATCACTAATGTCCGTACCTGTTAATCTACTTGGACAAAATGGAGGAAATTCGAAGGCTTAAAAATTACTATTGGAAGCGGGAAATCTTTCAGAATCCTGGAGTGTTCTAAATGAGTCACTTTCAAATTACATTGGATAAAAAGAATTGCTGATCTCGAGCACGTTTTAAAAAATATACCAATCGTAATGTTTGTCGTATTATTTATATGTATGTTTAATATTTATAGTAATACTTACATTCCATCGTTTCCTTACAAGTGCCTGAATTGCCGAGTGGCTAGCGCTCTGGCGCCCGGTACCACTGGTTTCGAGTTCGAGTCCCGACTGTGCCATGGATTTTTGTAATGGTTCGGAATCCGCTTTAAACTGTAGGTCCCGGTCTAGTATGATCGTAGAGCGTTGCGGGGGCATTGTTACTCCCCGTCCGTGGCTTACCTTCAAGTTTTACACCCTTACAATTTTACCGCACTTTGTGAGCTGAAAATCAGCTATGTCTTTAAGCTAATAGATCCGTCTGCCAGACACTGCTTTATCCCAAAACAGAACTATTTATTTCAAATATGTATAAAACGTTTTCTTAGGGCACGAAAAAAAAGCATTGGAACGATATCAATATATATATGTGATACTTTACATGCATAACATTGTGCGGGCATATTATGCAGACGCGATTACCTTACATAGCATTGTGCGGGCATATTATGCAGACGCGATTACCTTACATAGCATTGTTCAGGCATATTATGCATATTCAGGCAAATTAGAGATGATTCATGCATAGCATTGTGCAGGAATATTATGCATGCACGATTAAGAGACATATTATTCATGCTTCGTTATATGTATGTGATACAGGGCATATTATACATGTATCAATTATATATAATCAAATGTATCAACTTTATTTGATTATATATGCATATAACCAAATAAAGTCTGTGGGTTACATTTTTTAATTTCATTATAAATTGATGTTGTTAATGCATTGTGACACGAGGTGCATTGCGCATTGTTAATGCATTGTGACACGAAAAAGGTGACACCAAAAGAAAAACAGTGTTTATTTACAAAATCATTATAAAGGGCTTAATCGATACAATGTCGATTTGCAATAAATGCTCAAAAATACACTCAAGAGCCAGAACATTATGACCACCTGTCAATAACGAGTTGGCCCCCCTTTGGCGCGCAACACAGCTTCAACCCGCCTTGGCATGGATTAATACCAACACTTAATGCCAGTTAAATACCACTTCCACCTGATCACGTGCCTTCCACCTCATCCAGGCGAGTTCATTGCAAAATGTAGAGGGTGGTCATAATGTTTTGGCTCTTGAGTGTAGCGACCATCCACAGTAATGCATGCTTGGTAGCGTCGAATGAACGATTGGCGAACAGATATCAAGCCTTTCGATAACTCTTGTAGTCGTGTTGTTGTTTGTTGTTTCTTATCCCACTTGGCTGGCCAAGCCCACGAGCCCATACGTACTCATGATTGAAGGGGAAGGAAGCAGCTTCTGCTGTGATGGAGCACCCGTAGGTAGAAGCCTGACTTTTGTTCCGTGACGCTCTTACAGTCATAGGAGACCGGGACCTACGGCTTAAAGTGGATTCCGAACCACTGCAAACATCCGTGGCACCGCCGGGATTCGAACCGTAAACCTGTGGCACCGAGCACCAGAGCGCTAGACACTCGGCCATTCAGGCCCAGACAAATTCATTTTTAGTTTAAATAGCAAATTCCTTACTGAAAATCATTTTTCTAAATTTCTGGGAGAATGCAAATTTTTTCATCGAAACAACATGCAAGTGCATCTAACAATTTGAATGCTTGACTGTATAACTCAAAAATGTTATCGTGAAATTTAAAACTCACCTGGTCACACGAACACAATATTCTTAATATTTATCTTGAGAGACCATCAATGTGATCAAGAAAGCCATTTTATTTCCCATCTAGATCACATTTGTCGATTAAGATAGCCATTAAGTCATAAAGATAAGTCAAGAGATAAGATAAGACAGCCATTAAGTCATTAAGTCATTTAAGATAGCCATGATAGTCATAGGAGACCAGGACCTACGGCTTAAAGTGGATTCCGAACCACTACAAACATCCATGGCACCGCCGGCACTCGAACCCGAAACCTGGCGCCAGAGCGCCAGACACTCAGCCATTCAGGTCCCTAATGTGGGAATGCCAACGGCACGCAGTGTTCCCAGATGGTCACCCACCCAAGTACTGACCGCGCCCAATGATGCTTGACTTCGGTGATCTAACGAGAACCGGTATACACAGCATGGTACGGCCGTTGGCTCTTGTAGTCGTGATGGATAATAGAGCAACGAGGCCTTCAATTGAGTCGCCATTTGGAATCTCGTAAATGAAAACACAGAGTAAGAATGCAATAGAGTGCGCATTAGGGTTGCCAACCAGAGGACTTGAAACTCGTCACGGGACGGGTATCAGTTGTCGCAGGGTGCCTGGCTGTTGCCAGACATTTGTTTGAAAGTGTATTCATTAATCGTCGTGTTACTTCCAAACCTACATTCTTATAAAAAAAAATGTATGTTTTAGTAAGCTGTACCATCTTCTCAAAGTGTGTCCCATGGCTTTTGAACCACTTTGTAATTATTCATGTAGGATTTGTTTCTATGCTAAGCACCAGATGGAAACACTTCACGGACTATGTGTCTTTCACACCAACCTTTTGCCATGTAGTGGCAGTATTGGACCTTGAACTCTGGCCCTGGAAGAAGAGAAAAAACCCCGTTAGTTGGGCGCGAGAGAGGAACGCGGGGAGATGGCGAAAACTGCAACGCGCTGCGTCAAGCAGCGGTAGAAAATGGTTGTGAATATATCAATACTTTCTGTAAATATTAATGTAAATATATTAATTAAATATGTGTTGTTGAGAGAAAACCAACGCTTCTTTATTTTGTTTGGAAATACACCCCTAGACACCCACTGCAAAAGTACAGCCACTGTTAGACTGGTAGAGAAGTCCAACAAAACTGTAGGTTCGGCCGGGATGCATCCGTTGAAACCGGTGTAAATCTACATAAATTGGGATTTTGCCCGAGAAGCGTCTTTTGCAACCACCCAACTCTACATTCATGATAAAAGAATATTGTAAAGTTTTCTTTTGAAAGTAACAAAAATGGCGTGCATACCTATGAGTCCGAAACGAAAAAGAGTTTTTAATTCTTGATTTCTCTCTGTAGATTGGTTTGGTTTGTCACTCTACGGGTCATTTTGATCACAGTTTAGGCTAATTAGACGGAGACCTACAGTTTAACGTGAATTCCGAACCACTAAAGATGGTCCACATCCATGACAGCAATGGCGATTTCCACTTGCAGATGAAAAAAGTCGATAATCGCAATGGCCCCTATTCTGTGATTTGGCTGGTTCATTTTCGATGGCTGATGTATTCAAACCATCACGTTGTTGTACTGAAACTTATATTTGTTTGGTTTGTCGCTCTACGGTCATCTTTTCCACACTTTGGGCTAATTAGGCCGGAATATAAAGTTTAGCGTGGATTCCGAAACACTCACAAACCTCCACGCCTCCACCAGGATACGAACCTGAAGTTTGTGGTGCTAAAGGCCAGAGCGTTAGCCGATTGGCCATCAGGCCGCCTCTCTCTCTAGAAGAGGGGAAATAGAAACTGCTTTATTCCTCTTCATTCACAACTAGTGAACTTCAGAGGACCGATACCCAAACCTTTGATGCGTTTAAGGTCAATCATAGAAATGCAATTAACATATATTCATATCGTATGATTCATTCGAAATGAACCATTGCAATAGGTTTCATTTTGAACTAAATATTTAGAACATTTTTAGCTTTCGAAAAGGTGAGAGAGTTAATTAATTAATATAAATTTAGGAACCCGTTAGCTAGCCAATCTTTCCGTTAGCCAGTGCTTTATTTTTGGGGTAATTAAAAATTTAGAAATTATTGCTGATCACTTTTCTTGCACACAAAATCAGTGCATGATCAATAAAAGATAAAAAAATGTAAAAAAGATGATTGAATTAAAAATAATTTGCACTACAATACTGATAGTTGCAAAAAAAAGAGAATATTTGCCTTACAATACTGATAGTAGATAGTAAGAAAAAGACAGAATATTTGCATTACTTAAAAGAATGCATTCTTTCAAAATACGAGGGTCACTCTGAAATTTTTGAGACAGTGGCAGACGACAAAAGCAGGAAAAAAAATATTCGTTAAATATGTAAATTTGAACTCTTTTATGGCCGCAGACAATAATTTGTGGCAACAATTGCAATTTAGCTGTCATAGAATAAATTTTGGAAGAAAGGAAAATGGAATTGACGCGAGAGCATTATAACTAGTGCAATAATTTTCTATGATATTAAAGTGGTATTAAATCCAAAAGAATGCCTTCAACGTCTACAACCAGCATATGGAGACGAAGCTCCATCTCGTGCTACTGTATTTATATGGTTTACAGAATTTCGTAGTGGTCGAAGTTCTCTGCTGGATCAAAAACACACAGGAAGATCTTCATCAGCTGTAGTTCCAGAAAATGTGTCGGCCATACAAAAAATTTTATTCAATGATAATCGCTGCACTTACCAAATGATATAGAAGAAACTTAACATTGGAGCCGCAGCTAAATATAGAATTATTCATGAAGAACTTCATATGAAAAAGTTAGTTTGCCGTTGGGTCCCCCATAATTTAACAGAAAACCAAAAATCGGAGCGTGTCAGAATCTTCAAAGAAACCATAAAATTACTTAACGATGGTGAACACCGCCTAATTTCTAAAATCATAACTGGTGATGAAACTTACATACCGTTTTTTGACGTTCCAACACGACAAGAAAGTAAACTATGGGTCTTTGAAGATGACCCCAAACCAACAATGGTGAAAAGACAACGAGCAATGAAAAAAGTAAAGTATGCCGTTTTCTTCAGAAGTACGGGACTGGTCAAAGCCATCAAGCTGGAGGGAAAGAAGACAGTCACAGCTAACTTGTACACCCCTAAGTGTCTTCCAGAGATTCTTCAAGAAGTGAATGTAATGGGATTCATGCTTCACCGTGATAACGCATCTTCTCATACGGCGAGATCGACAGTCGAATTTCTCAAACAAAAACACATCAAAGTGATAGAACAATCACCTTATTGCCCTAATCTTGCTATAAGTGACTTTGGACTTTTTATTAATCTCAAGAAAAATTAACGTGGTCGCCATTTTTCATTCCGAAGATGAGATTGATGAGACTATAAAAGCATATTTTTCATCAATTCCAAGAAATGGATAGCGTGAAGCATTTAATCTTCGAAAAAATCATCTGCAAAAGTGCATTGATGTTGGAGGGGACTACTTTGAACACTCTTAAAATTTGGTAAGTTAAACTTGAACCATTTAATCGTATCTCAAAAATTTCAGAGTGGCCCTCGTAAAACAAAATATTTTCTATTGTAATATTTCCTGATCAATTGCTACTGGAAATGTTAAATAATGCTGGAATCCAGTTGTATTTCCACACACTACTTTTCCAAAGTTTAAATGATATATTACACACGACAATTGAACGAGGTCTGACTATCGTTAGAACATTATGCAATTTATCGTTGTAAAAGTGGTTACCACCGGATATTGAGATCTCATGCAGTAAAACTCCAGAGAATCAGAAACCTGATCTCCTGCCCACTCAAGCTAAATTCTAAGAGAGTGATATTTTAGTATACTACCTTAAGGCTCATACTAGATCATCTATTATTGTATGCTTTAGTACTTAAGCTATACGTATAATGAAATCTACTTATTGGATGAATCAGGGGATATCAGTAAAAAATATCTATTAGGATATACACTCAAGAGCCAAAACATTATGACCACCTGTCAATAACGAGTTGGCCCATCTTTGGCGCGCAACACAGCTTCAACCCGCCTTGGCATGGATTAATACCACCACTTAATACCATTAAATACCACTTCCACCTGATCACGTGCCTTCCACGTCATCCAGGCGAGTTCATTGCAGAATGTAGGGGTGGTCATAATGTTTTGGCTCTTGAGTGTATTTCTTGTGTGTAAATGATAAAAAGGGCCTGATGGCCGACTGATTAGAGGTCTGGCGCTCGGTACTACAGGTTTCGGGTTCAAGTCCAAGCAGTGCCGTAGATGTTTGTAGTGGTTCGGAATCCACTTTAAACCGTAGGTCCCAGTCTAATAGGATCGCAGAGAGTTGGGCGTAAGGATGACAACCTTACCCAGTAAAAAAATAGCATCTCCTGTCTCGAAATCTGCCAGTAGGCAGAGGGCCTCGGCCCACCATGGGTCTGTTGTGCCGCTGATGATGAAATGATAAAAAAAAATCACTTCAGAATGAACAGGAATCGCTTCAATATTGCTACTATTAAGTATCATCACATCATATCACATATTTAATTATCAATAGAATATAGCAGACTTGTCAATACGTTCTTCTTTTTTATTAGCGCCAGCCCCATGGTAGGAAATGCCGTTCCGCCTACTGGCAGAATTCGAGACATGAGTTGTTTTTCTTTTTAAGGGGTAGGGTTTTCAGCCCTACACTCAAAGATCTACAGTCATATTAGACAGGACCTAGAGTTTAAAGTGGATTTCGAACCACTACAAACATCCGTGGAACCGCCAGGATTCGAACCCGAAACCTGAGGCATCGAGAGCTAGAGCGTAACCACTCGGCCATCAGGCCCTATAGATGCCACTACATCATCATATCATCAGTGGCGCAACAGCCCCATGGTTAGCCAAGGGTGCCTGCTTACTGGTAGATTTCTAGACAGGAGATGTTTTTTTTTTACGGGGTCGGGTTTTCAACCCTACGCCCAACGCTCTAAAGTCATATTAGACCGGGACTTACGTGGCTAAAAGTGGATTCCAAACCACTGCAGACATCCACGGCAATGCCACTACATATTTACTCAAAATGATATTTAAGCAAAAAATACTCCCGCGAAAGATTTCGCAACAACTAATTAAAAATGCCAAACTTTACAGACTATATCGGAAATGATAATGGGTGAAAATAATCTTCTTTCAAAGGAATTTATACAGTATAAAAAAAAATAATAATAATTATTCACGAACACTGAATACATGCTTCTTTACACGATGGATACTATTGCAGAGAAGTGCACTTTACAAGGCAGATTTTTGTACTCTCGCCTCTTTGTAAAATTGCATCTACAATTTTCTGCATATTTTTTTAGCATGCCGTTTTAAAAATGTAACATTACCTCTTTTATTTCTCTCCCCTTATTTTATTTTTATCCCTCACTAAATAAAAATTTTCAGTTTAGTTAAATGAAACTTGGGTAAACTTGCTACAATATCACCGCATAATATCACACATTTAAATTATCAAAAGCAGACATGCCAATATATTCTTCTTCTTCATTGACGCAGCAGCCACATGGTGGGCTATTGCCGTCTGCCTACTGGCATATTTCGAGACAGGAGAAGGTTTCTTTTTTACCGAGTAGGGTTGCAAGCTCTACCCCGACAGTCATGTGAGACTGGAACCTACTGTTTAAAGTGAATTACCACTACAAACATTCTTGGCACCTCCAGGATTCGAATCCGAAACCTGTGGCATCGAGGGCTAGAGAACTAGTCACTCGACCATCAGGCCTTAGACATGCCACTACATCATCATCATCAGTGGCGCAACAGCCCCATGGTGGGCCAAGACCGTCTGCCTACTGGCAGATTTCGACAGGAAATGTTTTTCTTCTTAAGGGGTGGGGTTGTTAGCCTCACGCGCAACGCTCTGCAGTCATATTAGACTTCGACCTACGGTTTAAAGTGGATTCCGAACCACTACAAACATCAATGACACCGCCGGAATTCAAACCAAAAACCTGTGTTCACCGAGCTCTAGACGCTCGGCCATCAGACCCTAGAGAGACCACTACATCATCATCAGTGGCACAACAGCCCTATGGAGGACCAAGGCTGTCTGCTTACTGGCAGATTTCTAGACAGGAAATGTTTTTATTTTTACGGTGTGGTGTCAACACTACTCCCAACGCTTTACAGTGATATTAAAGTATTACCTACGATTTAAAGTGAATTCGAGACTACTAGAAACATTCATGGCAATGCCACTACATACTTACTCAAAATGATATTTAAACAAAACATTCTGCGAAATATTTCGCAAGAACTACAAATGCCAAACTGTATAGGCTATATCGGGAATTATAACACGTAAAAACAATCTTCATTCATTTAAAAGAAGTTTAATTAAAATAAAGTTTATGCTGAATAAAAAAAAATCACCAAAACTGAATACAAGCTTCTTTGCATGGGGCATATTATTGCAGAGAAGCGTAATTTACAAGGCAGGTTTCCCTCTGTTCGTCTCTTTGCAAAATCGCATCTACAATTTAATGCTTATAGTATTTTTATCATGTCCTTTTAAAATGCAACATTACCTCTTTTATTTCTCTCCACAAAATAAAAATTTTCTGTAGAATTAAATTAAACTTGGGTAAATTTGGAAAACATGTCTGCTGAAGCTTTGTAAAATGCAAATCAACCTTGACTTGTTTGGGCTTACGTTTCCATGCAAATAAGGGCAGATTAATTGTCGTTCGAACTCAGCGTTCGACGATGCCTTCACCTTTTTAAAGACCGCTGGCAGACGACCTGATTCCGAAACCGGGTTTCCTGTCTGCGGTCAGGAGATAAGGCTGTCTATCTTCTTTCTAAAATAAAATTTAAGAAAATAACCCAATTCTGCCTTTTTCTGCTCGAATTAGATAGAGAGCATTCAGAGATTGCTATTATAGCGATTCAATTTTAGTTAATTGTATCATACTAATCTGCCCAAAAAGTAAGACAAATTCTTCTTCTTTTTTTTTTTTCAAAAACTCTTTATTTACTCTTCCAAATTTATTTCATCGCCTTCAAATTAATCCTCTCCGGACGCAATCAATTATGTCGACTTTTTTTACCAATCCTCATTGCATGCTAAAAATGTCATCGGCAGGGATGGCCTTTGACGCGCGTGGGGATTCACGTTGAATCTCTTCAATCGACTCAAAACGGTGTCCCCGGAGTGGTCTTTTTAGTTTAGGGAATAACCAGAAGTCGCATGGTGTGAATACGGTGGTTGTGGAACGATTTGGGTTTAATTTTGGGCGAAAAAGTCACGAAGAATCAATGCAGTGAGAGATGGTACCAATTGAGATTTGACGCGTTTGAGGACCAAAATGGAATTGAGCGATTCTTTTGACATTCCAACATCAGCAGCAAGGTCTCTAATTGTAAATCGACTGTTTGCAAGCACCAAACCTTTATTTTTTTTTGGACATTAGATCTTCGTCGGTTGAGGCTGATGGTCGTCCAGAGGGCTCTTCGTCTTCAACGCGTTCTCTGCCTTCTTTGAACTGTTTATACCTCTTTTAAACATTTCTTTCCGATATAGGAATGCTCACCGAATGCCTTCTGCAACATTCTATACATTTCCTCAAGCAAAAATTGAATGCAAGTTCTTTGCTCAATGAATTCAGACATTTCAAAAATCGCCGGAATCAGTTTTTAGCGTCTCACAAAGCCAAGCGTAACTCAGTCACTAATGAATGTTTTGACCCCACAGATATAAAAGACAAACAACCTGAAAAAAAAACTTTGAATTCCATAAGCAAAAAGACAAAAAGCAACAACCTTCAAAAAAAAAAGAAAAATTATAAGCCTCAAATTTTAAATTGAATATTATTCTTACTTTTTGGACACAGTGCTATGTACTCAGTAGTAAAATTTACTTGCGTGAGACCGATGGGATGTAATTAATGTTTTTAAACTTGATTATTTTTTTTTAATCTGAATTCCATTGTCTACTGGCAAAATTTCGAGACAGGAGACGTTTTTTTACGGGGTAGGGTTTTCAGTTCAACACTCTACAGTCATATGTTCCGAGAACCTACTGTTTAAAGTGGATTCCGAACCACTACAAACACCCATGGCACCACCGGAACTCGAAACCAAAACCTGTGGCACCGAGCAACAGAGCGCTAGTCACTCGGCCATCAGGACCCATTTTTATACATTTAATTTAATTATTTTCTTCAAAGTACCTTTTCCAAGGTCTTTCACTAAATAAATAAAAAAATTTAACAACTTTTTTAAAACAAAATTTGTTTTCGTTAATTTTCAAAAGTTATTTTTCAAAATTCAATCAATTTATCTTATTATTATTATTATTCCAATCACTCTATTCTTTTGATAGTTTTCATTTTTGGTCTATCTCTTGAAGAGTTTAATATTTCCAAATTTTAAGCTTTGATATTTTAAAATGGAA
>BPLQ01011672.1:139426-264786 GCA_021605075.1 Caerostris darwini | reverse complement strand
AAATATACTGTGTCTATAATAATTGAATATAAATTTTTAAATGTTTTACAAAACGTAAAAACTACAACAAAATTAAATCTACTTGATTCATTTACTACTAAATATTGATTGCATATATAATTTTTCAGAAATTAATTAAATAAAACCAAATTTAAAAATATTAAATGATTAAACTAAATGCCCAGATAATAAACCAATATATATAGAGATTAAAATTTGATTTACAGTGATTCAGAAATTTCTTAAAATTATTATCTATCGAAAAGTTTTTTCCTACCAATACGACCAACGACCCTATCATTTTCCATATCATCCTGCACTACTGACTTATTGTCTTTAGATAGAAAAATATTTTGTAAGTATTTTATTTTAATTTAAAAATAAATTTTTTTCTTTAGAAATATGTTTTCTAAATAAAAATAAAATTTATTTAATAATCTGAAAAAAACTTTTGTATGTTCTTCCAGCTATAAAACAATTAACTAAATTTGCCAAAATTTAAAAAAATTTTTAAAATTTTATTCTAAAAGGATTTAATTTTAAGCAATTTAATAGAATTTTAATGATTTTAAAATGTATTTAATTGTTATTCATCAACAAGTGTTCGTGGTTCTTTCGCACGAACTCCTAACTGCAACACCACTTCTATACCCACTATCATTAAATTATTCCTAAAAACTATTTCTAATTAACTAGTTATAAATTTAAATCTGTTTAAAAGAACAATTTTATTTTAAAATCAATCATTTACACATACACGTAATTATATGAAAATAAGCTAAAATAAAATTTATTGTCGCTTATTCTTATTTGGGCGTGGCTAGCGTTTGAGATATAGCAAAGCTGTAATGAACGTGCAGTTTCCGTCAACCGAGCATTCACACTTAACTAACTCAGTGATAAATGAAATTCTGCTTAATTTAGAAACCTATTGATAATTAGTTTATAAATACATCAAAAACCAATTAAAATAAAAGTATAATTACTTGCTATTCAGAACATACTATGAAATCTACAAACCATAACAGTTATCAAATTCAAAGAAATGTCTACTGATATATAATTTATTTCGAGATTTTAATTATTCAACAAACAATAAACCTTGAGTTAATAAAACATTTAGTAAATTTCTGAATGCAGATGAACAATTCGAAGCAAGAAACCGAAATTAATAAAATCTCAGAACTTCAGCACGAATAAAATCAAGTCAGCTAAATACAATACTAAAAAATTGTTAAAAAAAAACTGTTTTAATTCAGTTCTATATTAATTATTTTTTAACTATGACTTAGTAATCAACAACATGAAATTAAAATTTAGACTCACCGTATAACCAAAGTAGTCAGCGACTCCGAAAAGTTTTTCTAAATCACGGGCAAATCTCGAGAAGCAGATTAGCAGAGCGTCAAAAACAGACGTCGGATTAGTAGCTGGATTAGGCGAGATATGCTTAATCCGCCAGGCGATTGGCGAAAAAAACCTAAAATGGTTGCTTGGCGAAATATTTGCTTGCTTTTGATTGGTCGAAAAGCAGACAATATCGCCAATTTTTCAGAAATCCGTCTGGATTCCCGTCTGACCTGTTTAAATTACTACGAAATAATTTCCATTATGATTTTTTGATATTTTTTATCATGATTTCCCGAAAACCAAAAAAGTAGAATCGTAGTATTAATCGAATGCTTTACAAAATTAATATTAACTAATAATAATAATATATATTATCGTAATACTTATCGAATGATTTACCAAATTAATATTAATTATTATATTAATCATTGTCTATTGATTTAAAAACTACTTTTTTTATTTGTATTAATGCTCTTTTTACTACCTTTTTACAAAACTTGATATTTCTAAAGATCAAATCAGTACCCTTGTCAATGCCTGGTTTGATTCAAACTTAAATGTACAAGTTATGACAAGGATGCTAAAAACAAATTTAGCAGAGCTCACCTACCTTCCCACAGATAAAAATATAATATTTCAGAAACATAAACATATAATAACATAATGGGAAAATATGTGTTAATTTTTTTAAATGAAACCTTCCATGCACTTACTTAAACATTTTTTCCTCTTATTCTTGTAGGTGTGAGTCCATGATTTCTTGAAATTTTGAAACCTCATCACAACGAAACTGCCCTTTCCATGTTTCAAAGTTTGGTTTCCAATGCCTTTGATATTTGGATAAGATACCTTCAAGAGCGGCAACATAATCGGACACGTCACAGTGAAGAAATGTTTTTTGTAATGCATTTCGTATGTTTTAAAATTTCTTTTAAAATTCAAATTTAGTTAGATTTCATGGTTTTGTTATCGAACATCGAGAAGAATTTTTATTGAAAAGGGAAGATTACAAATAATGTGTCAAGTAGCAAAAAAATTAGAAATCTAGTGAACATCGTTGACATCGAATCTTTTCTGGAACATTGGAACATCGTTGAGCATACAGATATTTTTAGTTTTTAATTCATTCAGAAAGAAGTAGAATTTTTATTTCTTTCTTTTAAAGATTGTTCTGTTACAAAGTCATATATTTTTTTGAACACGGTTGAGCCATACGTCTCACTAATTTATGCCACTATCAGCCAAGTAATGTGCGATAAGGCTGGGGGCATTAAGAGACAAATAATAAGACAGTTTAATAAATAAAATATATAATGGAAATAAATTTTCTCGAAAATGCTACATTTTTGATGTTGTGCACTAGTAAACTAACAATGTTAAATATTTTTGTCAAGGTAAAAATATTATGCCTTCTGCAGATGCATTTTATGTTTCACATGAAATTTACCTCAGTTTACAATAAAAATTATCTCATAATATAGTTTCTATGAAATATCGATATAAATATCTAGTTTGAGGTGTAAGATAAACTCCGATGCTTATGAGGAAATGCTAGTAAATGAAAGCTTAAATTAAGCCGATGAAGAACATTACCTTGGATACTTACCTTACAGACTCGTTTGAGATGTTGCAGAGGGGAACACCTATGTGAAAACTTAACTATTCCTAATTATATTGTTACAGTTCTGCACATTTCTCAATCAATCATTAGATTATGAATATAACTCAAAAAAAAGTTTCCATATATTTAATAAAATTTTTTAATCGGATAATTCTTGTATAAGTAAAATATATAACAGGAAACTATTTGTGCCTATGGGAAACTCATATAACATCAAAAAGAATTGTAATTAAAATATCAATTTCTTAACTTAAATTCTATTATAGAACATCTGTTTCGGTACTTTCTATAAAACAAAATGTCTGCTGTTACTTTCCATCTTAAAAACTTTTCAGAAAACAAAAATTAAATTTAAATGATTTTTTAAGCATTGTTTGTTACAAGTTCATTTTCTTTACAAAAATTAAATTTTATATGATTTTTTTTAAGAAATGTTTGTTGCACGTTCATTTTTTTTTCTATTCCTGAAATTTAAAAAAAAAAAAAAATAAAAATAAAAAAAAATAGCAGAAATTTTTGTGCCGAATATTTCCCACGAGAAAAGGTGAAATTTCTGTTTCCCAGTCGCATGTGTAGACAGTGAATCATTTTTAGTGCGCCAAAATAATTTCGTTATTAATATGAATGAAAGGGAAATCTGAGTTGTTTAAATGAAATTCAGATTAATTGCGCAACTTGGAGTGTTTTTTGCAGGAATATTGCATAAATTTATTTTATTATTTTGAGTTACCGTTTTGCGAAACTAATTTTCAAATTTTTGTTTGAATTCGTTCTATATTTCTACATGAAAAATGTGTTTTTATATAAATTTTGAAAATAAGTTTTTTTTTTTCTCGCTCATTTTACGCTGATCTTTAGTAATAGTAGCTTTTCGCTGTATATTGATTTTCAATATAGCAGATAATTTTATATGAAAAATTAGAAACACTATTTTTTATTTTAATGATGCGTGACATTTATTATAACAAATATAGACATTTCCTATAATTCTGTCTAATTCAAATATGATGACCTTTGAATCAGAAACAATGTAAAAATTAAATTATATAAAAAAATCATATTTAACAAACAATTCTATAAATAAATAACTAATATTTAAATGATTAAAAATTTTCTTCAACTGTAATCGCTGCTAGTATTGTGGCTCATTCTTAATATGCGGGGCTAGTATACCAGAGAGGTCAGGTTTGAATTCAATAGCGGCCTTCGCTGCAGTTACTACTTTAAAAAATTAAGGAGATTCGATGGCGATTGTGAGTAGTCCTATAAAATTCTCGCATCGACTGTCAATGAGTTTTCCTAATTATCTCCAATACGACACGAAAAAAAATGAGCAGTTACTCAAAAAAATTCACCAAAAAGGCATTATACAACCTTCATTATCTTTCATTAGCTGCGTGTAGTACGCATATATGGAACATGAGACGCAGTAAAGCGCAACAACAACAAAAAATCTGTAAAAATTGCATAAATTAAAATTCATAAATTGTAATTGTTGTAAAAATTGTAAAATTGTAATAAATATGGGAACAGAAATGACGCACTCACATTTTTTTGGGATCCACGAAGAAGTTCTGCCTTTCAAAGAAATAAGTACTAATCTGAATATTATGCTAAGGACGGTTTTAATTGTGTTAAATTACGAGTATAAGACAGTGAGACTCTTAAAATCAAGAATATTTTCTGGAATTTGCGACGACATCGATGCAGTACATTCAGAATTACTATTTTATTGCGAGGCAAGGTGTTTATCTATTGGGAAATATTTGCAATGTGTCAATGAATAAGGAATTAAAATCTCCCTTTTTCCAGCAGTGTGATATTGACCGGAAGACGAATACCTTCTAGATGGTTTATTTCAGTTATTTGGTCGACATATTCCAAAAATTAATATTTTGAATTAATACTACTGTGTCCAAAAAATAAGACCAATTAATACCCTGAATTAATACATTAAGAAGCAAATACACAGGTACTAGATACGAGTAATTAAGTTAATGAATTTTGCAGAAAATCGGAATTGTTTTGAGACATTATATTCTCAGTAAGCAACGGTATCTTCGGCAAGTAACAAAAACACGTTCTCAACCACACCTGCTCAACATTTGAGCAGCACTGACTGCTACAAGACACAAAATCAGTGGCTGCTGCAAGGAACTCAGTAGCGGAAATGTGTGTTTTAAAATATTTATATATCTGGAAGGCTAATGTGTACAAATGCGAGGCTGCAAGCAACAATACTATTCTTTAGAATATTTATATATATCACTAGATGGCGCCACAACGAAACAATATTTCCATGATTAATGTTATAATTTATCAACAAAGATTCTATAACTACGTTCTTAAAAAAAACTTATAATAGCATTTAGCATTTATAATTAATTATTTTAGCATTCAGACTATATATTTCAATTATCATTTAGCATTGATGAATTTAAAACTGTTTTGATTAACTAATGGCTTTTTTCGTCAAATAATTGTTGTATGGTTTAAATTTTTTAAAGTATAAACGAAATATAATTTGAAAAAGAAACTCGCTTAGATTATAAATTAATGCAAAAAAAAAATTATATTAAATAAACGTTTAAATTAATATTTAAATGTATGAAAAATACACATTTGGTACCCAACTGACTAGTAAAAAAATATACTGTGTCTATGATAAATGAATATAAATTTTTAATGAATTTTTTAAATGTTTTACAAAAACAATTTTTTAATGTTTGTGTAAAACAATGTTTTTAAAAATTACAACAAAATTAAATCTACTTGATTGATTTACTACTAAATATTGATTACATATATAATTTTTCAGAAATTAATAAAATTAAGCCAAATTTAAAAATATTAAATGATTAAACTAAATGCACAGATAATAAACCATATATATATATATATATATATATATAAAATTTGAAATTTTCAATTTCCAATTCAGAAATTTATTAAAATTATTATCTATCAAACAGTGTTCGTGAGTTAACTCATTTTTTATCCTACCAATACGACCAACGACCCTATCATTTTCTATATCATCCTGCACTACTGACTTATTGTCTTTAGATAAATTACTCAAGGTACATATAATTGTAAAAAAAAAATGTTTAAGTTTGCTCGTTTGTTTAAAAATCATTTACCATGCAATAAATGTCAACATCACGGCGCTGTTAAATTATTAATCAATAATTTTTATATCCTTTTTTGTGAATAAGTTTGTTTTCATGATAACTTAACGGATTTAATAAAACGATAAGCGCTTTCCATTTCGAATTGTCATGTTTTATTGATAAATATATCCCAATAAGATGCATTACTATTTCATTTGTTTTGCAAAAACATACTCTATAAATAAACAAAAATGACTACCATCGTTGAGAAATAATTTTTTTACCCTGAAATTCATGCACTGCCAATGAAAAATTTTCATCAAATTAGTCCATAAAATGAAATATACTATAATCATTTATACAAAGAAATCAATTTAATTACTCTGATATAAAAGAAGAAATCTCAGAAATGGCTTACTGTTAGTAAGGAATACATATTTCAATAAACAGTTGAGATTTATATTCCTTCATTTCATCATTGATTTCTTCTACATTTTTACACTCATCATTAATTTCTTCTTCATTTCATAATTAATTACTTCTTGATTACTACCCTCTTGACTTATTTGCTTCATGATTTCTTCATTTTATCACTGAGTTTTTCTTGATTTCTTCACTTTAAAATAAAAGTAATTAATTTCATCTTCTATTTCTGGTTATCACTATTTTTCATTATTTAAGAAATATCAATTTTAAGATTGTTCCTATTATATTGTAAGTATTTTTATTTCAAATGCATTTTATTCAAAACTAATTATTAGAAACTATTTGAAGCAGATCTGAAAAATTTTGGTTTATATCGTATCTTTAATTATCGTATCTTTAAATAAAACATAAAACGTATATGAAAAATATTTAATTATTTATTAGTTATTCATATAAAGTTTTCTTATTTAATAATTATTCTATGAAGCTCGTGTTTTTCTTTAATAAGTGTTGAATAACATTTTGTTGATGTAGAGATACTCTTTCTAATTTTTTTTAAATAGTATTATTAAATTTACGAAGAACATTTTTATCATAACAAAATACAGCAGTATTCTTAAAATATTTTTTTATTTTTACTTATTCAATTACATTTTACAAATGCAACATCGTTTAATGATTAATATCAGTTGAAAATCGAATTTGTAAATGAATATTTACATCAAAAACTATTAAACAACAACAATAACAACAAAACAAAAAAACAATTAAATCTTATTAGGCTAATCGATTTTTTCACTCTATCTCAGAGAGAAACACGACTGTTTCAAATAAAATAAAAATTATGCTTTATTTCGTTTTACTTCTCTTGGATAAAATAATTCTGCACATTTTTTTTTACATCCCATAGAATAGTGATTGATAAATCACAATATTATTTTTATAGTCAATCAATAACCTACAGTCAAATTAAACTCCAATTATTTAATTTTTTCCCCAAAAAAGTATTTTAAATTATTTAATTTATAAATAAATATTTCATTCAAAAATAAATAGATTTCCTTATTTTCTTATGTATATATCTAATTGCTTTACCTCCTTCACTCAATCGTAGATGGCAGCACCATTTCGTGAAAAAATTTAAAATAGTCCGTTTATTAAGTTTTTACTGCTCTACAAGAAGATTATTCCTCAAGCAGCTTTTCTTTCTCAACCGAAATATATTACTTAAAAAAATCTTAATATTAATCTTATATTAAACAAGTAAGTTGATAAAAACTAAAATAATATTACGTTTAATACACTTAAATGCCTTTAGTTCGTTAAAACATATTTCTAATTATTTCAGAATGTATACATTCACATTTATATGTATATATTTACATTTATTTGAAAGCCAAAATATATAACCTGTATTCTCGAAGAACAGAAATCACTCGAAGAGATTAACTTTAATTCAAAAATTTTTTAAAAACTAATCTCAATAAGTCTTAGAAATTAAAAATACGGCACTTCCCAAACATGAAAATGTAAAATTAAGAATAGTTATTTCTATTATTTTGAAAACCATTTTATTATATGATGTTAATTTTTTAGTTCTTTTATACTGTGTGAGGCAGAAAAAAGTGTATTTTTTTAAGTGAAATCACAAGTAAATGAAGAGAAGAACTATTTAGAGGGTAGAAAACCACTTTAAAAGGATTCAAAATTGGTAGTTTATTTTATTGTACTAAAATAATTCAATTCCACAAGTTGAGTATATAACATCATAAAATAACCAGTAGAAGGCATTTAAAAAATAATTTTAAAAAAAAATTCCCTTGTTATGAATGTTGTGAAAATTTAAAAATTTTGATATTTTTCATATATAAAAATAAGAATAACAGCTGCTATAAGAATAATAGCTGGTTTTACTGATGGTGTATTTTTGGTAAAAATAAAAGTCAATATGTGTGACTAATATGTATTTAGCAAGACCAGATTTAAAAAAAAAATTATAATTTTACTTACATTTATTTTTTCCCAAATAAAATCACTTCAAAAATGTTCTAGCTAAGATTTTCATATTCATATTTAAAATATTTTAAAGTCAAGGATATTACATGTTATCTTTCAGATATATAATATATTTGATAAATTAAGAACCAGATTATTGTTAAGAACAAGTAACTACAGTGCATATTACAGTACATATTGAAAATTGCAACCTTTTTAGCGTTTATAGTCGATTTTGAATCTCAGTTTCCATTAAAAATTCGATCGTTTACAGTTTTTTGTCCAAAAAAAAATGCTATCACGGTGGCGTACGAAATCTTCTCGAATTTTCAATAAATCATTTTGTGTCAAAGGATATATCATTCCTTCTTCATTTTCTTGCTTGTAGGAGGCGTCGGTCATCTTGGCGTGGACAAAAAGCAGAAGATATTCTACGTTTTCAATGTGTCTAACAAGTTTGGCGACAGCATTGTCAAACACAATATTTCCTCCAAACGCTTCCTCTAAACCGGTACCACTACTAAGACTCATTTGATATAAAGAAAGTGCACCCTGTTCAAGTATTTCCATTCCTTTTACTAAATCTATCTTAGCCTTCATAATTTTATCTCGTTGGCATATTTCTTCCATTTTGCAGAAATATTAAATAAATTAATAATTTCAATAGAACAAATGTTCGATTTATTTATAAGGCTATAATACAAAAAGAGAATCTGTTTTCCCTAAAAAAAAAAAATACAAAATTTCAATAATCCACTTTTATTAAAAGAAATTTTAAAAAGTATTGATAAATTAATAAACATTCATTTCGCAATCTAATAAATTTTGTTCTAATTCGTTTACTTTTTAAAATTAATATTAAAATTTGTTTAATTATTAATGCAATTTTTCTGTACGTAGTATTGAATCACAACACAGTGTGATAATTTAATTCAAAACAATGATTCATCCATGTCGAAGAACAACATTTTTTTTGTTAACATGGAGATTGGATAGCAACAAGATAATAGTTTTCCCATGGTGAAAAAAGACTTAGCTGCTATAAAAAACTCATTTATTCCTTGTATAACTAATCACATTCATATTTCACACAAAATTGCTATACAAATGGGTCTGAAGCAGTATTGTGAATTGTGAGTTGAGTCTCGGAATATAGAGAAACCAACTTGAAACATCATAAACCGAACCGAATTAGTAGTTCCTGTATCAAGTCCAGGGATGGACACAATAAATTTATAAGTAGAACTGTCTTTTCGTTGAGCTACAGCGACAGTTACAAATCTCTCTAAAGAAATTCTTCCCAAGTTAGGGGGCTATAATGCAGTGCAAGTACTCTGCGACGCTTAATAAATAACGCCGTTCCTGTTACATATTTGCTGTTCAGCTAGCGAATGGCCTCAAGTTTAAATAAAGACATTTAACAACAAAAATGGTTTCCAATTTTCCTTACAATGAATCATTTTTTCACGTTTCAAAAACCAATAGGTTTTTGGGCACTATATAATTGGCAGCTCAAGTGTGGCAGCCTGTTTGAAGAACAATCAAAATTATAAAATTGCATCAGAACAAAGCACCCCCTCATCCAGATGCTTTTAAAATAAGTTGTAGGGTATTGATAATCAATCATAACAAAAATTTTATAGCAAATATATACGGCGTTATGTTTGTTTCAGAGGTTTTTCAATTTTTATACAGAAGTTTTTAGTAATTTTTAAGCATCAGTTTGGGACTCTGCATTCGTCTGAACCCACATTGTTAAAAGATAAATATTTAAATAAAATATTTTTCTTTGTAATCAGTTAAGCCCTGACAAGTTAAGCATGTGACATTGAATGCCAAATGCGGGCAAATAGTGTATGGACTTGCTGCCCACCGATAACTCGTCAAACATTTGGTATTCTGAATATGTTTTTTTTAACGAATATAGTTGCCCGAATACACAGGCATGAAGAAGAGTTTGCTCAAGAAATTTTGAACTAGTAACTGTGATCAACTACCTGTTTCATTTCAAATTTAAGCCTTACCACATAGAATAGGTTTATGGAGTTAAACCTGAACAATCGACAATAAAATCTTATTCCCTTCAAATTAAGTATGTCTATATTAACTGACAGCCTGGAGAGCTCTGGAAGTTAGAGTTTTGCGCTTCTGAACAGGAGGAGCTTAATTCACATCACCTCAAGTAAACCAAAACGAAAATTCTATGTCAATTTCGCATGCGCACATTAAATCAGTATTCGAATAAGCCTTAATTGGTTTGGGAATGTTTGTGGAGGGAAATAAACTGGAAGAGCTGTACCTAGTCGGGTGTTAGTTCAAAATTGCCATGACACCAACGTTGACCCATCAAAGTATTGCTGCCATAATAAAGCGGTCCACCATCTTAAGGGTTCAAGAACACACACTAAAAAACATATTCTCCCCGACATTAGGAAATAAATATTATCCCGTGTTCAGGGAAGATAAAAACCAAATATAATAAAATCAGGCGTATGTATGCACTAAATTATCACTACATTTTGATTTTGAGCAACAGAATTTTGAAACTAGACTAAACAATTTTTTATGCTTTATTAAAAAAGTAAAAAAAAAAAAAAAAACTCTTAAAATCTTTTGTGATATATGTATATAAAGTGTATACTTTAGATTTTCATTTCATTTATTCTATATATTTGTGACTTATTTCTAAAGACGTAAAGCAAAAATATAAATAGAACTGTAGTAATATTTTATTTTGTTTTATCTATGGTAATCTTAACGGTGCAAAAAAATGATAGTAGATTTTCAGGGAATTTCAGATTTTTTTATGACTATTAAAGTGAAAACTACAATCATTATCAAGTAAAACTGAGAATGTCGACTATTATGCCAACCTCAAGATCCACTTCATACTGAATGTAAACTATTATGCGAATGGATGAGAGTTCGATTCCAAGTCAGATTACAGAAACTAGAGACTCGATAATGAGTGTCACTATTTATGCATAAATTTCGCTTTGAAAATCTACTGAGAGTTATGGTAAGTTTCTTCTATAAGCAAATAATGTTCCAGAACCAGTCAGGAACTGTTATACATAGTGTTCGAGGTCCTTAATGTACAAAAACTATTATGATATCATTCAAGGTAATAATGAAAATATTAATCAAACTAAAACAAAAATCAAATCAATAATTAAAATAGGTAGCAAAGACCAAAATTCGAAACAGTAATCAAGTCAATTTCGATATAAAGAAGTGAGAATTCGAGATGGACTATTAAGTCGATGTAAAAAAAAATTTAGATTAATGCAGCCACATTCTCGATAAGTGAATTCAAGTTCAAGTTGAATATTTTCATACTTCTCTACATTAAGTATATCATATATCTCTTGTTAAGCTATGAGTTGATATAGATTTATAAACATGAAGCTTAAGCTAACAAGTGTTCCACTAAGGTAAACACAGTCTAAGTGAAATTTTAATTCAGTAAATTTTTCTCAAGTGCATACAATTGTATTAAACGCAAGCCAAAGCAAAACCAACTTTGAACAACCAAGGAATTAATTTTAAAAACACATCTAAATAAATTCTGCCTTTCTAAATGGCTAAAGAGAATTTCAGTTTTTTTAGTGAGCATTAAAATGAAAATTACAAGCAATGTCATGTAAAAATAAGAAGGCCAACTATAATGCCTACCTCACTCATGATTTACTGCGCTGAATGCTGGACAATCGACTGGCTCTCTGGCGTGCTTCAAGTTCGAATTTTAGCGGTGGCATGGGTGGGGTTCGAAATCCATGTTTGTAGTTCGAAATCTACGTTAAACTGTAGGTGCCAGTCTAATTAGCCCATGTGTGCAAAAAAATGACGGTAGTGAGACAAACCCTGATTCTGGACAATGAATGCAAGTTATTAAGATAATGGACGAGAGTTCGATTTCAAGCTAGAAGCATGCTTTACAGTCACAGATTGCAGATACTAGTAGACTCGATGGTGACTGTGAAAATTTATGCATAAATATCCCACCGATAATCTACTGGGAGTTATGGTAACTTTCTCCTATAAGCAAATAATTGTCTTCCATCAATTCAAGAACTATTCTTGCCTCTACTACATAGTCTTCGAGGTGTCTAGTATATAAAAACTATTATGATAGAATTCAAGGCAATAATGAAAACAGAATTCAAACTATATCAGAAATCAAATCAATAATTAAGATCTGTAGTAAAGTCTAAAATTTGAAAAAGTAATCAAGTCAAAATCGATATCATGAAGTGAGAATTCGTCGACTATTAAGTCGAAGTAAAAAAATTTAGATTAATGCAGCCATATTCTAAAAAGAAAAAAAAATATCTCTTAAATAAAACTTTTTATCTTATTTTAAATTCGACAAGTAAGTGAGCACATTGATACTATACAGGGATAAAAGAGAGAAAATATTTTTAACCCCACTGATTAAACGAAGTGAAAAGATTTATAATTTAAACCTCAAAAAAGGTTTTATCATTTTATTTTCTAGTTGTTTAGGGCTAAGGATTTAAGATTTACAAGCTTTTAGATAGTGTCTAAAGATTTTGAAATAACAAGTTAATTAAATTTATGCAATTGGCACGTGTAAACCTAACGCATAAGAGTTCAGCACTGCTTCATTTCTATCTCTTCATGTTCCTCTAATCCTGTAAATTCCTAATTAACTACCTAAACTTTCAATAGGTGTTTCCTGTCTTTTCCGGAAAACTAACTCATTAAATCTGATCAGGACACTCACCCATTTAAGATAAACTCCATGCCATATTAAAGCAGAATATTTTTTTTTTAAATCTAGTTTCCTTTTTTGACTTATAGTCATTATTTTTAAATTTTCAGCGATGTTCATACAGTATTAAAAAGTACAACTGCCTTTATTTTTAAATTTGTTTTAGTTTGTTATTATTTTTATTCTCTCTTCATGATCCTCATAAATTGTGACAGTGTGTAATCAGTTCTACGAGAATATTTTTGTTATTTTCCTTTAAAATATTTTTCGAATTTTATTCTTAAAACTATTTAAATTTTTTAAATTTAATTTTATTCTTAAATATTTTATAAATATTAAATTTCCCTTTATTTAAAACTATTTATGTAACATTAAAGTATTTATTTTTATATTAATTGCCTCTGATAGGAAAGTACAATGGTTTTTAAAACCACAAATATTCTAAGAACTAGATAAAATATTTGCAATTGTCTCTTTTACCTTTTTTAACAACCAATAGAAGCCGCTCTTAAGAAAAACATTTCCATGCATAAAATTTGGAAATTTAAATATTATACACTATTTGTTTGGTAGCGAAAAATTCTTCTACTTCATAATAGATTAACTGTTTCATATTATCATTCATGGTCTGTTAAATACAATTCTGAAAATTGTAATGTTACAACAAACCTCTTCAAAATTTTAAATAAAATAAATGAAAAATATATTTATTTTAGTATCTCTTTATATCATGGCTCCTTATACAATAATTTTTTGCATGAAAATTATGTTTTTCTTTCATAAATGTTAAATCAAACTTTGTTCGTACAGATCTGCAGTTTCTAAATATGTTTTTGTTAAATTTATAACGAATTTTTCTCACAATAAAATATTAAAGTGCTCTCATATATTTTATTTTTGGCTAATTTTCATTTATTCCCTCTCATTATACAAATGAAACATCCATTCATGATTATTATCTGATGAAAATCTAATTTGCAAATGATCATTTAGATAAAAATAATTAACTATTCTATGTTATTACAGCTAGTCGAATAGATTTCATCACTCGATCATAGATGGGAGCACTACTGTTTTAAGGAAAATCCCAATTATTTATCTTTAGGTTTTGTATTATCACATATAAAATTTTGATGAATAAAACACAATACTAATCTCAAAGTCAATAAATAAGCAGATTAAACTAAAATTTGAATAAAATTTCTATTTAAATTAAGTTTATTTAATTATTTTAACTCCAATAAAAAGGGTTTCAAATTATTTAATTTATAAACAAATAATTCAATTAAAATATTTAAATTAAGTAGTTTTTATTTCTAATTAATTCTTCGTTTGCTATATTCTTCGTTATATGGCAGCACCACTGTTTGGAATATTTCAAGATATTCAGTTTATTGAGTTGTTCCTGCGCTAAGAGGGAATTACTCTTCAGACAGAGTATTTTTTCTTTCGAATTCTCGTAATAAAATTTCATTTTTTTCCAATACTCGCAAATTTTAACTGCCCATCGGCCTCCTCTAGTTTATTTCATTATATTTCTTTTGTTAAATACATTATAAAACTTAATTTACCCTTTGTTTAAACAAAGTAATGTATCAGCATTAGGATGTATGTATGTATTTATTTTAAATTGATTGTGAAAAGTTCAGTGGTTTTTAAAACCACGAATCTATTCTTTAATTGGTAGGCAAATTGTCTTGACTTCCTTAGCTCACTTATTTATCAATAGGTGGCGCCACTACGAAACAATATTTCCATAATTGAAGTTTTTGTTTCAACGAAGATTCTGTAACTACGTTCTTAAAAAATATTTTAAACAATTTTCTCCCACTTAAACAAGCGACAAAATTTATAAATTAAAATCCACAAATGGATTCACTTTCTTCACTTTTAATCATTTAATTTGGATTTTTAAAGTATACATGAAAAATAATTTGAAAAAGTAACTCGCTTAGATTATAAATTAATGTAAGAATGAAATTATACTAAATAAAAATTTTAATTAATATTTAAATGTGTGAAAAATACATATTTGGAAACAAACCGATTCGAAAAAAAATATACTGTGTCTATATCATTTGAATTTAAATTAATAATTTTTTTTTTTTTCAAGTTAGAGAAATGTATGTAAAAAAACTTAATTTAACAAATGCAATTTTTCACTGCAATATTTTCAAATAGAATTGATATCCTAGTTTATTGATATCCTAATTTAACTCAGGAGGCTTAACTTATAATTTCTGACTAAAAATACAGTTATCAATTATTAGAAAGAATTATTTGTAAGTATATTAAGCTGTTAAATGTAGATATATAATAATTTTATTATTAAAAATTTGTAAGGCATGTTAAATAATTCGATTTTAAATTCTCGGTGATCAATGGTTTATTAGTTATAAATCACTTTTCATACAGAAAAATCTACGACAAAATGCAACATAAAATATAAAACTAACAAGAAAAGCAGTTTACAAAATGTAAAAATCTACAACAAAATGTAAAAATCTACAACAAAAAATAAAAATCTACAACGAAATGTAAAAATCTACAACAAAATGTAACGCAAAACGAATGAATAATGACTCCTGAATGAAATTTTTTTTACAAAATTTAAATATCTACAACAAAAAGTAAATCTACTTGATTGATATACTACTAAATATAGATTACATTTACAAATCTTCAGAAATTATTAAAATAAAATAAAATAAAATTTAAAAATATTTAATGATTATATTCAATGCACTCATATTAAACCGTATATATAGATTAAAATTTGATTTTCAGTGATTCAGAAATTTCTTCAAAATTATTATCTATCAAAAAGTATTCGTGATTTAACTAATTTTCTATCATACCATTTTACACGACCAACGACCCTACCATTTTCAATATCATCATACACTACTGAATTATTGTCCTTACATAAAAAAATATTTTATGACTATTGTATTTCAATTAAAAAATAAATTTTTTTTTTAATAATCTGAAAAAAATTATGTTTCTCTAAATAGAAATAATTTTTTTTTAAATAATCTGAAAAACTTTTGTATGTTCTTCCAGCTATACAAAAATTAATATAAATTTGCCAAAATTTAAAAATATTTTTAAAAATTTTATTTTAAAAGGATTTAATTTTAAGTAATTTAACAAAATGTTAGTGATTTTAAAATGTATTTAATTGTTATTAAACAACAAGTGTTCGTGGTTTTTTTAACACTTTCGTAATGGCATCACAATTTCAATACGCACTATCATTAGATTATACCTAAAAATTATTTCTGATTCACTAGTTATGAATTTAAATCTGATTAAAAAACAATTTTATTCTAAAATCAATCATTTACACACACATAGTTCTCTCAAAATAAGCTAAAATCAAATTTATTTTCGCTTATTCTTACTTTGGGCGTGGCCAGCATTTAAGATATAGCAAAGCTGTAATGAACGTGAAGTTTCCGTCAACCGAGGATTCAAACTTAACTAACTCAGTGGATAAATGAAATTATGTTTAATTTATAAACCTATTAATAATTAGTTTATAAATACATCAAAATTAAATAAAATAAATGTAAAACTACTTGATTTTCAGATCATAAAATAAAATCTACAAACCTTTACAAACATCAATTGTAAAAAAAGATCTATGGATATCTAATTTATTTTGAGGTTTAAATTATTTAACAAATAATAAACCTTGAGTTAATAAGACATTTAGTAAATTTCTTAATAGATATGAACGATTCGAAGCAAGAAACCGAAATTAATAAAATCTCAGAACTTATGCACGAATAAAATCAAGTCAGCTAAATATAATACTAAAAAGGTGTAAAAAGAATAACTGTTTTAATTCAGTTCTATATTATTTATTTTTAACTAATACTTAGTAATTAACAAGATAAAATAAAAATTTTGACTCACCGTATAACCAAAGTAATCTGTGAGTCCGAAAGGCTTTTCTAAATCACGGGCAAATCTCGAGAAGCAGCTTAGCAGAGCATCAAAAACAGACGTTGGATTAGTAGCCAGATTAGTGGAGATATGCTTAATCCGCCAATGGTTTGGCGAGAAAAATCTGAAATTGTTGCTTGGCGATCAATTTGCTTGTGTTTGATTGGTCAAAAAGTAGACAACTTCGCCAATTTTTCAGAAATTCGTCTGGTTTACCGTCTGACCTGATTAAATTACTACGAATTAATTTGCATTATGATTTTTCGATATTTTTTTCGTGATTTTCCGGAAAACAAAAAAGTACAATCGTAGTACTAATCGAATGCTTTACCAAATTAATATTAATTATTATATTAATAATTGTCTATTGATTTAAAAATCACTTTGCCTATTTATATTAATGTTTTCTACTGGCTCTTTACAAAACTTGGTATTTCTAAAGATCAAATCAGTACCTTTGCCATTGAATGGTTTGATTCAAACTTAAAAATACATACAAATCATGACAAGGATGATATTTGACAAAATTAATAGAACCCACCTTTCCATGAGTTCTTCCACTTCATGTGTTTAAATATTTACATTCCCAAATGACCGTGTGGCTCTAATTAACAGATAAAAATAATATTTCAGAAACATACACATATAATAAAATAATGTGAAAATAATGTTTTTCTTTTTAAATAAAACCATCCATGTACTTACATAAATATTTTTTTTCCTAATTCTTCTGTCCGTGTACATGATTTCTTGAAGTTTTGAGACCACATCACAACGGGACCACCATTTCTATGTTTCAAAGTTTGGTTCCCGATGCCTTTGTCATTTGGATAGTATACCTTGAGTAGAGGCAGCATCTTGGGACACGTCACAGTGAAGAAATGTTTTTGTAATGTTTTTGTAATGCGTTTCGTATATATTAAAATTTCCCTTAAAATACAAGTTTAGTTATCGAACATTGAGAAGAATTTTTATTGGAAAAGAAAGATTACAAATAATATTTCAAGTAGCAAAAAAATTAGAAATCTAGTGAACATCGTTGACATCGAATCGTTTTTGGAACATCGTTGAGCCATACGTCTCACAAATTTATGCCACGATCAGCCAACTAATGTGCGATGATCGAAAATAAAGAATAAGTTTTAGTTACGAAAATTAAGAATAAGTTTTAGTTATCGAATATTAAGAATACGTTTTAGTTATCGAAAATTAAGAATAAGTTTTAGTGGAAAAGAAAAATTACAAATAATTTTGAAGTAGCAAAAAATTAAAAAAATTAATGGAAATTTTCACTTCAATATTTAAACTCAATTACATGAAATTAAATTCCAGTCACAAAAATCTATCCAAAAAATTGATCAAATTAACGTAAAACTCCGCTGACTAAAATAATATGCATATTTATATAGACAATACAAATTGGCTGGGCCGATGTACAGCTTGCACATAAAAATTAAAATTTAATGTAAAAACAAAACTCATTACAGCAATCTTAAAAAATTAAAAAGATTATAACATTCCAAACGATTTTCATTTCTTGAAAAATCTTATTTTCACTTTGAAATAAAATTATCTTTGCTTAACCTAACGATTCTTTAAAACAATGTTACATTATTAAATTATTTAATTGTATAATTATCAATTCGGGAAAGAAATTTAAATAAATCAATAAGAATAGCTGGTGAAAGAAATTTATAACAAAATAATCTTTAAGAAATGTTGAAAGTGGTCAAGGAAAAGAAAAATGCCCTCCCCTTTCCTTTTCTCTTTCTCTTCAGCCAGCCAGAAGTTTTCGTGGTTTCGTAACGGTTATTTTTTAACTCCTTTTAGTTACCGCAGTTTTTATTTTTAAAAACTTTTGTGAACTATTATTTTAAATTTTGTATTTACTAACCTTTTTACTCCTGTAAATTATCTCCGAGCGTGGGCTCGTTTAATATTCTTTCTTTAGCTCATCTTTTGGATTTTAAAATTTTGTTTTTAATAATAGTTATTGATATGGAGGTACGGGAAATTCCCTGGTACACCAACTAAACACCTACCGTTACGTTACAACTCATTTTAATTATGGTTTAACAGCTATTTTTGTTTTTAAGTCAATCAGAAAGAATTAGAATTTTTATTTCTAATTTTTACACTTTTCCGTTTAAAAATTCATATATTTTTTTGAACACCGTTGAGGCATGCGTCTCAATAATTTATATCACGATTAGTCAACTGATGTCTGATGGGGGGGAATGGAATTAAGAGACAAATAACAAGAGAGTTTAATAAATAAAATATAACGTGGAATTAAATTTTCTCAAAAATGCTACATTTTTGATGGTGTGCACTAGTAACTGTGTACTAACAATGTTAAATATTTTTGTTAAGGTAAAAATATTGTGTTTTCTGCAGATAAATTTAATGTTTTACATGAAATTTACTTCAATTTACAATAAAAATTATCTCATTATGTAGTTTCTCAGAAATATCAATATAAAAATCGAATTTATTGTATAAGATAAACTCCGATGCTCGGCAGGAAATAGTAAATGAAAGTTTTAATCCAGCTGATGGAGAACATTACCGTCACTGTTCTTGAAAACTTACAGACTCGTTTGAGATGTAGCAGAGGGGAACAACTTGGTGAAAACAAAACTATTACTAATTATATTGTTACAGATCAGCACATTTCTCAATCAATCATTAGATTATGCGCATAGCTCAAAAAAAAGTTTCCATATATTTAATAACTTTTATTCATCGAATAATTCGCATATAAGTAAAATATATAACAGGAAACTATTTCTATATATGTAAAACTCATAGACTTAACTTAAATTCTATTATACAACATTTTGTTTTAGGACTTTCTATAAATTTTGTCTGTTAGAAAAATATCTTCTGTTACTTTCCATCTTAAAAATTGTTCTGAAAACGAAAATGAAATTTAGATTATGTTTTAATCATTGCTTATTCCACGTTCATTTTCTTTACAAAAATTAAATTTTAATGATTTTTTTAAGAAATGTTTGTTCCACGTTTATTTTCGTTACAAAAATTAAATTTTATATGATTTTTTTAAGAAATGTTTGTTCCACGTTCATTTTATTTACAAAAAATAAATTTTATATGATTTTTTAAGAAATGTCCGTTGCACGTTCATTATTTTTCTTTTCGTAAAGATATAAAAAAAAAACAAAATGGCAGAAATTTTTGTGGCGAATATTTCCCATGAGAAAAGGTCAAAATTCAGTTTCCCAAACGCATATGTAGACAGTGAATCATTTTTAGTGCGCCTAAATAATTTCGCTATTAATATGCGTGAATGCGAATTCTAAATTGTTTACCTGAAATTCAGACTAATTGTGCAACTTGGCATGTTTTTTTTTTTTTTGAAGGTAGAGGGCATAATTTTATTTTATTATTTTTAGTTATTATTAAGCAGAACTAATTTTAAAATTTTTAATTAAATTAGTGCTATATTTCCAAATGAAAAAAATGCGTTTTTACATAAATTTTGAAAAACATGTTTGTTGCGTCGAAACCCAGGTCCCCGTGCATAGGGGAAGTCAACGCCCTATGTCCAGTAAACATCCTGTCTGTGGGGGTGTCTAGCAGGGAGTGAGATAACGAGAGAGAAAGGAATGTAAGAAACGGGAGTTGAACTTCTGTAACCAACGAGAAAGGTCGTGTGAGCAGTTCATCCTCGAGTGTGATGGCTGTTTAAATAAAAGAGTTGAACAACTGTAACCAACGAGAAAGGTCGTGTGGCTAGTCCATCCTCGAGTATGATGGCTGCCAAAATAAATGAGTTCAATAAGTGTAACCCCAGAGAGAGGTTGTGTGGTCAGTTCATCCTTGAGTGTGATGGCTGCCTAAATAAAGGAGATTAATTAATACAGTCCACTTCGTATATTATTTGAGTTTATTTGTGTGTGTGGGACCTATCGAACATTTTGGTCCAGTCTCGCGGAGACGGATTAGTTGAATCAGTGCATTAAAATAGAGTGATCAGTTGGATTTCCGCGAAAATTTGGCTATATTCTATGGATGAGTTCGATAGGTGAAGTTTTAATAATTCTAATGTGTTGGACATTTAGCTTGATTTAGTATATAGTACTAAAGTATAGTGTGTCTATATTGTGGATATTGCCAAATTAGCATTGTCGATTGTTTAGTTTTAGTTTTTATGTGTTAATTGCCTTTGTTTGTTGTGTTAATTTAGGTTAATTAAGGTCGAATTAGAGTTTAGTTTGACAGTTTGTTAAGTTCTGCAGTGCATTGTATTAGTGAAGCTTTAGTTTGAGTTTATGTGTTAGTTGCCTTTGTTTGTTGTTAACTTAGGTTAATTAAGGTGTTGCATTAGAGTGTTGAGTGTGACAGGTTTTGTTAAGTTTTGGTGTGCATTGTTTAGTGGAATTTAAGTGAATAAACAATGTCTGTTACTTTAAATCTAAAGAAGGATGAGCTAAAAGAGGTAGCGAAAGAGCTGGGCTTAACCATTCCAGTCAATGCTAGAAAAATAGACTTGATTGACTTGATCAAATCCAGTCATGTCTATAGAAGCAGGGTTGAGATAGTGCGCAATCTTGTGGATGATATTTTGGAAGAAAGGAGGGAAAAGAAACGGGAAAGTGAAATAAAATTAGAGATAGAGAAAATTCAGTTGGCCAAACTTGAAAAAGGGTTCGAACTTGAGAAATGGAAAAGGGATTCAGCTAAAACTTCCCAAATTAGCTATAATAAAGGAGTGAGTGATGACTCTTTGTCTTCCTCAACTGAATATAAGTCATGGCCTAATAGTTTAGATTCTTCAACTTCTAATAAGAAAATTTTACTCCATTATCAGTTGTGAAGCCAACATCAAACATGTGTAATCTTACTCCCCGACCATTTTCCAATGCTTATAATTCAAGTAATTCTGCGTCAAATACTTCTGTACAGCAAAACAGTGCAAAAACTGACAATGTTCCAGAAAAAGATGTTTCTAACAAAGTCAGTACAAAAGAGAACTTGAACGAATCCAAGAAATCAAGTGATTCAAACAGCAACACTTCTCTCCACCAAACACAAACCTCTCATATTCCTTCAACAGCATCATCTGTATTAGAAGCAAGTAAAGAGAAACCTAAATCTATTGATTCTCGCAGTGTAAAACCTGTAGTTCCTTCTAAACCTGCATTACCTGTAAAGCCCATGATTTCTAATCGACCACGTACTTCTGTGAAAGAAAATGATGTTGAGGAAAGAGATATGGAAAATTCAAATCTTATTCTTCAGAATACTGTGTTCGGCTTTGTGGTGTCTGGGTGCAGCACCACAGGAAATGTAAATAGAGAACATTGTGGACTATCCACAGATAAAGTTGATATTCCATTGAGGAAAATTTGGCCAGTAGAAGGGTTTGAGAAATTGAAATTAACAGGTGATAGTGAAAATTCTATATGCGAGAAAATAATTGACGAAAAAGTACCAGATGCTACTCATGCAACTCATCATGGCGTTTACTGGCCTGAGAAATTACGAGTATTTGATTGTTCCTCAAAGACCATGAATGGAGCTACTATCAACGGATCAGAGATAAGAGTGGACTCATCCCAAGGTCGTGGAGTTCAACGAGGAGACCGTGGTGATGGAGAAGTCCGTGGCAGTAAAGATGGTGGCTATTCCAGTGGAGATAAACGAGGAGACTGTGGAGGAGGAGAATACCGTTGAGTCAGAGGAGAGGGTTTCAGTTATGGAGAAGATAGAAGAAGCAGATATGATAAACCATCATTCGGAGGTGGTGGAGTCTACAGGAGTTCAAGCTACAGGAGCCGCTCAACTATGGGACCGTCGAAGAAACAGAGGTGGCTGGTAAGGGAATATGCACTGAACAGCAAATGCCATTGCCGAACCTCAACTGTTCGTGTGAGAGTATAACACCTGTTACAGTTGGTGTTTAATATGCTTCAATGGTCTTCAACGTTTTAATTTTGAGAATTCATCAACTTCTTTTGTGAATGTGCCTTGAAGCTTAAAACATCTAACGTAGTTTATTGGAGTGATTCGAAATCAAGTGATTAAAAGACTTTCGTGCTCATCAGAGTTGCTACAATTCCTCGATTGTCATCTGATTTCCAGTGATACCACATTAGGTGAGACCAGAGTTCCTGTCTGGAGAACAGTATCCTGATCAACAAATCCAGATCCTTGATAAACAGGACGAGAACTTTTCTGAACTGAGTGATCCAGTGCTGGTGAGAACAAACTGTTTATGAAACAAGTGACTGTAAATTTCATGAACTATTTATTGAGTTTAAGTAATAATTATATAAAATTTTAAGTATTTAGATTTATTAAAAATACCAGGTGTTTGTCATTTAAATTAAATTATTCAATTGATAATTTATTTATATTGATAATTATATATATTATTATTGTTTAGTTATTCATGTATGATAGAAACTAATATTGCTGAGATATTTCTGGTAAAAATCTATTTAACAGGAAAGGTTTTTCTGTGAGATCAAAAGTCTATTGAAAGATAAGAAAGTTATGTCAAAGAGTAAATTAAAATCTTTAAATCCCTTTTTAGATTCAGATGGAATCTTCAGAGTAGGTGGACGTTTGAGTAATGCGGAATGTAGTTTTGATAAAAACCACCCTATAATTTTGTCTAAAAATCATGCATTTACTGAGCTGTTAATTTCTTTTTACCATATAAAATATTTTCATGTAGGATTATCTGCTCTTTTGTGTCATGTACGAGAGAAAATCTGGCCTATAGGTGGAAAATCTATTTACAGAAAAATAGTGCATAAATGTGTTATTTGTTAAAAGTAAAACCTATAGTGTCAACTCAACTAATGGGTAGTTTACCAAAAGATAGAGTTACCTTGAATTATCCATTTAATGTTTCAGGAGTAGATTTCTGTGGACCATTTTTGGTTAAAATGGGTAAACAAAGAAAGAGTATTGTGTGTAAAATGTATGTATGTTTATTTGTTTGTTTTGTATTTAAGGCAGTGCATATTGAGATTGTTTCTGATTTATCATCCGAATCCTTTATAGCTGCTTTAAAAAGATTTATTGCACGTAGAAGCAAATGTGCTAAATTATACTCTGATAATGCAAAGAATTTTGTAGGTACAAACAGAGAAATTCAAAAGTTTCATGAGTTAGTGATTAATGCTGATATGAAGTTGCCTTCATATTTATGTGAAGAAGGTATTGAATGGAAATTTATTCCCCCTCTAGCCCCAAATTTTGGTGGTCTCTGGGAAGCGGCCATTAAATCATTTAATTTTCAATTTAAAAGAGTAGTTAAAGGTGCTACTTTAAATTATGAAGAGTTTTTAACTGTATGTATACAAAACTGAAGCAATTTTGAATTCTAGACCATTGAGTCCAATTTCTACTGATAGTGATAACCTCGAAGTTTAACCCCAGCCCATTTTTTGATTAATCGATCAATGAACGCTATTTTAGAGCCTAATTTAATTGATTTAAAAGATAATAATCTTAATAAGTGGCAAAGGGTAACTAAAATAGTTCAATTAGTGTGGAAAAAATGGCACCGTAGCTATTTAAGTGAATTGCAACAAAGAAATAAATGGGTCTTTGAAAAAGACAATGTAAACATTGGTGATTTAGTGCTATTGGTTGAAGATAATTTTCCTACTTACAAATGGTCTCTAGGCAAAATAATTGATATTTATTATGGTGTTGATAATAAAATCAGAGTACTTAATATAAAAACCCAGAGTGGAATTTTTAAGAGTTCAGTATCAAAAGTGTGTGTTTTGCCTAAGCCAGAGTAATTTCCTTTAGAGTACTTTTATTATATTCATGGTATTATGTTTGTAATTTGTTTAAATTTAGTACAATGTATACATATATATATATATATATATTCATTTTTTTCAATGACTTATTATATGTTTAGAATTGTTAATTTTGTATGTTAGAATGATTTATTGTATATTATTGAATGTTTAGTAAACATGTCAATGGGTGGCGGTATGTTGCGTCAAAACCCAGGTACCCGTGCATAGGGGAAGTCAACGCCCTATGTCCAGTAAACATCCTGTCTGTGGGGGTATCTGGCAGGGGGTGAGATGACGAGAGAGAAAGGAATGTAAGAAACGGGAGTTGAACTTCTGTAACCAACGAGAAAGGTCGTGTGAGCAGTCCATCCTCGAGTGTGATGGCTGCCTAAATAAATGAGTACAATAAGTGTAACCCCAGGGTGAGGTTGTATGATCAGTTCATTATCGAGTGTGATGGCTGCCTAAATAAAGGAGATTAATTAATACAGTCCACTTCGTATATTATTTGAGTTTATTTGTGTGTGTGTGAGCTGTCGAACAATGTTTTTTGTCTTATTAATTTTGGTTTACATTATATTGATTAATAATTTTTGATTTTCTCTGTATATCGGTATAGCAGATAATTTTAGTAGCTAATTGCGCTATATGTAATGGAACATGAAACTACGAAGCACAAGAAAAAAATTGAAAAAATAACATAAATTAATATCGTAGAAAAGCTTTAATGATATGTTAAATGAGCTGTTTTTATATCATTCTGCTACAACGTGCATCATATATATCTGTAAGCACAAATTAATTTACATTTACGATATGTGTTTGCACCCTGATTAAAAATTAGTGCAGCATCTACTAACATCCGAATTCTTAATTTCTAAAATATTTTTTTAATTTTAAAGTCATTTCACTTTGAGTTGATAGTTTTAGCTTTTAATTTTTAGATGTTTTGATATTTAATATATTTAATTAATATTTAATAAAATTTTTATATTTTATAAATAGTTATTTATTTTTTCCCAGTTATAACAAGACACTTAATTAAGAAGTGATTTTAATTAAAAACATGTAATCTATTTAGTCTGATGAAGTGTATTTTTTAGACAGAATTTCAATATATAAAGTATGATTCCACACGTAACCAAAAGAGGTGCTTACTAAGACCTTTTTTCGCAAACACAGACTGGCATAATACATCTCACAATAACGTGAAATTGTGCATTTATTTTGAAGAAAAAGATGTTCAAAATGACCACCAGAAAGGCGTGCCACTACGCATATTACTGCTCATTGCAGCATGTCGTTATCGATGCTACAAATGGCCTGTCGATTGTTATCTGTCAGTTCCACCAAAGTAGCTGGGGTCCCCGTTAAACAAGTGATTTTAAGTACACCACCAACCAAAAATCTGCCGGGGTTAAATCTGATGATCATGAAGGCCACTTAAACTATCCTTCTTTCTTCAGTGGAAGTGTTCAACAGGAACGTTTTAACTTCACATGCCAAAGAGTGAAGGGGCACCCTCTTAATGAAGTTGAAGGCAGGTGACTGCAATGCAGGCACAAAGTGGTAAGCAATAACGAATGAATGAATTCATTTCTAGCTAAGAGTTTTATTGCTCTCCTAAAGTACATAAAACGGTTCCCCCCTCTCGGTTACCTTTGGAATAATTTTTTTCTACATCGAAAAAAAAAATGTCCCTCTGATCATATTCGCCAAACGAAAATTTTTCCGTGCGCCACTGCATACTATATGCTATGAATTTTAAAGTTTGTACGAACTTTCGACCACCTGTACGTATATATATATATATATATATACATATATATATATATATATATGAGATTTTGTTATAAATATGTGAACGGAAATGACGTACTCACAGATTACGTAACGCACAGAGAAGTTCTGTCCTTCAAAAAAATAAGTACTGATCCGAATATTGTGTTGCAATCGTAGTAAATTATATGATGATGAGACCCTTAAAATCAAGAATCTTTTCTGCATTTTGTAAAGACACTGATGCAGTACATTCGGAATTACTATTTTATTGCGAGGCGAGGTGGTTATCTACTGGGAAATATTTGCAATATGTCAATGAATTTGGAAGTGTAATCTCTCTTTTCCTAGAAGAGTGAAACAAGAATGATGCCATGAAGTTAATGATTTTTGCAGAAAATTTGAATTGTGCTTCAGATATTATCTTTTCAGTAAGTAACAGTAGCTTCTTCAAGGAACAGTAACGCGTTCTCAGTCACACCTGCTCAACCTTTGAGTAGTACTGACTGCTATAAGACTCAAAATCAATGGCTGTTGCGAGGAAGAAGTAGAAATATGTGACTTGTGAAATGTATATATCTAGAAAGGTAATATGTACAGATACGAGGCTGCAAGCAAAAACAACTAGTCCTCAGAACATTTTTATATTTTCATATATATACACTCATGTCAATAAATTAAGGATAATGAAGTTCAGGCAAAGAAAGAGACAGAAGCAAAACAAATTTGACTTATTTGTAAAGTCTATTTATTAAACAAAAGGTAAAGAGCAAAAAAGATGCTATATGTTTGACATAATTAATAAAAATTGTGATTTTTACTCCCTGGAGCAAATTTCAAAAAAGAACCTATTTACAAAAACAGTATAACATGGTTAGTATGATGGTTAATATGGAGTATGCCTCCCGGACGATGCAATACAGACCTTACAAAGCCTAGGCATGCTGAGTATCAAATTATCAATCTAATCTTGGGGAATATTACACCACTCATCAAGCAATGCCCTCCGAAGTTCCGGTTGACAGGTGGGAGGGGGTTGACGAGCTGCAATTCGTCGGCCAAGCATATCCCACACATGCTCTATTGGATTCAAGTCCGGTGAGTATGCTTGCCAATCCATACGGGTGATATCCTCCAATTGAAGGCATTCGTCTGCAATGTTTGCACGGTAAGGATGGGCGTTGTCATCCATAAACAGAAATTCAGCACCCATGGCGCCCCGAAACATACATGTTGTTCCAGAATGACATCCCGATAGATGTGGCCTGTCATCGTTACACTCTGAACATGCAGGTCAGTTCTGGAACCAAGAATAATTCCTCCTCAAACCAGCCCTCCTGCACCACCGTAACGGTGTCGATCAATGGTGTTCTCTTGGTGGTAACGGGTACGACAGGCGACAGTGAGTTGCGGTAAGTGGAACACATCTGACAGGCCTACGAGCATATAGACCAATGTGCCCTAAGCGTCTGTACATGGTCTGCCTTGAAACTGTCGTACCGGTAGCTGAAGAGAGCTGACGAGACAAGTCTGATGCTGTGCTCCGTCTGTTTCTTTTGGCAGTAATTGCTAAATACCGGTCCTCATTCAGCGTTGTAACTCGGGGACGACCTGTGCTGTAACATCTACTCACATTACCATCATCTTGGAATCGTTGCCAAAGCCTGGAGATGACACTCTGGGCGATTCCAAGATCCTCGGATACTTCCAGCTGGGTACGTCCACATTCCAGTAGTCCGATAATTCTACCACGTAAAAAATCATCCAAATGCTTCCTTTGTGCCATAACTATGCGGTTATTGCACTGAAAGGCTTTTAAAGCGCTTGTGAACAATTTTACTTCTTCGCCACCATTCCTTATATACCCCTCTTTTACACTCTCGTCATTGAGACATACTATCCGCGCCATCTGGTGGTTTCCTGTAATTTGCATATTCTTCTTCAAGATGTGTGTGATAATTCTACAGGTGAAATTTTTATTTTAGAGTTCAATTTCTGTGTGATTCTGAATTATCCTTAATTTATGGACATGAGTGTATATATATAACGCCGGAGGAGAGTATTCTCTGGCCAAAGTGCGCTAATACAAGTCCCGAACTGCTCCAACGATATCTTTAACCGTACTCCGACCCCTCTTTCATATCACCCGAGGTATACTCGGGTCTATTATACATATATTCAATATAGATAGAATGTAAAAAAAATTATATGTTTAAGTTTGCTCGTTAGTTTAAAAATCATTTACTATGCAAAAAATCAGACCATCACAACATTCTTAAATTATTGATCAATAATTTTTATTTCCTACTTTGTGAATAAATTTGTTTTTCATGATAATTTAAGGAATTTATTAAAAATATAAGCGCTTACATTTCGAATTGTAATGTTTTATTGATACGTATAATCCAATAAGATGCATTACTACTTCATATGTTTTGGAAAAACATAATCTATAAATTAAACAAAAATGACTACCATTGTCGAGAATTAATTTTTCTACATGGAAATACAGACACTGCCAATGAAAACATTTCATCAAATTTCTGCATAAAATGAATTACACTTTAATCATTTATGTAAAGATAAATTTTCAAAGGAAGAAATTTAATTTCTCTGAAATAAAAGAAATCTCATAAATGGTTAACTGTTAGTAAGAAATACATATTTCAATAAACAGTTCAAGTTTACATTGCTTCATTTAGTAACGACATCTTTATATCGTTATTGATTTCTTCTTCATTTTTACACTTCATAATTAATTCCTTCTTGATTTCTACCCTCCTTGATTTTTTCATTTCATCATTGATTTTTCCTTGATTTCTTCATTTTAAAATAAAAGTAATTAATTTCGTTTTCTATTTAGGGTTATCACTATTTTTCCTTATTTAAGAAATAAAAATTTTAAGATTTTTCCTATTATATTATAAGGTATTTATTATAAGGTTATTATATTGTAAGGCAAATATATTTTATTCAAAACTAATTAGAAACTATTTGAAGCAGATCAGAAAATTTTAATTTTATAACGTATCATTCAAAATTTTGAATTAAACCTAAAGCGTATATGAGTAATATTTAATTAATTAGTAGTTATTCATATTAAGTTCCATTATTTAATAATTATTATATGTAAATTCTGTTTTTCTTTAATTAATGTTGAATCACATTTTGTTGATGAAGAAGTACTCTTTCTAAATATGTTTTTAATTAGTGTTATTAAATATAGAAAAATTTTATCATAACCAAATACTAAAGTATTCTTTAAAACATATTTTATTTTTTGCTTATTTTTACTTATTCACTTACAATTTACAAATGTAACATCATTTGATTATTAATATCAGTTGAAAATCAAATTTGTAAATGGATATTAATCCCATAAAATTGTACCTAAAATCAAATAGAATTGTGATTAATAAATCACAGTATTAATTTGATAGTTTAAACTAAATTCGAATTATTTACGTATTTTTCATCTCTAAAAAAGTATTGGTACTTACGTACTAACGGTACCTTGGCGACAGACTTGGCGTTTTTAAGTGTCGCCAATGGAACCCCTGTAGATTTGGCGGTTTTTCAGTGGCGCCAATACAGTAACCCCTGCAGATTTGGCGCTTTTTAAGTGCCGGCAATCTTAACGGCTGTAGATTTGCTGAGTTTCGACGCCATATTGTTTTGATACGAAAATGCGTATTTGGGATTTGCCAGAAACGGAGCACGATGCAATTTTATTTTTCCAGGAGCGAAATATTTTACCAAAACAACGAAAATGTCCCAATTCCCATGACATGAAACTTTATTTTGGTGAACGTAAGTTTTGGAAATGCAATTTCAGTCAGTGTGCTCATCGTGTGGGATTCCGAAAAGACAACTGGTTTGAAGGAAGCAGAATTCCATTTCGTACAGCTTTGAGATTCATATACTGCTGATGCGAGGAGTTGACGTCGATTAAATTTTGTGAAAAGCAACTTGATATATCGGATAAAACTGTTATAGATTGGAACAATTACATGCGTGAATTATGTGTCTTGGATATGGTGAATAAACCAAAAAAATGGTAGGTGGACCAGATTTCATTGTGGAAATTGATGAAAGTTTGTTCACTAAACGTAAAAGTCGTTGTGGTAGGCATTTTTAAATCGTTTGGATTTTAAATGAAGTGTTTTATATATTTTATTGTTTTGATTTTAAATGAAGTGTTTTATATATTTTATTGTTTTGATTTTAAATGAAGTGTTTTATATATTTTATTTGTTTTGAATAAAAATATTTTGAAAGCGTTTTGATTGTTTTTTAAGTGTGGATTGGCGCCACTTAAAAGCCGCCAAATCTGTAGCGGCGGTTGGCGCGTTTTCACTAATTGTCGCCAAGGTACCCTTAGTACATAAGTACCAAATTATTTTAAATGATTTAATTTATAAATAAATATTTCATTAAAAAATAAATAGATTATATTATTTATATATCTAAATGTTTTGCTTCCTTCACTCGATCATAGATGGCAGCACTATTACTTGAAAAAATTTTAAATAGTCCGTTTATTATGTTTTTACTGCTCTACATGAAAATTATTCCTCAAACAGACAGATCAAACAGAAAATTATTCCTTTCTTTTTACAACCGAAGTTTATATTTAGTTTTATTCTATAATATGATGTTTTAGTTCTTTTATACAGTGTGAGGTAGAGAAAAAGTGATTTTTTTAAGTGAAATATTAAATTAATAAAAGGAAGAACTAATTTTTAATCATGTTGTCACTTTACTGTTTGAAGTGGACCATTATTAATAAAAAAATTACTCCTACTGCCTCATAGATAAATAGCTCCTTGTGCAGAGTCCCAAAGAAAGTCTAAGTGGAAGCCAGCGCCCGATAATATAAACATCCTGCCTGCTTGGGGTGTGCTGGTAGGAAGGAGATAGAAATGTAACACCAGCAGAGTGCATTTGATTTTCGAATAAAGGAGTCGTGTTTTTTTACAATCCACTAAGTGTTTCTTCCTCAGACCATAACAGTGTGGTCCTAGTTGACGCAGGTGACTAGATCAGAATTATGTGAAGTTTGGATTCGAGGATTAATTTGAATCAGAGTAGGGTGCGATTTTTTCTACTGATTTTGAGATCCATTAAAATGAGTGTGTATTTGGAATTGGACTTAACTAGGGAAGGTGATAAAAAGATGATAGAAATTAGAAATTTAATTCAGAAAAGTTTAATTTTTAAAACTAAAACGGATCTCGTTAATAGCATAATTGAATCTTTAAAAGTGTGCGGGGAAGCTGAAAAGAGGATGCGATCAGAAAGATTGGAGATCGATAAAATGAAAGCTATTCAGAATTTAGAGTTGAAGCCGTTTAAACATAGACAATTAGAAAAAGAAATAGAGTTAACCTGCGGAAGAAAAGGTCGAATGACTTCAAAACTGAATCTGTACATGATCTTAAGTTTAATTAAAAGTGTATTGTCGTAGTGAAACATTGTGTAGAGCCGAGTCATTCCACTTAGTTTTTCAGTCCCTTGAGAAGGCATTTAAAGTGAAAATGTATCAGAACAGTTAAAATCAGAAATTCTGGATTGTAAAAATTCCGGCATATGTGGCTTGTGAAATTTATATATCTAGAAAGCTAATATGTACAAATATGAGGCTGCAGGCAGAAAAACCTAGTCCTCACAATATATATATATTATTATTATTATTATTAATAATAATAATAATAATAAATAATTTTCATATCCTTCATTGTGAATAAGTTCGTTTTTCATGATAATTTAAGGAATTTAATCAAAAGATAAGGGCTTTAATTTCGAATTGTAATGTTTTATTCAGAAGTATATCCCCAAAAGATGCATTACTACTTAATTTGTTTTGCAAAAACATAATTTATAAATAAACAAACATGACTATCATTGTTGAAAATTAATTTTTCTACACTGAAATTCATGCATTGTTAATGAAAAAATTTCATCATATTACTCCATAAAATGAATTACACTTTAAATATTTATATAATGAAATATTTTCAAAGAAGCCACATTTCAATAAACAGTTCAGATTTATATTCCTTTATTTCAGTATTGATATCTTTATTTCATCATTGATTTTTACTACATTTTTACACTTCATCATTAATTTCTTTTTGATTTCTTCATTTCATAATTAGATACTTGATTTCTTCATTTTATCATTGAGGTTTCCTCTATTTCATTTTAATATTAAAGTAATTAATTTCATTTTCTATTTTGAGTTGTCTGTATTTTTCCTTATTTAAGAAATAACAATTTTAAAATTGTTTCTATTGTATTGTAAGGTTTTTTTATTTCAAATATACTTCATTCAAATCTAATTAGAAACTATTTGAAGTAGATCTAAAACTTTTGCTTTATAACTTTTGTTTTGTTTTTGTTTTATAACGTATTTATACTTATACGTTTTATGTTTATTTAAAGTTTAATTAAATATTATTATGAATAATCTTTAATTGTTTAGTAGTTATTCATATTAAGTTTCCTTATTTAATAATTATTATATGAAAATCATGTTTTTCTTTGTGTCGAATAAAACTTGTTGATGTAGAGGTACTTTTTCTAAATATGTTTTTACAAGTATTATTAAATTTATAGAGAACATTTTTATCATAACCTAATACTGAAGTATTCTTTCAAATATTTTTGAATTTTCGCTTATTTTTACTTATTCACTTACATTTTACAAATGTAACATCCTTTAATGATTAATATCAATTCAAAATCGATTTTGTAAATGAATATTTACATCAAAAACAATCAAATAACAACACAACACAACATAACAATCAAACATTATTAGACTAATTGATTCTGTCACTCTATATCAGAGAGAAACATGAATGTTTCAAACAAAATCAAAATTAATCTTTATTTTGATTTGCTTCTTCTGGATAAAATTATTCTACAGATTTTTCCTTACATCCCATAAAATACTGATTGATAAATCACAATATTATTTTTATAGTCAATCAATAAACTTAAGTCAAATTAAATTCGAATTATTTACGTATTTTTCATCTCTAAAAAAGTATTTTAAATGATTTAATTTATAAATAAATATTTCATTAAAAAATAAATAGATTATATTATTTAATTATTTATATATCTAAATGTTTTGCTTCCTTCACTCGATCATAGATGGAAGCACCATTGCTTGAAAAATTTTTAAATAGTCCGTTTATTAAGTTTTTTCTGCTCTACAAGAAAATTATTCCTCAAGCAGACAGTTTTTCTTTTGACAACTGAAGAACACTATTTGATAAATCTTAATATTAATCTTGTATTAAACAAGTAAGTTGATAAAAACTAAAATAATATTACATTTAATACACTTAATGCTTTTAGTTCATTAAAACATATTTCTAATTAGTTCAGAATTCATACATTCAAATTTATATGTGCATATTTACATTTATCTTGCAAGCAAAAACATATTATTTGTGTACTAGAACAATAGAAATCACTCGAAGAGATTATCTTTAAATCCCAAAATTTTAAAAATCTAATCTCAGTAAGTAAGTCATAGAAATTAAAAATAAGCCACCTCCTAAACATGAATATGTAAAATTAAGAATAGTTATTTCTATTATTATGAACACTTTTCCATTATATGATGTTAATGTTTTAATTCTTTTATACAGTGTGAGGCAGAAAAAAGTGTGTGTTTTTAAGTGAAATCACAAATAAATAAAGAGAAGAACTAATTTTTAACCATGTTGTAATCATTTAATCGGGTAGATGGTAGGCAACCACTTTAAAAAGGTTCAAAATTGGTAGTTTTATTATATTGAATAAATTTTATTATACTGAAATAAATCAATTCCACAGGTTAGGTATATAAAATCATGAAATCAACAGCAGAAAACAATAAATAATTTAAGAAAATAATTTTTAAAAAATCCCCTTATTATGTTAATGAAATGTTATGAAAATTTTAAAATTTTGATATTTTTCATATATAAAAATAAGAATAATAGTTGCTATAAGAATAATAGCTGTTCTTACGGATGGTGTATTTGTGGTAAAAATAAAAGTCAATCTGTGTGACTAATATGTATTTAGAAAGGCCAGATTTAAAAAAAATATACATATAATTTTACTTATATTTATTTTCTCGCAAATAAAATCACAGAAAAATGTTCATGTTAAGATTTTCATTTCATGTTTTTATAAAATATTTTAAAATCAAGGATAATACATGTTGTCTTTCAGATACTTATTTTTTTGTTTAATTTTATAACAAGATTATTGTTTAGGACAATAATTACAATGCATGTTACATATTGAAGATTACAATCTTCGGAGCATTTTTAGTCCTTTTTGAATATCAGTTTTCATTAGAAATACGATCTTTTAAAATTTTTGCCCAAAAAAAAATTCCATCACGGTGTTGCACGAAATCTGCTCGAATTTTCAATACATCATTTTGTGTCCAAGGGTATATCATTGCTTCTTCGTTTTCTGGCTTGTAGGTGGCGTCGGTCATCCTGGCGTGGACAAAAAGCAGAAGATATTCAAGGTTTTCAATATGTCTAACAAGTCTGGCGAAAGTAGTGTCAAACACATTATTTCCTCCAAACGTTTCCGCTAACTGTTTACCACTAGGAAGACTCATTTGATATAAAGAAAGTGCACCCTGCTTAAGCAATTCCATTCCTTTTATTAAATCTATCTTAGCCTTGATAATTCTATCTCTTTGGGCTGTTTCTTCCATTTTGCCAAAATATTCAATGAAATTAATAAATTCAATAGCAGAAATGGCTATAATACAAAAAGATAATCTGTTTTCCCTAAAAATAAAAAAAAATAAAAAATTTCAGTAAGCAACTTTTATTAAATGAAATTTTAACAAATATTGACAAGTTAATAAACATTCATTTTACAATGTAATAAATTTCATTCTCATTCGTTTAATTATTAAAATTTGTTTAATTATAAATGCAATTTTCTTGTACGTATTATTGAACCACAGCACAGTGTGTTTAATTCTAAAAAATGATTAATCAATGCCAAAGAACGAAATTTTTGTTTGTTCACATGGAGATTGAGTAGCAACAAGATAACAGTTTTCCCATGTTGAAAAAGGATTGAGCTGCAATAAAAAAATTATTTATTCCATGTATAACTAATCATATGCATATTTCATACAAAATTACTATACAAATAGGTCTGAAGCAGTGTGATGAATTGTCAGTTGAGCTTCGGAACATAGAGAGCCCGACTTGAAACATGACAAATCGAACCGAACCGAGTCAATAGCACCTGTACCAAGGCCAGGGATGGGCACCATAAATTTATAAGCTGGACTGTCTTTTTGTTGATCTAGAGTAACAGTCACTAATCTCTCTAAATAAGATCTCTCCAAGTTACGGTGCTACAATAACCAGTACAAGTACCATGCGACACTTTCTAAATAAAGCCGAATCTGTTATCTATTTGCTTTTCTGGTAGCGAATGGCCTCAAGTTAAAATACGGACGTTTAACAACAACAAACCATCGAAAAACACAAACGAGCAAACATTGTCATGTGCGGAGATTCAAATACAATTTATTAAAAGATAACTTATGCAAAATAATACTAGGTTAAAAGAATAAAGGTTTGCATTAGGATGAATGCAAAATTAACGAAATTGTATTTAGTAATTAATTTGACTGAGTGTCCCTAGTATCCTCTCATAATTTTTTATTTAAAGCGGTATCCAAAATTTTTAAGAATAAAAATAACGCGTAAATCAAAAATTTGATGTTTGTGATTTCTAATTTTCTTTATAATGATAGCAACAATGATTAGGTTTTTAGGCACACTATTAATGACAACTCAAGTGTGGCAGCCTGTTTCAAGAAGAATAAAAATTCTAGAATTGCATCAGAACTAAGAATCCCCACTCGTCCAGATGGCCTGTTCAATAAGTTAGCATTGATTAATCAATCATAACAAAAATTTCATAGTAAATATATACGGCGTCATGTTTGTTTCGGTTGTTTTTCAGTTTTTATATAGAAATTCTGAATAATTTTTAAGCTTCAGTTTGGTGTTCTGCATTCGTCTGAACCCACACAGTTAAACGTTAAATATTTAAATACAATATTTTTTCTTTGTAATCAGTTAAGGCCTCACATGTTAAACATGTGATATGAGTGCCAAATTCCGGGAAAAATTATGGACTAATTGTCCATCGACAAGTAGTGTATGGCTCAACAAAATTTTAGTATTCTGCATATGATTTTTTTTCGAATACAGTTGCCCGAATACACAGGCATCAAGATGAATTTGTTCAAGAAATCTTGAACTAGTAACCGAGATCAACTACATGTTTCATTTAAAATTTAAGTCCTACCACATAGAATAGTTTTATGGAGGTAAACCTAACCTATCGACAACGAAATCTAACTCCCTTCAAATTAAGTATGTCTATATTAACTTGAGGCGGCCTGGAGAAATCTGGACGTTAAATATCGTCTATATCCTGTTAGAGTCCTCTGAACAGGAGGAGCTTAATTCATATCACTTCAAGTGAACAAAAACGAACATTTCTAAGTCATTTCGCATGCGCACATTAAATCTGTATTTGAATAATTCACTAATTGGTTTGAAAATGTTTGTGGAGGGAAATAAACTAGAAAAGCTGCACCTAGTTGGATATTAGTTTAAAATTGCTATAGACACCAACATTGAACCATCGAAGTCGTGCTCCAATAATAAAGCTGTCGACAAGCTTAAGGGGTTCATGAACCCACACTAAGAAACTTATTTATCCCGACATTAGAAAAAAATATCCCGTGTTCAGGGAAGATAAAAACTAAATATGATAAAATTAGCCGTATGTATGCACTAAATTATCACTACATTTTGCTTTTGAGCAACATAATTTTGAAACTAGACTAAAAATTTTTTATGCTTTATTAAAAAAGTATTTATCTCTTAAAATCTTATATGATGTATATATATATAAAATGTATACATTCGACTTTCATTTCATTTATTCTATATATTTGTGACTTATGTCTAAAGACGTAAATCAAAAATATAAATAAAAACGCAGTACCATTTTATTTTGTTTTATTTATGGTAATCTTCACGGTGTAAATAAAAAATGAGAAAACATTGAATAATTTCGTCAATCGACAACAAGTTTGGTATTATGCAATTCTAAGTATCCTCATAAACCCCATTTAAATTACATATAATTCGTGAGAAGACTATGAAAGCCTAAAATAATGGAAGGTCATTGATTTGCATTCCTCGTGAAGGTTACAGAGGTTGCATTCTTCCACAAACAACTCATTTTCACAATGGGTTTATATAAATGAGCAAATGTATGCCTTAGCTGTAAGTCACACGTCGAAAATAATCTGTTTATTTTATTATTAATGTCTTCAAGTCATGCAGTTGAAGAAGACATTTAATGGATTTCTTCGTACAATATATAGCTAATTGTTAATGAATATAACTTTAGCAGATTTTCTATTGTCGTCTGATTTCCAGTGGCACCACATTAGATAGACCAGAACCCTGCTGATCTTATTTCGCGAGGAGTGGATCCTCATAGACAATGAATTGCGGTGGAACGGACCAGAGTTTCTGTGTAGAATAGTATCCTGGTCAATCGATCCAGATCCCTGATAAACAGGACGAGTGCTTTTCTGAACTGAGAGATTCATCCAGTATTGGTGAGAACAAATTTTTTATGTTACAAGTGATCCTTTACTGAGTTTAAATAATAATTATATAAAGGTTTTACGTATTTTAGGTTACATATATAGATAGATATTTCTGGGATATTTTTCTGAGATATTTCTTGTAAAATCTATTCATCAGGAAAAGTTTTCCTGTGAGATTAAAAGTCTATTGAAAAGTAAGAAAGTTATGTCAAAGAGTAAATTAAAATCTTTAAATTCGTTCTTTGATTCAGATGGAATCTTAAGAGTAGGTGGGCGTTTTAGGAATGCCGAATATAGTTTTGATCAAAAACACCCTATAATTTTGCCTAAAAATCATGAATTTACAGAAATGCTAATTTCTTATTACCATATAAAATATTTTCATGTAGGATTATCTGCTCTTTTGTATCTTGTACGGGAGAAATTTTGGCTTATAGGTGGAAAAATCTATTTGTAGAAAAATAGTGCATAAATGTTTTATTTGTTTTAAAGTAAAACCTATAGTGTCAACACAATTAATGGGTAGTTTACCAAGAGATATTTAATTAGAGATATTACCATTTAATGTTTCAGGAGTAGATTTCTGTGGACCATTTTCGGTTAAATTTGGTTAACAATGAAAGAATATTGTGTGTAATATGTATGTATGTTTGTTTGTTTTGTATTTAAGGCGGTGAATAGTGAGGTTGTTTCTGATTTATCATCCGAGTCCTTTATAGCTGCTTTAAAGAAATTTATTGCACGTAGAAGAAAGTGTTCTAAATTGTATTCTGATAATGCAAAGAATTTTGTAGATGCAAACAAAGAAATTCAAGAGCTTCATGAGTTGGTCATTATTCCTGATATGTTATCTTCATATTTATGTGAGGAAGGTATTGGAAGTTAAATGAAAATTGAGTGAATTTAAAGTTATTGCTCCTCGTGCCCCAAATTTTGGTGGTCTCATGGAAGCTGCTATTAAATCATTTAAGTTTCATTTTAGAAGAGTAGTTAAAGGTGATAGTTTAAATTATGAAGAGTTTTTAACTGTGTACAAACTGAAACAATTTTGAATAAGTGGCAAAAGGTAACTAAAATAGTTTAATTAGTGTGGAGAAAAGGACAACGTAGTTATTTAAATGAAGTGCAACAAAGAAATAAATGGGTATTGGAAAAAGACAATGTGAACATTAGTGATTTGGTGTAATTGGTTGATGATAATTTACGTACTTACAAATTGTCTCCAGGCAGAATAATTGATATTTATTATGGTGATAATAATAAAATCAGAGTTCTTAATGTAAAAACCCAGAGTGGAATTTTTAAGAGACCAGTATCAAAAGTGCATATTTTGAATATGCCAGAGAAATTTCTTTTAGAATATTTTTGTTTATATTCATAGTGTTATATTTGTAGTTTGTTTATATTTAGGGCAATGCATATATATATATTCATTTTTCCAATGATTTTATTGTATATTTAGAATATAATTTTTGTATGTTAGAATGATTTTATTGAATGTTTAATGAACATGACAATGGACGGTGGTATGTTGCCTCATGGATAAATAGCTCCACGTGCATAGTAAAAAAAAAAAAGGGAAAAACAATCTAAGTGGAAGCCAGCGTCAGATAAGTAAACATCCTCTCTGCGTGGACGTGACCTGACTGGAGGGAGAAAGAAATGTAACACCAGCAGTGTGCGTTTTGTTTTCAAATAAAACAGATGTGTTTTTACAGTCCACTTTCTGTGTTATGTGTTTTATTCTTAGACCATAACAGTGACAAATATGTATTTAGGAAGGCCAGATTTAAAAAACACATTATAATTTTACTTATAATGTAGGTAATTTATTTTTTCTCAAATAAATTAACTACAAAAATGTTCGTGCTTACATTTTCAGATTCATATTTAAAATATTTTAAAATCAATGATATTATATATTATCTTTCAGATATTTTTTGTTAGTTTAACAACCAGAGTATTCTTAAGGACAATAATTACAATGCCTGTTACACATTAAAAATTACAATCTTGGAGCGTTTTTAGTCCATTTTGAATCTCAGTTTTCTGTTGAAATTTGATTCTTTACAGTTTTTGACAAAAAAAAAATGCAATCACGGAGGTGTACGAACTCTTCTCGAATTCTCCTTAAATCATTTTGTGCCCAAGGATATATGAGTGCTTCTTCATTTCCTGGCTTGTAAGAGGTGTCGGTCATCCTGGCATGGACAAAAAGCAGAAGATATTCTACGTTTTCAATTTGGCTTACAACTTTGGCGAGAGCATTGTCAAACTCAGTATTACCTCCAAATACTTCCTTTAAATGGTTAGCATTGCAAAGAGTGAATTGATAAAAATAATTTGTAGCCTGTTCAAGAAATGTCACTCCTTTTACTAATTTTATCTTAACCTTGATAATTTTATCTCGTTGGCGCATTTCTTCCATTTTGCAGAAATATTAATAGAAATTAATAAATTCAATAGCAGAAATGTTCTATTTATTTATAAGGCTATAAAACAAAAAGAGAATCCGTTTTCCCTAAAAATAAAAATAAATACAAAATTTCAGTAATCAACTTTTATTAAAAGAAATTTTTAAAAGTATTTACGAATTAATAAACATTCATTTCGCAATCTAATAAAATTCGTTCTCAATTAAAATAAATATTAAAATTTGTTTAATTATTTATGCAATTTTCCTATATGTAGTATTGAATCACAACACAGTCTGTTAATTTAATTCTAAAAAATGATTAATCAATGTCAAAGATATTTTTAAATAAGAAGAAGATATCGATAATATCGAAGATATTTTTAGATAATTTTTTTTTGTTAACATGGAGATTAAGTAGCAACAAGATAATAGTCTCCCCATGTTAAAAAAAGACTCAGAAGCTATAAAAAACTCATTTATTCCATGTATATCTAATCATATGCATATTTCATACAAAAGTACTATACAAATAGGTACGAAGCAGTATGGTGAATTGTGAGTTGAATTTCGGAACATAGAGAGCCCCACTTGAAACCTGGCAAACCGAACTGAATCAATAATTCTTGTATCAAGGCCAGAGATGGACATGGATAAATTTATAAGCAGGACTGTCTTTTCGTAGAGCTGGAGTAGGAGTTACAAGTTTCCAGTGAAGCTTCCTAAATAACGCCGAATCTATTACGTATTTACTGTTCTGGTAGTGAATACCCTTAAGTTAAAGCACCGACATTTAACAACAATAGACCATCGAAAAACACAAACGAGCAAACATTGTCATGCACGTAGATTCAATTACAGTTTATTAAAAGAGAACTTATGCCAGATAATGCTAAGTCAAAAGCAGAAAGGTTTGCATCAGGATGAATGATAAATTTATGAGTTAAACTATATTTATTTCTTAACAAAATTGTATTTAGTAATTAATCTGACTGAATGTCCCTGGTAACCTCTCATAATTTTTGTATTTATAGCGGTATGCAAAATTTCTAAGAATAAAGATAAAGCGTAAACCAAAATTTTGATGCTTATGGTTTCTAATTTTCTTTATAATAAATCATTGTTTCACGCTTCAAATACCATTAGGTTTTTAGACACGCTATAAATGGCAACTCTAGTGTGGCAGCCTGTTTCAAGAAGAATCAAAATTACAGATTTGCATCAGAACTAAGCACACCCACTGGTTCAGACGTCATATTCAATAAGTTGTAGAGTATTCAATAATCAAACACAACAAAAATTTTATAGCAAATAAATAGGAGGTCATATATTTGATAAAGTTTTTTTTTCAGATTTATACAGTTCTGAATAATTTTTAAGCATCAGTTTGAGGTTAAAATATGAACTAAACATTAAATATTTAAATAAGGCCTGACATGTTAAACATGTGACTTGAGAGTCATATGCCGACAAGCCGTTCATGGAATACTTGTCCACCGACGAGTAGGGCATGGCTCGTAAGGCCTTTGGTATTCTATGTATGTTTTTTTTCGAACACAGTTTCCCGAATGCACAGGCATGAAGTAGAATTTGCTCAAGAAAGCTTGAACTACTGACTGTGATCAACTACCTGTTTCATTTCAATTTTAAGTCCTACCAGCAGGAAAAGGTTTATGGATGCAAACCTAACCTATCGACAATAAAATTTAATTAGGATTACTTAAGTCAAAAGCAAAGAGAAAAAAAACTGAAATCTGCTCGGCAAATTTCAACATTGGAGAACGGATTGGAAACTCAGGAATATGGCAATGTTTAATAATGCACGAGATATATGAAGCAATTGATTGTAATACTACAAGAATGGCCAAATTCAAATATCCGTATGAATATAACAACGTTGAATAGATCAAGAACTTTATGAAGAATGAATTGTTCAAGAATCTCCAAAAGAATATACAAAAGTAAGATACATGTCGTCGCAAATTAAGAATAAAGTATTCCAAATTCTGCAAGAAACGAAATCACATACAATACCCAAAAGAATATATCAAAGTTTGAAAATATTAGTCGTAAATGAAAAATGAAGTATTCCAAATTCTACAAGAAACACTATGACATTCAATAGTCAAGTGAATATATCAAAGTTTGAATATTCTAGGCACAAATGAAGAATGAAGTATTCCGAATACAACAAGAATCACTATCATATTCAATACCCAAAAGAATATATCAAAGTTTGAAAATTCTGGTCCTAAAGGAAGAATGATGTATTCCAAATACAATAAGAAGCACTATACAGCTCAATAGGCAGGGGAAAATGCCAAAAGTCATAAATATGAAACTTCAAGAAGAAGGAATTGATCAACGCACTACGAGTACTTATAGCTATTGGATATACAAATATTTAAAATCCCAAGCAAAACGTGTCAAGTGCTTCAAAACCATACTACAAAACACTTCAAGCAAAAGCCAAATGATCCAGGAAATTTCTGAGGATTAACGTTATTTATGAATCATTTCAAGAGTTAAGGGGCCCAAACTATTATTTTTCCGCCAAAATTTGCAAATTTGGAATGGAGTTTTATTTGCTTGCTGCACTTTTTCGATTGCGTCACGAACCCCTAACCAGTAGATCATCATGTTCACACATGATAAAAATATGTATATGTTGGAATTCCCGATTTCTATACTTATTTATCAGTCACCCAATTTCCTAATGTTTTGTGAGAAATTACGCGCTCAAAAGCACAGATTTGCTGGAAGAACTATTTTGTAACTTTCAAAAATGATAAACCTGAAAACACTTCAAGGTTAACAGACCAATATGCGCAATAAATTTACAAAAATAACTACCGTTCACTAAATTCAAACAAATTTTTAAGATTTGGTTAAAGAAAAATATAATTTTATTTAAATAAAGCAAATTTGAAAGGATTGCTTCTGAACTTTTCAAAAATTTTCTCAATTTAAGATATAGAAAATTAACTATGAGTTCAAATTAAATATGTCTATATTAACTTGAGATAGCCTGACAGGCTTAATGGTTCCATGAACCAACACTAAGAAACAGAATTACTCCGACATTTGAAAAAAAATATTATCCCGTGTTCAGGAAAGATAATAACTGAATATAATAAAATCAACCGTATGTATGCATTAAATTATAACTACATTTTGCTTTTGAGCAACATAATTTTGAAACCAAACTAAACAATCATTTCTACTTTATTAAAAAGCATTTATCTCTTAAAATCCTTTATGATAAATGTATATAAAAATGTATACGTTCGATTTTCATTTCATTCATTCTATATATTTGTGACTTATCTCTATAGACGTAAAGCAAAAATATAAATAAAACTGCAGTAACATTTTATTTTGCTTTCTTTATGATAATCTTCACGGTGCAAATAAAAAATGAGAGTACATCGAATGCCTTCGTCAATCGTCACTCAGTTTTGCACTATGCAATTCTAAATTTCCTTATAAACCCCATTTAATTTACACACAATTCAACTGAAGGCTATGAACGCCTAAAGTAATCGAAGGTCATTGATTTGCATTCCTCGTGAAGGTTATAGAGGTTGCATTCTTCTACAACCAACTTATTTTCACAATGGTTTATATGAATGAACTAGCGAATGTATGCATTAGCTGTAAATCACACGTCGAAAATAAACTGTTTATTTTATTATTCCTGTCTTCAAGTCATGCAGTTGAAGAAGACATTTAATGGGCTTTCCCGTAAAATATGTAACTCATCATGGATGAATATAGCTTTAACAGATTTTGCAATTCCAATATATTTAAATTCATCATCGTATACAAAGACAATTATTAATAGATATTAATTCTAAGAATTTCCTCATGCTTAGTATATTAGCAAGTATTTTTTTCTATATTGCTTAAGCAAAATAAAAGAAAGATATACTGCTATGTTGTTAGTCCTCTAATTAGGAATAGAATTGAAATTATAATTTTAATATAACAAAAATTTTAATTTTTGATTAATATAATATCTGATTGATATTGATATTGATTTTTGATAAATTGTTTTTTGGTACTTTGCAACAATTGAAACTTTAATAATATAGACTTAATAATAATAGACTTGAACAGTTTAGTATATCACTGCTTCATCAAATAATGTTGGAAATAATAGGACTTTATTTATTTATATTATTTTTTATTATTACTTTATTATGTATTAAGAATTCCTGTTAATATGTTAGATTTAATCTGCATATTAGGTATATAGATATAGTACATATTAGATATACAAATATATTAAACTTATGTTATTAGAACGACAAATTTCTCTCTCAGATTATAGGAAATTAACTATGAGCAGAAAATAATCACATAATATAAAGGTGAATTCTTAAACTTTTTGAAAAAATTCAATGTTTGAATGATATTTCCTCCATATAATATTACGGTAAAAAAATTTCAAAAATTTTTCAAAATTTTTCAATTTTTCGAAAAATGGATTTTTTCAGAATAATCAAAAAAGTTTACTCGCGTTTGTCAAATATTCATTTAAATAATATTATTAATTTTTAAACACTCAAAATAATATATTTTTTCAAGATGTTTTTTTTATTTTATGATAAGGCTCTAATTATACTCAGGAAGTAATTTTACTGATATCGATGTGTAGAAAAAGACAAAACTGTTTTCTACTCTACATTTATACTTCCATTAATTTTTTTTTCTTTCGAAATTCTGCACCATTTTCGATTGACATATAAAGTTAATTTTAAAATTCTTTACCCAAGGTCATTTATTAAAATCCTAGAAAAGCAAACCAAGTGCCTATAGCATGGAGGCAGTTAGGAATAACACACACATTAAAATTGCAAAATAAAAAAAAATTTATCTGCAGAAGTTCTATGAATATTTATAAATTCATAGAATAAAATATTCGTAAATCCTGCTTATGTGTGCAATAGAAAATATAGGATTGAATTTAAAGAAATATAATTTATAAAATTAAAATTCAAAATTTCTACAATTTAACGGAATAAAAGCAACAAAAACAGTAGATAGTATATTGAAATAATTCATGCGACCATACTACAAAAACTCTTAAATCTCAACAATAACGAGTCAATAAATAATCTCTACAATATCCAATACAATATCTCATAAAAATAAAATTCAAAATTTCTATAATTTAACGGAATAAAATCAACAAAAGCCAAACAACATTTATTGCATATTGAAATAATGCATGGGGCCATAATACAAGACTCTTAAATATCAACAACAACGAACCTGTGGCTAAATAATCTCTACAAAATACAATACAATATCTCATAAAAATTAAATTATGAATTCCAACAATTTCATGGAATAAAAGCAACAAAAGCAGTTTATTGCATATTGCAATCATGCATAGGACCATAATACAAAAACTACATAACAAAGCAGTATATTATATTCTGAAAACCACAATACAAAGCAGTATATTATATTCTGAAATAATTCATGCATTCATAATACAAAGACTGTTAAATCTCAACAATAACGAATCTCTGGCTAAATTATCTCTACAATATCGAATACAACATCTCATAAAAATAAAATTCAAAATGTTTTCAATTTAACCAAATAAAAGCGGTTGCTATTTCTTATCCTACTTGGTAGACAGCAACATCTAAACCAAGTCCAAGAACACATAAGTCCCATAGAAAAAGGGAAAGGTGGAATACTACTGTTGTAATGGAGTACCCGTAGGTAGAAGTCTCATTTAGTCTCGTGAGGCTGACTTTCTTTTACGGACTAGGAATGTCATCCCTACGTCCTACAGTCATATTAAACAGGGACCTACGGCTTAAAGTGGATTCCGAACCACTACAAACATCCACGGCACCGCCGAGACTGGAACCTGAAACATCTGGCACAGAGCGCTAGTCACTCAGCCATTCAGAGCCCATAAAAGCAGTAGATTGTACATTGAAATAATTCATGGGATCATAATACAAAAACTCCTAAATCTCAACAATAACGACTCTCTGGTTAAATAATCTCTAATCTGATATATAACATTCTCTTATCTGACATCTCCGATTGAACAATTTGAAAGTTTTTAAATAACATTGCGATGATTTTTCCGCAATAAACCTTTAACATAAATAATCTTTGTTCAGCACTTCAATAAATTAATCTACAAATAACAGAATTTAGAATAAATTTACTTATCATTACTAAGAAATCCTAATTGATTCTTTTAAACATCATTGGTTAATTTATAATGATTGATAAATCCAAATAAATATTAATATCAAACGATATAAAAAATTAATATAACATCAAATAAATTAAATCAATATTAATGTCAAACGATATCAAAAAATTAATATGTAACTAAAAATAAATAAAAGAAAATTCAAAACAGCTTAAATAATAATAATAAAAAAAACCTGAAAATCAAATAAAAATTTATGAAAACAACAGAAATAGAAAAATTAAAATTTAACATAATTTGCCTGATTCAACTACATGACTTAAATTTATTTGAAGACAGAAATTTATGTGATTTATATTTAATAGATATTTATTTAATTTATTAAACAGATAGAAACTTTGCTCCTCAGTAAAAAATACGTAATTCTATTTCTAGCAAAAGTGTAAAAAGGATTATAAATTTTAAGCGAATGAAATTATAAATACATTTCAAAGTTCAAAGATTTTCTTAAAGAGGATGTGCCAAAATGACAGTCTACTTTAAGCAAATCTGGCTGACGGAGAGATGATTTATTATGCGCTCTTTCTTCTACTAAGCCGTAAAAACTGTAAAATATACGCGGATTCAGATAACGCGGTGTTTCGACTAAAGAGAGAAACTATCAAGTCTTTCTCGCGAAAACAGTCTGATAGGAATATTGGGTCGACAGAAGATGGAATAGGTGTGTGTTTTTTTCTCATCTTTCTGCGCATTGTTTTCTTTAAAATGGAAAAAGGAATGATACAATTTTCTCAAAAATATTCGGTGAATAACTCTTACTGGATTTTTTCTTTAGAATACTCTTACATTGCTGCAATGTGTGCTAACAGAAAGAGCACAGATAATCCAAAAGGTGCTTCATTGATGTTGGATGAATGATATAAATTGTAAGTGCTTTATTTGTTTAGTTATAAAGTAGTTATGATTCAAAATAATATTTTTTACCTATATTAATATAGGTAAAAAAATAATATATTAATATTTAGTAATATATTATTATTAATATATTAATAATTTATTAATATTTAGATGCACAGCTATTCCAAAAATGCATCATTTTTATTTACATTGTTATACATTTATTCCATAAAGAAAAGCATGCCTTTCTTGGAAATTAATCCTATTGGGATTTGATATTTTCAATATCTAAATTTTTGGTTATAATAATAATAATAATTAATTTTGATGCTGGTGTAATAGAATAATAAATATTCATTCAGATCAAGTCGATTATAATATCACGTTTTATGCAGTAAATACTATATGAAGAGGAATACTATATGAAGTGCTTTTAAGTTTATACCAATTATTTATTGATAATACTTCCTAATGAATTTTTATCTCGAGCAATTTATGTTTCAATAATTCAATATTATCCTCTCTTAGAAATCTTTCCATTTTTTAAACTTCCAAATTGTTATCTGTATAAAAAATACAATATATTCATGAAAAAAATATTAGCAGTAACAAATAATATAATTTGTTACAGGAATGAAATTTAAGAAATCAACCTACTAGGTATTTCTAAAACTTAGTATAGGCTTTGTCAATAAGCAATATATTATTATATAAAATTCACTTTGAAAGCGGCCCTTGTGCCCAATAGTTAAGTATTAAAATAGTACAATAACGTCAAATTTGACAGCATGTTCCGCCATGGCCAGGTAGAGTACAAGTGTCTCTTATATTTGCTAAAATAAAATATAACAATGTAATGTGTGCTTTAATTTAAAATAGTATATTAAGTGCTCTTTGTCTACATGCTTTGCAATGGTTGAGTGTATTGAGGGATTGTTACTATAGTTTCCTATGAGAATAAAACCAATTTTTGTCACCCAATCTTGCATCCATCTTTCGTAAGATTTCATCCATCTTACGAAAGCATCCGTATAAGATAGCAATGAAATTATTATCACAGGTTTTACAATGAATATCCAGGTAAAACTAGTAGGTTACTGTGCACCAAAAGTTACAGCGTAAGTGCATTTGTCAATGGGCATTAGAAACTACTTCGTGAAAAGTTATTTCTGTAATAACTAAAGTGAAAATTCAATGAAGAATTATATCCTCAATCAAAATGAGGTTTAAATTCCTTCATTTAAAGTCAATAATATTGAGAAAATAATATGCCACAAAAATTTAATAGAGGCAAAAAAATTCTAATTTTATTAAAATATTTAACAAATCTGGTAGTCAAACATGTTTGATAATTTATTTTCGCAATCTTATTATTTCTATTTATCTTCTTACTTATTTACTGATATCTGACGAAGAGATATGTCAGTTCATGAAACAATACAGACTTTGTTCAAATGGGGGTGATCTTGATTGTTTTAATGTTTAAGGAATCATCAAAAGAATAAAAACATCAATTATCTCGTTTTGATCAAAATGCAAGCTAAGCATATTTCATTTTTCACATGAAAAATGTAACTTCCAAATTGTTTTCTAGACTGATTTAAAATTTTCTTTTGTTTATTTCTCGATTTCTGGACGCATCCATACATAAAATTTGAAAATGACTGAACAGTCAAAATTTATGATAATATATATTTAGATTAATATAATTCCTTTTTCAATTATATTTGGGAAAATTTGGAAAGTAAATGAAAGATGTTCCAATAAAACACTAAATAGAAGCATACTATCAAAGGAATAAAAAATTATGCTGAATTTTAAAAATATTTTAAATTATCTTGAAATTTACATGTCAACGTTTATTATGAACATCTTTGGACATCGCTCACACATCTGCAAAATATTCATATTCATGTCACTACTCCTAATTCTTGTAATATCATCTCACCATATTAGTAATTAAATTTTTTCCAGCTATCGCTTTGTCATTGTTGATAGAAATGAATAAGCATAGGATAATAAATAAATTAAAAAGTAATACTTTTTAAAAAAGCATTCGTTGTTAAACAAGTTCCAAGGAGCAACGAATACTAATATGTCAAATTCATAAGAAATGCTTAATAAGTTCTTCTCCCTTTGTAAATGAATAAAGGAAATTTCATATTTTTTCTGAGTATTAAAATGGAAACTACCATCAATATTAAGTAAAAACTAATACTATCAACTATAATGCCAAACTCGCTATAATGACAACCTCAAGATCCACTGGATAATGAATACAAGCTATTACCCCAATGGACGAGAGTTCGATTCTAAGCTTGAAGCACGCTTTACAGTCCCAGATTACAGAAACTAGGAGACTCGATGGTGACTGCGACAATTTATGCATAAATTTTGCATCAACAATCTATGGTATGTTTCTTTTATAAGCAATTAATGTTCCTCAATCACTCAGGAACTGTTCTTGTCTCCACTACATAGAGTTCGAGGGCCCTAATATATAAAAACTATTATGATAGCATTCAAGGCAATAATGCAAATAGAACTCAAACTAAATCAGAAAACAAATCAATAATTAATATTGATGGTAAAGACCACAATTTGAAGCAGTAATCAAGTCAAAGTTGAGAATTCGAGGTGGACTATTAAGTCGAAGTAAAAAAAAAATTTAGATTAATGCAATCACATTCTATATAACTGAATTCAAGATCAATATTAAATAAGAAGTCAAATAAAATTAATCAAGTTTCTGAATGAGAAATAAATTCACAGTAACAATTTACAAGTATTCAAGTAAAAATGTGTCACACAGCAGAAGTTTTAAAATCTTTTATAGAATTGAAAAAAAGGCAATTATTAATATGCTAGAAAAATGAACTTTAATTGAATATTTTCCTAATTCTCTACATTAAGCATATCATATATATCTTGTTAAGCTATAAGTTAATATAGATTTATAAACATGGAGCTAATAAGCTAACGAGTGTTCCACTAATATAAACACAGTCAAAGTTAAATTTTAATTAATTAAGTTTTTCTTCAATACATACAATTGTATTAAACGCAGAACAAAGCAAAACCAACTTTAAAATGAATTCACTAAGAGGGAATGAATTTTAAAAACACATCTAAGTAAATTTACCATTCTTAATTAACCAAAGTTGATTCCTTTATTAAATGTTCTAATTTTAAAAATATTAGTCATTTTAAAACTAAGATAAAACTTCATTAATTGAGAGAAGGAAGTTATAGAAGACATTGAATAGGATTTAAAAAATTCTGTCCTCTCTTGCCCTATATCTCGAAAATAAAAAATTTTAATCTTATTATAAATTAGACAAAGTGAGACATTGATACCATACTAAGATCAGAAAGAGAGAAAACTTTTTCATCTGCTCTGATTAAACGAAGGAATTTTTGAAAACGTTTTATCATCTTATTTTCTCCGTGTTTAGCAGTGATGATTTACAAATTACAAGCTTTCAGATAGTTTATAACTATTTTGAATTTATAAACTAATTAAATTTATGCAACTAGAGTTTTTTGCAATTTAGAGTTCAGCACTTATGTTCAACATTATTCCAGTTATATCTTTCAGTGTTCCGCTAATCCCACAAATTCATCTTTAACGCCCTAAAGTGACATTAGGTGTTTCCTATCTTATCCAAGAAACTAGCTCATTAAAGCTGATCAGGACAGTGACAGCTCATGGCAGCACGACTGTTTTACGAAAAATCCCAATTATTTTGTTTTACGTCTTCAGGTTTTTTCTTATAACCCATAAAATTTTGATGAATAAATCACAATACTAATTTCAAAATCAATAAATGATCAGGTTAAACTAAAATTTGAATGAAATTTAAATTTAAATTAAATTTATTTAAATATTTTTTGCTCCAGTAAAACGTGTTTTAAATTATTTAATTTATAAACAAATAATTTAGTTAAAAATAATGAGGTAGTTCTTTGAGGTCTTATTTAATCTACATTCCCTTTATCCTATATGGCAGCACTACTGTTTGGCAAATTTCAAGATTATCCATTTATTGACTTATTCAGTTTTAACTGCACTAAGAAGAATTATTCTTCTGACAGAGTAATTATTTTTCAAATACTCGTAACACAAATTTCAATTTTTTTTCTCACATTCGCACATTTTAATTGCTCAGCAACCTCTTCTAAAAGGGGCCTGAATGGCCGAGTGGCTGGCGCTCGGTACCACACGTTTCGAGTTCGAGTCCCGGCGGTGCCATGGATGTTTGTAGTGGTTCGAAATCCACTTTAAACCGTAGGTCCCGGTCTAATAGGATCGTAGAGCGTTGCGGGGACATTGTTACTCCGCGTCCGTGGCTCATCTTCAAGTTACACGCGCCTCCTGGGTAATGCAAAGTGAGTAACGTCTGTGCAGCGTTTTCCTTAAGGCATCCAAGACAGTTGTCTAAGTGTGTGCCAGCTGCATTAGAAGAAGACCTCTTCTAAAATATTTCTAATTTAATTCTTTCATTAAATATTTTATAAATCTTAATTTGCGCTTTAATAAATAACAAAATAATGCATCAGCATTACTATAAAAAAGCATTTATTTTAAATTGATTAAGATGAGAAGGTTCAGTGATATTTAAAACCAAAAAGCTATTCCGTACATCCTAGCTTACAGCAGCCTTTTTTAGCTCTCTTATAAATCAATAGATGGCGCCCCTACAAAACAATATTTCCAATAATTAAGTTTTGTTATCATTGAAGAATTAACAACAATTATTTAAACAATTTTTCTCAAACACAAGCCTTTCATAAATGTTTCTGAAATAATAACCACGAAAATTAAAATTGTTTCAAAAATTAAATAGCTCAGAGATAAAGTAAAAATCATTATAAGTTTACTGTGAAATTTTTCACCATTTATCCGGCATCATCTGAAATGTCAGGTATATAATAACTATATATAATAAGAAAAATATTATATAATAAAGTTAAGTTACAGAAATATTATATAATAACTGTAACATATTCCCACTGTGTATTTTAATGAAATTTCAATAAATATATCCCGCACAATTTTAGCATCCTAGTTTACGATGTTAAATTATTTCATCAACAGTATTTACTGTACATATCCAATTCATATATACAGGTATAACATAGAAATCCAATTGTAAATAGTTGATCAATTTATGCTTAACATCTTTTCTTATTTTATTGTTCAGAGAGCCTCAAATTCCTTTAATTCTCGTTTAACTCTTTTAATGATCAGTAGATGGCGCTCTAATACCATTAATCTGACTCATCGCTTAGTGCAACGAATAAAGGCCTTTCTTCACCCTTCCTTTGGTTTACCTGGGAAAACAAGGATGGACGCCACGGTGTGCTGCAATTTGTGACATTTTAAAATAACTTGGCCCATATTTAAATTATATAAAAGCAAAATGCTCACATACCTTCGAAACTGCAGACCAGCAAGCAGTTACTGAAGTAACTTGATTCTTCCTAGTTAAAGAAAGACATAAAAAATTAAAACTTGGCTTAGTGAAATATCAATTGAAAAGCATCTTATTACTTTTTTTTTTTTTTTCTTAACTTTAGTATTTGCTCCAGCGTTCGAATTAAAAATTATTTAATACTGATACTAAAATTATTATAACATTGAATAACAGTATAAAACCTGAAATCTGTTCTATTTAGGCCCAATAGTTCCATCTTAGATATTATTAATTATATTATCATGCACATAAAAAGCCAAGTTAAAAGGTTTACACCATGACAAAAGTTAGTGGCCCTTTTAGCACATTTTCTTGTCACCACATTGTTTTTTAAAAAGTGTAAGTGTTAAGGAGCGGCCTTACTTAAGTATGTACACTTACTTTACTCGGTACTTACGTACTAACGGTACCTTGGCGACAGACTTGGCGTTTTTAAGTTTCGCCAATGGAACCCCTGCAGATTTGGCGCTTTTTAAGTGGCGACAATCTTAACGGCTGTAGATTTGCTGAGTTTCGACGCCATATTGTTGTGATACGAAAATGCGTATTTGGGATTTGCCAGAAACGGAGCACGATGCAATTTTATTTTTCCAGGAGCGAAATATTTTACCAAAACAACGAAAATGTCCCAATTCCCATGACATGAAACTTTATTTTGGTGAACGTAAGTTTTGGAAATGCAATTTCAGTCAGTGTGCTCATCGTGTGGGATTCCAAAAAGACAACTGGTTTGAAGGAAGCAGAATTCCATTTCGTACGGCTTTGAGATTCATATACTGCTGGTGCGAGGAGTTGACGTCGATTAAATTTTGTGAAAAGCAACTTGATATATCGGATAAAACTGTTATAGATTGGAACAATTATATGCGTGAATTATGTGTCTTGGATATGATGAATAAACCAAAAAAAAAAGGTAGGTGGACCAGATTACATTGTGGAAATTGATGAAAGTTTGTTTACTAAACGTAAAAGTCGTTGTGGTCGGCATTTTTAAATCGTTTTGATTTTAAATGAAATGTTTTATATATTTTATTGTTTTGATTTTAAATGAAGTGTTTTATATATTTTATTGTTTTGAATAAAAATATTTTGAAAGCGTTTTGATTGTTTTTTAAGTGTGGATTGGCGCCACTTAAAAACCGCCAAATCTATAGCGGCGGTTGGCGCGTTTTCACTAATTGTCACCAAGGTACCGTTAGTACGTAAGTACAGTTTACTCGATACACTTACAGTATTTTTCATAATACTGTAAGTATATCGAGTTAAGGAGCGGCCTATTCACTATTTTGTTTCTTTTGGTAAATGATCTCAGTTTGTCAAAGTGAAATTATCAAAAATTAAAATTTAAAAAGTAAAAGTCTGTTTTGGTAAAAAAAAAAAAAAAAAAAAAAAAAAAAAACTCCCTTTTTTTTTTTTAAAAAATATTTCAGTGTATCTTGCAGCATGAAACTAAGAAAACTCATTTCAGACTAGTTAAATAAGTTCTAACAAACACTTAGATCTACTGTTTTAAATGGTATCAATTAACTGTTATTTTCAAATATATTCTAATTCTATATATTTCTAATTAACTGTTATTATTAAATATATTTTAATGATAGTGAAAAGTGAATCGATAAATCTAAAGCTTTTCAATTAAATTTTTATTCAGTAAAAACACAAAGGTTTGAGGTCAAAGATTTATAGTTTTCTCTCTCCATATTCTGTAATTCACTACTTTATATTTTTTTTTATAAATGTAAAAATAGGAACGACTACATTCTTGCATAAATTTTAAGAATGTCTAAAGTTGTTCATTTAGGGAAACTCAAGAAAAAATTATTTTCGAAATAAGTTATATTACTGTAAAGCAGTTAAGTACCTAATACTTAACATATTAGTTTTCTTAACTAAATTGTTTCAAAAGGCAGTTTTCAGAAGAACAATTTCTAAATTCTGTCAATGTTTTATCAAAAATGTTTTTTCAAAATGCAGTTTTAAATCCAAAGGAAATTCATAAAACAATTTCATTATATTCTTAATTTATTTTAATTCTATTTGAAATGGAATTTTACTTATTTTATTGTAATACATTTAAAACCGGTGAAAACCGTGTATGTATTTTCTGTTTGTAGAATATTTTTTAGATGGTGTAGCTAATTATTCTATAAACAATTTTGCTAAAAATACTAAATAATAGCTTCATCATAATTATGCAGGCATTATTTAAATGAATTTAAATAATATCAAAATTATAATTAAATTAAATAAAATGATAATTGCTGACTGTTCTTCCTCACACTGGTAAGAGCGCACACTATAGCGTTCAGGAGAAATTTTCAGTAGGTTTTGATACTTTCCGCCGAGAGGAAATACAGCCCAACCTGCACTGACGCTGAGAAACGTTTAGTTTATAATCTCTTATCCAGAGAAGAAATATATTTAATGCCACCCGTGCGTATTTGTTATCCTACTGAATCTCACCCTGAGGGGAAGTATCTTTCGCGAACCCTGCGCGTACCTGAGTATCGAGTTTTCGGCTTAGAAGTGGAATCCTTTCACGAATCTATAATTATATACCTTTAAATATGTTAAATGTACGTCTCTAATTGTATGTGTGTGAAGTCTGTACGTTTGTAAATAAAGCTATGAGTTTTCCAACCTATGCCTCAAGTATCCTAGCCCAACCACACACAATTATAACACTCGCATAAAAAAAACTGCAACATGTCCTTTATAACAAAAGGCAGAAAAGAAGATTTAGTATAACTTGCTATAGAACTTGGCGAGAAAGTAGAGGATTATCTCAGACTTACGGAAACTGATCATGAAAACTCCAATTTTCACCGCGGATGTAGAATTTGTAAAACACGCATTAGATAATATAATAGCTAATATGAAAAAATGAAACCGAGGAAAAAGAGCATCTCGTTCGAGAAAAAGTTGAAGAGCAAAATAGTACAAAGGCTGCAGAAAAGGCCAAGGAACAAAAACGATTCCAGGAATTTGAACTGGATAAATTACGTCTATAAATTGAAGCTCAACAATTTGTACAGCCATTAGCTAATGCCAACATTGCTCCTGGTGTTCAACAAAACTTGTACTTAAAGAACCTACTTTCAGACTTTTATCCTAAAGAAGATACGTCATAGTTCCTGAATTTATTTGACATGCAACTTAAATTTTTAAATGTCAATAAAGAATAATGGGTTGCATATGTATTAGGAGTGTTACCTAATGACATTGTCTAACTGATAGCTAGAGAAGCTGAGGATAAAGTTCAGAATTTTGATTTCATCAAAGAAATGTTATTAAAATGGTTCAAACTGAGTGCCGAAAAGTTACATCAATTATATGCTACTCACCAAAAGGCACCCGACAAAACTTGGAAAGATTATCATTTTAAACTACGAAGGTTCTCAGAAGGCTGGTTAGCTGAATTACACATTCAGGACTTTGATGGTTTAAATAATCTAATGATTTTAGATCAGTTGAAGAAAAAGGTTTCACCACAAGCCACAGATCATTTTATTGATGTATGGTATGACAACATCAACCCTGAGGAACTCATCGAAAATATGGACTTTTACGATAACCTACAGACAAGCAATGTGCAGAGGGAAAACTCGCATGACAATAATAAGTGTTATCCAAAGCAATCAGAATACCGAAGGTATGATAAGAAACATATTCAAAAGTTCCTAAAGTGGAAGGGCATATTCAATGGGACAGAACCTATAAAAGAAGCGCTTCCCAAAATGACAGTAAAAAGGCTCTCTCCAGGGTTCCCAATCAAAGTAAGCGAGATCTCATCTACATGGAGAGATCCCTTCCTTCATGTTATAGTTGCGGAGCGCCTAGAGTAATAAAGGCAAAATGGCGAAACTATAATCCTACAGTTCAAGTTGAAGGTGCCCAACCGCCAACCCTTAATTACATGAACTTTCATAATATTTCAAAGGGAGTTCATAGTTGAATTTTCGACCTGTACTTTAAGAGCAGCAGTGTGTCACTGGGGTTACACATTCGGTTGCTGGAGAAAATCTTTATCATTTTCTCCAGAATTGTCGACTAATATTCAATAATAGTACTTTTGGCATGGCCTAGCTGACGGGCATTTACATAAAACAAAAATCCTTACCACGACCGAGGATATTGGTGTCAAAAGAAATTAATTCCTACTAAATTTACAGTCTTGAAAACTGCCAAGGGAAGCCGAACGACAGATTTCTATAGTGCTGCAGGAATCGTTCTGGATATTCAGAGAGAACAATGGTATTTCTCAGGAACTCCTCACAAACAATTAGTTTTATTGCAACTCCTTCAGACATCCTCTCTTCTAGTAATGCCCCCTGCATCCCATTATAGTCACCTTCGAAAAAAAGAGGGCATCCATCCCACAAAACAACAACGGACAGAATTAAATTCCCTGCTCAAAAAACATGAGAAATGTTTTCAACCAGGGGTAGAACCAACCCCTTTCATCGAACATTGCATCAACACTAGAAATCATCTTCCAATTACTGTACCACAGTATAGAATGTCCCCAGCTCTAAAACAATTTAACAAGCTTCTTTATCACCAATAAGACAAGTTTGAAAAAGGTGGTCGACCTCCTAGAAAAGCTGGACAGCCTGCGTTCCAACGATCTCTATTGGTTCCACCCCCAGACATTCCAGGCAAACCCAGAGGTGGAGGATGTAACCGTACTTCCTCCTACACTTTGCCAAGAGCGCCCCTATGGCGTTCGGGAGAAATGGTCGGTAGGCCTTGAGACTCTCCCATGAGAGGAAGAACAGATCAACCTGCGCTGCCACTGAAAAACGTTTAGTTTAAAATCTCAAATCAAAAGAGGAAATATATTTAACGTAACCCTGCATATTTGGTCAACACAATCTCACCCGGAGAGGAAGTACCTTTCGCGCACCCTGCTCATACCTGAGTATCGGGTTTTCGGCTCAAAAGTGGAATCCTTCCGCGAATCTATAATTATATATCTTTAAATGTGTTCGATATTGTGAGTCTCATATTGTATGTGTGTGGTGTTTGTGCTTGTATAAATAAAGCTGTAAGTTCTCCAATCTGTGCTTCAAGTATCTCAACCCAACCACACCCTGTTATAATTTCGTTGCCGGACCTGCACACTACAAATTTACATAAAATATTTGTTACATTGATATTATTTAAATAAATTAAAATTTTGAACTTGTTTCAAATAAAAAAAAATAATGTGTCGACTAATAAAAGTCAGTAATTTTAATTTGATTTTCTACTGAAACCCGAGGGTTAAAAGATAAGCATGTAAAATTGTTGTATATAAATTTTAGTGAACAGAAAGAAAAGGCAAGTGGTTCTAAAACCTTCCACTTCTGAGCACGTCCATAAAAAAATATTATCTGATGCTCTTTAAATCGAAGCCGCACAAAATACATTTTTTTTCTTACTTAGCTGTAACGGACATTTTAATAAACTTTAACATTGATCTAAAAATTTAAAAATATATTAAAATTTAATTTAATATTAAAGAAAAATTACTGATTAATTAATTTAATTCAATAAAAATACATTTTCTCATCCTCTAGATGTATTATTGAAAATATTTTGTTTCACAAGTGTATCTGTTCTCCTAAAATAGTTATTTTTTATATTTAAAAAATTATATTTTCTGTTTTATTTAGAATTTTTTTTAATATTAAACTTTAAAAATCACATTCTCCTCCTTCCAATATGTTCGCAACTTCTTTTTACAGTGTAGTAGAAAGTTTTGAGAAAACACTGATTAATATTCTAAGTAGCCTAAAGAAAACTATGACAATCCATTAATTATTATACAGGGTGATTATAATTAAAATCATGTTTTCAAAATGCTGTAAAAAAAGTAGTCACTATGAGTTCAAATTTGAACTGAAGATACTTGAAGAAGGGGGAAACGGTACGGCATCAAAAAAGTTCCAAAGTGTATTAATAGAAAGCGCTGTAAGCGGCATAAAGGAAGTGAATTCGGAATGAATTTTGAATCGAAATTACAACGTATTTGGCATGAGTTGGACAATAAACCAACTGCAGTGTTCTATGTGTTCAATTTAAATATTTTTAGCTCCAATAAAAGGTGCTTTAAATTATTTAATTTACAAACAAATAATTCGGTTGAACATAATTAAATGAAGTTGTTTTTTGCGTCTTATTTAATCTACATTCGACTATTTTTGTTTGATCATATATGGCAGCACTACTGTTTAGAAAATTTCAAGATTATTCCTATATTGATTAATTCAGTTTTTTACTGCACTAAGAGAGAATTATTCTTCAGAAAGAATATTTTTTTTCAAATACTCATGACAAAAAATTCAATTTTTTTTTCTCATACTCGCAAATTTTAACTGTTCAGCAATTTTCTCTCATTTTTTTTTAATTGATTGTTTCGGTTTTTCGACGGAAATGTCTTCCAAGTCATTCAACAGTTGTGACACTGTTAGTGGAAAGGCCCTCCACCACGGCCAGGTAATACCAAATTGGATGGGAAAATCGGCGAAACTTCTTTTTGATGCCATACCGTTTCTCCTTTCTTCAAGAATCTTCAGTTCAAATTTGAACTCATTGTGACGAGTGCTTCTTTTTTTATAACATTTTGAAAGTGGGACTTTAATTATAATAACCCTGTACTTTTGATGCGAAACGAAAAATAACTTTTTGTGCGAATGAAAAAAATGAGTCAAAAAGGGAAGCATTAGTCAATAGAGACATAAAAATCCAAATCGAAGTTCTGTCTGAAAGCTCCATAAAGCCTAATGCCGTCCATGCAGAGGAGGAAAACAAAACAAAACAAAACTTTCCTAAACAAGTTCAAGTTCCATCCTATACGTAGCAATCTTACGAGTGAGTGTAGATAACTAGGTCAATCTAGTAATTATTATAATTTTAATGCGTAGCAAGAATAAACAAAAATGAATGTTTAGGAGAAACATTTTTCAATAGAGGCATAAATTTCTAAAATGAAGTTGGTTTGACAGCTCCATATAACGTGTTTATTCTCCATGGAGAGGAGAAAAATTCAGAGCTCAAAACTGGTTTAGAGTAATGCAGGAAAAACACACAACAGTGATAGCAATGTAACTTATTAAGAATCATCAGAATCAACCATTGAAATTCACAGCTCAACTTGCGTTTTCGAATATAATGTTTTTGGATTTTAAATTAATTCTTTAAATGAAGAGGTAAGTTAAAATTTGCTTAATTTTTCAAACAAACTAATTTAATGTTCTTCGGAATAATTCTACAAAATTATAAATTAAAATCCTTAAGTCATATTTTTTTTTCAATTTTGCTTCTAAGGATGTTAAGCTAATTTTAAAAAAGACCGAAAAACCAAAATTACTTAATTCATTAAATTTTGCTTAGTAAATAATGAAGATTTTTCGAAATTAAAAATAAAATTTATAAATTAAAATCCACTAATTTATCTTATGATGGGAAGTTTTTTTTCTTCGGTTTTCAGTCAACATACGGAGAAAATTAAAAAAAAATTATATTAGCATTTAGCATTTATAATTAAATAATTTAGCATTTAGCCTTCATATTTAAATTCTAGCATTTCAAAATTATTTTGATGGCCTGATAGCATTTTTCTTCAAATAATTATCTTATGTTTTGAATTTTTAAAATATACTTGAAAAAAACTCGCTTAAATTATAAATTAATGTAAAGACGAAATTATATTAAATAGATATTTAAAATTAATATTTAAAGAAATGAAAAAATATACATTTGGAACCAAACTGATTAGAAATAATAATTTAGCATTTAGCCTTCATATTTAAATTCTAGCATTTCAAAATTATTTTGATGGACTAACAGCATTTTTCTTCAAATAATTATCTTATGTGTTGAATTTTTCAAGTATACTTGAAAAAAACTCGCTTAAATTATAAATTAATGTAAAGACGAAATTATATTAAATAGACATTTAAAATTAATATTAATATTTAAAGAAATGAAAAAATATACATTTGGAACCAAATTGATTAGAAAAAAATATATATTCTGTCTAAAATATTTGAATTATTTATTTTTTTTTAAATTAGAGAAATTTGAAGTGAAAAAAGGAATCTAATAAATGCAATTTGCCACTACTATATTCTCAAAAAGAAATTATATAATTTGACTGATTATAAAAATATATACATTATATACAAAAATATACTAAAAATTTGTATGGGATGTTAAAGAATTCAATTCTAAAATTTTCGGTATATATAAAAAAACATTTTCTATTGAAATGGACAAAGGTACCCAGCTTATTCAATAATATATTAGTTATAAATCACTTTTTATACAGAAAACTCTATAAGAAAATGTAAAACAAAACACAAAATATATTTTAGAAAATGTAACAACTACCTGATTGATTTACTTTTGAATATTGATTACATTTACAATTATTCAGAAATTAATAAAATAAAACCAAATTTAAAAAATATTACATGATTATAACAGACATGATTATACTGCTCTAGACATTAATCCATATATATAGATTAAAATCTGATTTTCTGTAATTCAGAAATTTGTTAAAATTATTATCTACCAATTATCAAACTCATTTTCGATTCATCCATTCCATACGACCCTACCATTTTTCGATATCATCCTACACTACTGACTCATTGTCTTTTCATAGAAAAATATTTTATGAGTATTAATAACACAAATAACTGTTTTTTTTTTAATAAACTGAAATTTTTTTATCTGTTTTTCCATCTATACAATAATTAATTAAATTTACCAAAATTTAAAAATCGTTTTAAAAAATTTTATTCTAAAAGAATTTAAATTTAACCAATAAATCAGAAGTTTAACGATTTTAAAATGTGCTTAATTGTTATTAATCAACAAGTGTTCGTGGTTTTTTAGACACTTTCGTAATTGCGTCACCACTTGTATGCGCACTATCATTAAATTATACCTAAAATTTGCTTCAGATTCATTAGTTATAAATTTAAATCTGTTTAAAAGAATAATTTTATTCTAAAAATGAATCATTTACACACACATAATTATCTCAAAATAAGCTAAAATCAAATTTACTTTTTTCTTATACTTACTTTGGGCGTGGCCAGTTTTTCAGATTTAGCAATGCCGTAATAAACAATAAGTTTTCATTCTAACTTAACTAACTCAGTGGATAAATTAAATTATGTTTCGTTTAGCAATCTATTAATAATTAGTTTATAAATACATCAAAATCAATGACATTAAATGTGTAATTACCAGATTTTCAGAACATACAATAAAATCTAAAAACCATAACAGATATCAATTGCAAAAAAGTCTACGAATATGTAATTTATTGCGAGGTTTAAATTATTCAATAAAGAATAAACCTTGAATTAATAAAACATTTAGTAAATTTCAGAATGAAGATAAAGAATTCGAAGTAAGAAACCAAAACGAATCGTAAAGAAAACAAAACTTCTCAGAACTTCTGGACGAATAAATTCAAGTCAGCTAATTATAAAACTTAATTGTGAGAAATAATCGTTTTAATTCAGTTCTATATTATTTATTTTAGCTATTACTTAGTAATTAACAAGATAAAATTAAAATTTAGACTCACCGGAATGACTAAGAAGTCAAAGTGTCCGAAAGGGTTTTCTAAATCACGGACAAATCTCGAGAAGCAGCTAGCAGAGCGTCAAAAACAGACGTCGGATTAGTAGCTGGATTAGTGGAGATATGCTTAATCCGCCAAGGGTTTGGCGAGAAAAAAACTGAAGTTGTTGCTTGGCGAACAATTTGCTTGTGTTTGATTGGTCAAAGATCAGCCAATTTTGCCAATATTCCAGAAATCTGTCTGCTTTACCTTTTTTGGCTTTCGGAAAATCGGCTTTCTGAAAAAAAATCAATGTATATTTTTTTAAATTTAGAATTTTGTTTTATTTATTCATGTTCATTAGTTTTAATTTCATCCGTTTGTTTCGAATATATATTTTTTAGTTTCTTGCTTTGAATGTTTTAATGTTCAAAATTGAGCTCTCCGTTATAAAATACTGATAATTTAATGAATTAATAGTTTAGAAAGTTAGGATTAAATTACTCAATAATTGTTCTCCTATTAACTAAGCTACCTGATGGCCAATTGGATAGCACTCTGGCCTTTGGTGCTTTAGGTTCGAAACTTGTCAGTGGCATGGTGTTTGTTAGTAGTTCAGAATCAAAGTTAAACTGTCTGTTCCTGTCTAAACAGCCTAAAGGCCGTAGAGCAGAAACAAATACACAAAGTGACTTTTAAACCAAGCCTACTAATTAATTTACACGTGAAATATAACTAGTTTTTAATCATTGTTATTACTATTTATTATTTATTATTGCTACAAAAATCTATTTTATTAAAAGTAAATGTAAACATTTTGAACATAATAGTGATGACTGATGGCTTTATCTTCAATATTATTACCAAATTCCAAGCTATTTACACTCACCAGTTTTGTGCTTAGTGAATTGAGCCATAAAATTTTGAAACCTTGTTGTCGATTAAATTAAAAGTCACTTTGTGTATTTGTATCAATGTTTTCTACTGCCACTTTACAACACTTTGCAATTTTAAAAATCAAATCAGTGCCCTTGTCATTCCCGATTTGATTCAAACTTAAATGTACATGCAAGTGATAACAAGGATGCTAACTGATCAAAACAATAAAACGCACCTGTCAATCATTTCTCAGAAAATTGAGTTTGAAAAATATAAATACTTCATGTTTTTAAACATTTAAATTCCCAAGTGACCGTGTGGCGTTTAATTACACAGGTAAAACATATTACAATATTCTAGAAACTTAAATTTATACTAAAATAATGTAAAATATGTGTTAATTTTTTTAATTAAAAACTTCCATATAAAAAATATAATAATAATTTCAAATTTTGATCACTTCGGGTAATAGAAATTAGTCTTATAATAAAAGAAATAGTTCTGTATAAGAATTGCGTCACTGACGAAGACTTTAACGAAAATTAAATGAAAATAAAATTCATTCATTGAATTTTTTTATGAGCATTAAAAAGTGAGTGATAATTCTAGAACTGCTTAAAAACTGCTGTTTAAATTTGTAACATTGTATTATTTGCTTAATATTTTCATTTAAATTGTAATAAAATATTTACTCATTTCTGTTTTTTTTATTTTTACCAGAGATTTTTGAAAAAAAAAATATATATATATATATATATATATATAATAAATTTAGAATTTTTTTTTATCTATTTATGTTCATTAATTTTAATTTCGTTTGCTTTGAATATATATATTTTACAGTCTTTTATTTGAATGTTATGTAAAAAATTGAGCTCTCCTCAATAAGAACTGTAATTATTACATTGCTGTTTTAATGGGGTTTTTTGTATTTAATCATTTAGAAAGAATTAGAATTTTTAATTCTAATTTTAAAGATTTTTCTATTTACAAATTCATATATTTTCTTGAACATCGTTGAGCCACGCGTCTCACTGATTTATACTGCGAACAGCTCACCAATGAATGATGGGGGGATGCAAAGTTTTAGGGCACGGCAATTGTGTATCACTTTGGAACACTCTCAGCAAGCAGCCTGACTATCGATCTGAGACGTTTTACACACATTGCCGCAATCAAGTCTTCTTGTTCCTGAAATCCTTGACTGCTAGGAACGCCGTCAGAGAATTCGAACCTTATCCTTCTTATACACTAACTACACACTTTATCAGTATGCTACAAGCCGGGCAATTCATAATGATACGAAATTTTCTTTAATTATTGTCATTTCATGAAGTATAAATTCTTAAATACTTTACAATTTAAGAGAAAAACTATTTTTAAAGAAATCGTACTGCTAATAAGATTACAAACTTCTATTATATATGATACATGAAACCAAATAATTTTTCCGTTTTTGTTTTTACAAAATAAATTGAATAAAATATACCATTTAATTAAAGTTGCTCAAAATTATTACATTTTTGACGTAGTGCACTGGTAATTGTGTACTAATGATGTTTTATTAAGGTAATATTTTTATTAAGGTAATTTATTGTACACTCATGTCCATAAATTAAGGATAATTCAGAATCACACAGAAATTGAACTCTAAAATAAAAATTTCACCTGTAGAATTATCACACACATCTTCAAGAAGAATATGCAAATTACAGGAAACCACCAGATGGCGCGGATAGTACGTCACAATGACGAGAGTGTAAGAGAGGGGTATATAAGGAATGGTGGCAAAGAAGTAAAATTGTTCACAAGCGCTTTAAAAGCCTTTCAGTGCAATAACCGCATAGTTATGGCACAAAGGAAGCATTTGGATGATTTTTTACGTGGTAGAATTATCGGACGACTGGAATGTGGACGTACCCAGCTGGAAGTATCCGAGGATCTTGGAATCGCCCAGAGTGTCAATCGCAATTTTTATTAATTATGTCAAACATACAGCATCTTTTTTGCTCTTTACCTTTTGTTTAATAAATAGACTTTACAAATAAGTCAAATTTGTTTTGCTTCTGTCTCTTTCTTTGCCTGAACTTCGTTATCCTTAATTTATGGACATGACTGTAATAATATTGTAACTTCTGCAGATACATTGAATACTTTACTTGAAATTTACTTCAAATTACAATAAAAATTATCTCATAATGTAGTCTCCCTGAAATATTCCTGTAAAAATTGACTTTAACATATAAGATAAACGCCGATACTCTGCAGAAAACACTAGTAAATGAAGGTTTTAATCAAGTTGAGGACGAACATTGCCATCACTGCTTTAGAAAACTTGCAGACTCGTTTGAGATGTGACAGAGGGGAACAACTTGGTGAAAATGTAACTATTCCTAATTATATAGTTACAGTAAATTTACGTTATAGTACACAATAATACATTTCTCAATCAATCATTAGATTAAGAACAACTCAAAAAAAAAGGTTTCCACATATTTAAATAACTTTTTTTCTGGCGAATAATTCCTATATAAGTAAAATATATAACAGGAAACTACTATTATATATAATACATGAAAACATATAATTTTTCTGTTTTTGCTTTTAATTAATAAAATATACAATGAAATTAAATTTGCTCAAAAATGCTACATTTTTGATGATGCTGTGCATTAGTAATTGTGTATTAACGATGTTAAATATTCTTATTAAGGTAACAATATTGTAACTTCTGCATATACATTTAATATTTTACATGAAATTTTCCTCAAATTACAATAAAAATTATCTCATAATGTAGTTTCTCTGAAATATCCCTGTAGAAATTGATTTTAATGTATAAAACTCAGATGCTCGGTAGGAAACACTAGTAAGTGAAGGTTTTAATCCAGCTGATGACGAATGTTACCGTCACTACTCTTGAAAATTCATAGACTTGTTTGAGATGTGGCAGAGAGGAGTAACCTGGAGAAAATGTAACTTTTCCTAATTATATTATTATAGTTTAGTTATTAACTAAATATTATATTATTAGTGTTAGTAATGGCGTGAATGGCCGAGTGTCTAGCGCTCAGTGTCACAGGTTTCGGATTCGGTACCGTGGTTACTGGTAGTGGTTTGGAATCCACTTTAAGCCGTAGGTCCCGGTCTCATATGACTGTACAGCGTCACTGAGCTAAATCAGACTTCTACCTGCGGGTGCTCCAGGGTTGGTGGGCTTGATCTAGATGTCTACAAAGTGGGATAAGAAACAAAAACAACACAATTTAGTACTTTTCTCAGTCAATGTGGCAGAGAGGAGTAACCTGGAGAAAATGTAACTTTTCCTAATTATATTATTGCAATTTAGTTATTAACTAAATATTATATTATTAGTGTTAGTAATGGCCTGAATGGCCGAGTGTCTAGCGCTCAGTGTCACAGGTTTCGGATTCGGTACCGTGGTTACTGGTAGTGGTTTGGAATCCACTTTAAGCCGTAGGTCCCGGTCTCATATGACTGTACAGCGTCACTGAGCTAAATCAGACTTCTACCTGCGGGTGCTCCATCACGACAGACGCTTCCGCGTTTCCCTGCAACCATCAATCCATACGGGTTGGTGGGCTTGATCTAGATGTCTACAAAGTGGGATAAGAAACAAAAACAACACAATTTAGTACTTTTCTCAGTCAATCATTAGATTATTAGATAACTCAAAAAATAGTTTCCACTTATTTAAATATTTTTTTTTAATAATTCCTGTATAAGTAAAACATATAACAGGAAACTATTTTTAGCTACTTAAAACTCATAGAACACCGAGAAGAATTGTAATTAAAATATCAGTTTTTTAACTTAAATTCTTTTATGGAGCTCTCTGTTTTAGGACTTTCCATAAAACTTCGTTAAAAAAAATTTCTTCTGTTACTTTTCATTTTCAAAACTATTCTGGCAACAAAAATGAAATTTTATATGATTCTTTAAGAATTGTTTGTTGCGCGTTTATTTTTTTCTATTCGTATAGATTTCAAAAAAAAAACAATATTGCAGAAATTCTGGTTCCCGATCGCATGTGTAGACAGTGAATCATTTCTTTTTCGCCTAAATAATTTCTTTATTAATGTGCATGAATGTGAAATGAGCTGAATGTGAAAATACTTGAAATTCATATTAATTGTGCAACTTGGCATGTTTTTTTGCAAGTAGAGTGCATAATTTTATTTTATTATTTTTAGTTACCATTCTGCGGGACTAATTTTCAAATTTTTAATTGAATTCCTACTATATTTCTAAAGGAAAAAATGCATTTTTACATAAATTTTGAAAAACAAGTTTTTAGTCTTGATTAATTTTATTTAGTTTATATATATTGATAATTTTTGATTTTCTAAGTATATCGATTTTCGATATAGCAGATAATTCAATATGAAAAATTAGACAAAATTCATTTTTTATATGAATGATTATTTTTTATATTAATGATGCATGTAACTTTTACTATAACAAATATGGACATTTGTTAAATGCTGTCTTATTCAAATATAATGACATTAGTATCAGACGCAGTGTATAAATTAAATTATAGAAAAATAATTCATCAATAAAATATAATTCAATAAATAAACAAATTATATTTAATTATATTTATTAAATTATTTAAAATTTTCTTCAACTGTAACCGCTGCCAATATTGTGGCCCATTAGTAATATAAGGAGCTAGTAGGTCGTAGAGTTCAGCTTTGAATTCAACAGCGGCCTTCTTGCAGTTACTGCTTTCAAAATAATGAAGAAATTCTATGGCGATTGTGACTAGTCTTATAAAAGTCTCGCATTGATATTCTGGGAGTTTTCCTGATTATTTCCCGTACGATACGAAAATGATCAGTTAGCCAAACAAAAAATCTTCCAGAAAAACTTTATCCACCCTCCATTATCTTTCAGTAACCGACTGTGCTATATATAATGGAACATGAAACTACATAGCACAACAACAAAATTGTAAAAATCGCATATCGTTGGAAAGCTTTGATGACTTGTTCACTGAGCTAATTGTAAATTATTCTATTACAATGTGCGTCATAAATATCTGTAAGCGACTGATGAATTTAAATTTACTGTGTGATTTGTTTTTCATCCCAATTAAAAATTAGTACAGCACCTTCAGTAGTTGGGCCAGAATGGCCGAGTGTCTAGCGCTCGGTGCCATAGATTTCGGGTTCGAGACCCGGCTGTGCCATGGATGTTTGTAGTGGTTCGGAATCCACTTAAAGCAGTAGGTCCCGGCCTCCTATGACTGTAAGAGCGTCCCGGAGCCAAAGTCAGACTTCTACCTACGGGTGCTCCATCAGTCCAGAAGCTGCACCCCTCTTCCCTCCTTCCGTGAGGGACACAACAACAACCTTCAGTAGCTGCTTGTGGTATACATATATATGGAACATGTGACGTAGCATAGCACAACAACAAGAACAAAAAAAAACTGTAAAAAATTACATAAATTAATATTCATAGAAAAGCTTTTATGAGTTGTTCAATGAGCTATTTGTAAATCATTCTGCTACAACGTGCATCAAAAATATCTGAAACTGACTTACAAATTTAAATTTACTCTATAATTGGCTTACCACCCCCCCCTTAAAAATTAGTATAGCATCTAATAACATCCGAATTTTTAGTTTCTAAATTATTTTTTAATTTTAAATTCATTCCACTTTGCGTCAATAGTTTTAGCTTTTGATTTTTAGATGTTTTGATTTTAAATTTTAATTCATTGTACTATAAATTTTAAGAAACTTAATTTTTATTTTTTAAAATTAATTCTTTATTTTTTCCCCAATTATCACTGACAGTTAATTAAGAAACCATTTTAATTAAAAAACTTGCCATCTATTAATTCTGATGCGGAGGTTTTTAGAGACATAATTTAACTCTTTCTATATCTATCTATCTCTCTCTCTCTCTCTCTCTCTCTCTCTATATATATATATATATATATATATATATATATATATATATAAACTCATGTTTGTGAAAATTGCAACACCATGAAGGAATCGTCATAATTGAATGAAATTTAATACACAGTTGAGTGGTAGTAGTACAAATAAATGATTAAATGTTCAAAGCAAACAAACAATAACAAGAGATCGGAATCAGTATTTTGTGTAGCTACCACGCGCCGCAATAAGTGCTGCTACAGGACGTGGCATGGAGTCAAACAAATTTTGAATGTCTGCCTGAAGAAGAGCATTCCATATTGTTTGTATGCGCACCCAAAATTCGTCTGCAGAAGCAACAGGACGAGGATCACGAGCGAGACTTGGTACCACAAACGGTGTGGTACGGTGGTACAACGCGAGACGTGGTTTAATTTGTGGTACCACAAATTAAAGCTGGATTCGTCAGAAAACGCGACATGCTGCCAATCGGCACGCCAGTCTCTATGCTGAGCTGCCCATTGTAGCCGCAGGCGGCGATGGTTAGCTTGAGAGGGATCCTGTATAAAGGAGTCCTTGCGCGCAGTCCACGCTGCAGCAGACGTCTACGAACTGATCAAGCACACAATGAAACACCTTTAGCTATTGACCACTGTGCTGCCAATTGTCTAGAGGAAGCTGTACGGTCCGTCAGCGCCATGCGGACCAGGTGTCTATCATCGCGAGCTGACGTCACATTTCGGGGTCCACTCCCGGATTTCCGAGTTGTCCGACACTCGTCCGTCCACTGCTTCCAAAGACACATCACTGTGCTGCTGTTACGCTGCACACGAGTGGCTACTGCACGATAAGACAATCCAGCTTCACGAAGGCCGATGATTATCCCCCGTTCAAACTCTGTAAGTTGTTCAAATCTCGCTCTCTTTCGTCGAAGAAGCATAAGTAACGATTGAGCTAACGTTTACCACTAGCAGATAACCACCGATAACCATACACGCCCCGCTACAGCCGTCTATTTATTCGGATCCCTCCGCCGTTCAGAGGGCGCTGCTCAGCATACGCATGCGCTACGGATTTGAAATTCTAATCATTTGCATATCATGCGCTAATTTGCATTTCCTGAAAATTTCAGCTCACTCGCGTAAGTCCTTCATGGTGTTGCAATTTTCACAAACATGAGTTTATATATGAACTTACTAGTGAACTTTTACAAATGAACCTTACTGCACAATTTGTTTTTACCCCCATTTAAAATTTTTATGACATTTAAAACTGGTCCCTAGCTATACCGAACTTTAAATTTTTTTTTAATTGTAATTTTATTCATTTTTTGATTACCAATTTAATTTACTTTGCTCTTAAATTTTATTTTTGCATTATGTCTTATATTTTAAGAAATTCAATTTTTTTTCTTTTGTTTTTAATTTGCTCAGAAATAGTTACAATTTTTATTTCTAATTTTTAAAGATTTTTCTGTTTGCAAATTTATATACTTTTTAAACATCGGTGAGCCATGTGTCTGAGTGATTTATGCCATGAAAAACCCACCAATGAGGGATGAGGGGAGAACAGAAATGAGATAAATCTTTTAAGTATAGCCTCCACGTATACATGTGTCGCTTTTTAACATTCTCAGTAAACAGTATAATTATCAATCTGAGACGCTTTACTCCCATTGTAGGAGTCAAGTCTCCTTGTTTCTTAAATCCTTGACTGTTACGAATGCCGCCAAAGGATTTAACCTTACCCTTCTTAAACTGCGCACTTCATAAGTGAGCTACAAGCCGGTCAATTCATTATGATACGATGTTTTTATTATTATTATTATTTTATGAAGTATAAATTCTTAAAAATTTCACAATTTCAGAGAATTATTTTTAAAGAAATCGTATTCCTAGTAGAATTACAATCTTCTACTATATATGATACATGAAAACAAATTATATATATATTATTCCAAAGTATATTTCTCTTTTCCGATTTTCATTTTCTTCCATATGTAAATGTTAACTTATTATTACGGCATCAAAAATGCTTTTAAAGATTGACCACTGTTTTATTAATTTAATATATACACCGCGTTTATTAAATAATCATAATGTTTTTACATTGTGAATAAAATAAACTTAGGTTCTAATGACTTTTCTTAATTAAATAGATATTTTCTAACCTCAGAAAATTTAAATTAAAAATTCAATACTTTCCCTTGTATAATTGTGTTTCACATAATTAGATAATCTTTTATGCAATTCTCCCAGAATAATACTCAGTTTTAAAAATTCTACAAAATTCTTGCGTGTCAAAGGAATCTAACAGCTATAAAGTGCTCTATAGTCCCTTTGAAAAACATAACTACATGGAGATTTTGACAGAAAGCCTTGCAATAGCAATCAACTTTCTAGAATTTCTGTAATGCGACATGCAAATGAGATATAATTACTTCTATAAGTCTTCCTGGAAGATATTACCTCCCTTTTCCCTATGGTGTGTGGGCGTAATAGACCCCTCTAAGTAGATCTTGAGTAACGCTGAATCTACTTCAAATCTGCAATACTGGCAAATAACCAGTCAAATGGCACTATAACGAATCAAATGATGCCATATTTGGCAAATACCCTGACAAATGGCACTATAACGAATCAAATGGTGCCATTTTGGCAAATACCCTAACAAATGGTATTATAACCAGTCAAATGGTGCCATATTTGGCACTAGGAAAACATTTTAATGCATCATCCTTGATTTCATTGCTTTAATTTGTATTTACTAAATTTTGTAACTGAAAATTGAATAAATTTATATGAATTAAATTAACCACATTTGGCTAACTTACTTTGTTGACAAACAAATTACATTACAATATTATGCTCTAAGTATTACTAGAAAATTAACTATTTTGACTTCAAAAGTTAAATTTTTATCAAATTTTTCTTCTCAAGCTATTGGCGAATTGTATACAAAATAATGTTGTAATAAATAAGAAATCACATGTTCCATTTAATATTTTGTCATTTCATTTAATAATTTATTTTTTAAAATGACACATGATTTTTTTAAAAAAAAACATTCCTCAAATATGAAATGGTTAAATGACACAGTCACTATTCTTATGACATCAAATAACTCAAACAGCTGGGATGTTGTTGTTTTTTCATTTTCTTATAAAACCTTTAGTTTTTCTTGTTGTTAGCTTATGTTGTGATAGTTTATTGTCCTGTTTTTTTAATCCTCCTCTACTTGAAATATAAACTTCTGAGAGGTTTCCGGATTTAAGATTCGGTAAGAAAAGTATTTCTAAACTTCTATGGCAATTTTATTCTTATATAAACATCCCAGATAGAAAAGTCTAATTTATTAAAACCTGTAATAGACTATTCATTTAAAGCAAAATAATATATATTTCATATTTTATTTAAAATCAACTACCTATAATATAATCTGAAATTTTTTACGTTTATCAATGTTGTAATTTTCATATTTATAGTATCAATCACATCATTCTTTTTGTAGCAAAGTTGAATTATTTTTGTAGCTGTTTTTGTAGATTTATTGTTTTTGTACTTGAATTTACATTAAATTCAAGCAAAGATTCACTTCGAAAAAGATACGGATACATTATTAATCAACAATCTATAATATAATCGGAAATTGTTTGCGTTTATCAACATTGTAATTTTCATATTTATAATATCCTTAACATCATCGGGTTTTTTTTTGTAACAAAGTTGAATTATTTTTGTAGTTGTTTTTTGTAGGTTTATTACATTTACATCAAATTCAAGTCAAATATTCACTTTGAAAAAGAAACGAGAGCATTATTAATGAAATCCTCGTTACAAAAACTACTGATATGAATTTTTTTCTTTAAAATTACTTTTTGGTTTTGAATTTATTGTGCTGCAGTAAATCAGCAAACGAGAAATCTCTCAAAGGAAACAGTTATAACCTCAATTTCATAATATGACTGGTATAATTCGTATGACTAGTATAAACTTCGTATAATCCCTAATTTATCATTGTGATGATGATATTTCATTGTAAAAAGCAATATAAATAACGCAAAACTCGCTTTCCGTGTTGAAATTCGAACATGTTCTGAACGTAATTTTATTCAAATCCCTGAATAAAGTGAAATTTCTGCTTGTTAGCTAATAATGAGTTAAACAAGAATAAGAATAAGAATTCATTTAAGATGTTGTTCTTTTTCAAAATCCTATGGATCATTACTGAATTAATTGAATAAAACTCATATGTTTATAACTTGCCCTGTTCAAAAATCTCGAATCTTCTAAATTGAAAACAAAAAATGTTTTTTTTTTCTTATAAAACTCACAAAACCTTTAATATTTCTTGTTGTTGGCTTGTGTTGGGATTGGTTACTGTCCTGCTTTTTGAATCCTCCTCTTCATGAAATATAAACTTCTGAGAGGATTTCGCACATAAGATTCGGTAAGAAAAAGTATTTCTAAATTTCTATGCGAATTTTATTCTTATATAAACATTCGAGATAGAAAAATCTAATTTATTAAATAATAAAATAAGACTTTTACTTTAAATCAAAATAATATATATTGAATATTTTATTTAAAATCAACTATCTATAATATAATCTGAAATTGTTTTCGCTTATCAACATAGTAAGTTTCATATTTATATGGGCCTGAATGGCCGAGTGGCTAGCGCTCTGGCGCTCGGTGCCCCAGGTTTCGGGTTCGAGTCCCGGCAGTGTCATGGATGTTTGTCGTGGTTCGGAATCCACTTTAAACTGTAGGTCCCGGTCTAATAGGATCGTAGAGTGTTGTGGGGGCGTTGTTACTCCGCGTCCGTGGCTTCTCTTCAAGTTACACGCGCCCCCTGGGTAATGCAAAGTGAGTACTTCTGTGCAGCGCTTCCCTTAAGGCATCCAAAACCAAGCTGTCTAAGTGTTTTCCAGCTGCATTAAAAAAAGTTTCTTATTTATAATATCAATATCATCATCATTTTTTGTAGCAGAGTTGAATTATTTTTTAGCTGTTTTTGTAAGTTTATTACATTTACATCAAATTCACGTCAAAGATTCACTTCGAAAAATATATGGATGCATTATTAATAAATTCATCATTAAAAAACTGAGTGATAGGAATTTTTTTCTCTAAAATTAGTTTTTGGCTTTGAAGTTCTCGCGTTGCAGTAGATAAGCGAACATGAAATTTCTTGAGGAAGATAGTTAAATTTCCAATTTCATTGTATGACTCTGAACTTCGTATAATTCCTAATTTATCATTGTGATGATATTTCATTGTAAAAAGCAATATAAATAACGTACAACTCGATTTCCGTATTGAAATTCGAACATGTTCTGAACGTAATTTTATTCAAATCTCTTAATAAGGTGAAATTTCTCCTTGTTAGCTAATAATTAGTTAAGCAAGAATAATATGTTAGCAAGAAAATTCCGTAAAACTCGAAAAACGTCATATAAGACGTTATTCTTTTTCAAAATCATATGGATAATTATTCATTTTACCAAATTAATTGGATAAAACTAAGACGCATATAACTTGACCTGTACAAAAATCTCGAATCTTCTAAATTGAAAACAAAAAAATGTATTGAAATTCGTTTAAAAAAAATTCGTAAAAAAGTTTATTCTTTCTTAGAAAACTCACAAAATCTTTACTTTTTCTTGTTGTTAACTTCAGCTGTGATTGTTTACTGTCCAGCTTTTTGAATCCTCCTCTTCATGAAATATAAACTTCTGAGAGCATTTCGGATTTAAGATTCGGAAAAAAATGTATTTCTAAATTTCTATGCGAATTTTATTCTTATATAAACATTCGAGATAGAAAAATCTAATTTATTAAATAATAAAATAAGACTTTTACTTTAAATCAAAATAATATATATTGAATATTTTATTTAAAATCAACTATCTATAATATAATCTGAAATTGTTTTCGCTTATCAACATAGTAAGTTTCATGTTCATATGGGCCTGAATGGCCGAGTGGCTAGCGCTCTGGCAGTCGGTACCCCAGGTTTCGGGTTCGTGTCCCGGCAGTGCCATGGATGTTTGTCGTGGTTCGGAATCCACTTTAAACTGTAGGTCCCGGTCTAATAGGAGCGTTGTGGGGGCATTGTTACTCCGCGTCCGTGGCTTATCTTCAAGTTACACGCGCCCCCTGGGTAATGCAAAGTGAGTACGTCTGTGCAGCGCTTGCCTTAAGGCATCCAAGACCAAGCTGTCTAAGTGTTTACCAGCTGCATTAAAAAAAAAAGTTTGTTATTTATAATACCAATATCATCATCAGTTTTTTGTAGCAGAGTTGAATTATTTTTTAGCTGTTTTTGTAAGTTTATTACATTTACATCAAATTCACGTCAAAGATTCACTTCGAAAAATATATGGATGCATTATTAATAAATTCATCATTAAAAAACTGAGTGATAGGAATTTTTTTCTCTAAAATTAGTTTTTGGCTTTGAAGTTCTCGCGTTGCAGTAGATAAGCGAACATGAAATTTCTTGAGGAAGATAGTTAAATTTCCAATTTCATTGTATGACTCTGAACTTCGTATAATTCCTAATTTATCATTGTGATGATATTTCATTGTAAAAAGCAATATAAATAACGTACAACTCGATTTCCGTATTGAAATTCGAACATGTTCTGAACGTAATTTTATTCAAATCTCTTAATAAGGTGAAATTTCTCCTTGTTAGCTAATAATTAGTTAAGCAAGAATAATATGTTAGCAAGAAAATTCCGTAAAACTCGAAAAACGTCATATAAGATGTTATTCTTTTTCAAAATCATATGGATAATTATTCATTTTACCAAATTGATTGGATAAAACTAAGACGCATATAACTTGACCTGTACAAAAATCTCGAATCTTCTAAATTGAAAACAAAAAAATGTATTGAAATTCGTTTAAAAAAAATTCGTGAAAAAGTTTATTCTTTCTTAGAAAACTCACACAATCTTTAGTTTTTCTTGTTGTTAACTTCCGCTGTGATTGTTTACTGTCCAGCTTTTTGAATCCTCCTCTTCATGAAATATAAACTTCTGAGAGCATTTCGGATTTAAGATTCGGTAAAAAATGCATTTCTAAATTTATATGCGAATTTTATTCTTATATAAGCATTCGAGATAGAAAAATCTAATTTATTAAATAATGTAATAAGACTTTTACTTTAAATCAAAATAATATATATTGAATATTTTATTTAAAATCTACAGCCTGTAATATAACTGAAATTGTTTGCTTTTATCAACGTTGTAATTTTCATATTTATAATATCAATAATATCATCATTTTTCTGTAGCTAAGTTGAATTATTTTTGCAGCTGTTTTTTGCAGGTTTATTACATTTACATCAAATTCACGTCAAAGATTCGCTTCGAAATATATGCGAATGCATTATTAATAAATTCATCGTTAAAAAAAAATCAGTGTTATGACTTTTTTCTCTAAAATTAGTTTTCGGCTTTGAATTTCTCGTGCTGCAGTAGATGAGGCAACATCAAATTGCTCAAGGGAGTTAGTAAATCGCCAATTTCATCGTATGACTCAGAACCCATTTCGTACCTTTGGATCTGATTTCATTTTTCTCTATAACGATACATTATGTAGCGGATTCAGCATTATTCAGTGTGCACTATGAAAGGGATAGCGAATTTACTGCACTGCACGCCTAAGGATCGAATCTTCCACTCTACTCTACGAACTCCTCGAACTTAAATGGAAGAGAATGATGAAATAGAATGAGAAAATGAGAAATGAAGACAATGAGAAAATGAATTACTTATTAATTAAAGCTTTGAAAGGTTTGAATTCCTCTACTTCCTCGAACTCAAATGAAAGCTTTGAATTTATCGTGAACATCCCAGGCGTAGACACGAAAGCTTTCGGTCTATTTCGGGTAGCCTATATTCCTTTTATATTCGGTCTTGTCGGACTTCGAACCGAACCTAGGCCCTACCAGCCCTTGGAAGAAGGAAATTATTTCTTATAACCATACTTGTTTTTTAAAAGTTTCATTTTAACCTAATAACATATATATCAGAAAATTATTTCTTAAAAATTTATTTCCTATATCTAATTATTTAACTTTCAGAATAATTTAAAATTAAAGAAACGAAATTCAGAAATTCTAATTTGTCAAAACGTTTTAAGCTTTGGTGGTTATAATTTAAAGACGATGTCAGATTCACTAACACCTTCAGTTGAGAAAATTTGTATTGTTTTATACATACTAAATAATACTATACTCATCAAATGTTTATTAATTTATTTTGTGTGATACGTGAAATGACAAATGGAAATGAATTAATGTAAGCTGTTGTTTGAGTAATATCATGTTAGTAAACGATAAAGAGATTATTTATTCAAATATTTCAAGCATTTTATTTATTCAAATATTTGTTTATGTTCATTAAACTTTCTAGGCATTTGTTATAGAAATGAATAACTTTTTCTGTATATTTAATTATAGTATCTCATATAACTTTGACAGAACAGTAAAGAGTCTAAAATAATCTAATATAGGAAAAAAATTGTTATAATAACCTAACATTATAACCATGCTTCCTCTTACACACTTGTTGGGTGTAGGGCTGACAACCCTACAAGATAAAAAGAAAACGTCTCCTGTCTAGATATCTGCCAGTAGGCAGATGTCCTTGTCCCACCATGGGGCTGTGGTACCAATGAAGAAGAACAAGCTTTAATAAAAATTGCTTCCAAAATGTCATGATTTTCATTTGCATTATTCTGATCGAAAAAATAATTTAAATGTGCAAAATGGAAAGTACTATTACATAATACACGCAACTACACGTCTGTGGTCTATCAATTCGTCTCTTAGTCGGCAACGGAATTTATGAAAAATGTCTCTTATTCATATGGTATATCTTCAAGCATAAAATGCATAAAAGTAAAGTCGATTGGTCATCATTATTGACGTCATAATAGCAGAAGTTGCTTTATTGTTTAAACTCTTTCATCTCTCAATTTATGACTTCTCTATAGCAAGGTAGTGTACTTTTTATGTATTTTAAAAATATATGAAACATTACTCACTAGTAGTTATTTTTTTATAACCATCTTACTTTTATTATAATATTTTCGTTCCAAAAACTCTTTATAATAATAAACAGAAAAATTCAGAAAGAACTTTTAAATCTTTACTTTGTTTTGCTTAAGTTTGGATAAAAGATCTTTTTTCCCCCATTAATTTTTATTTAGCGATTGAAATAAACCTGTCTCTACACAGAGCCGGCCCTACGTGGTAAGCGATTTCTTACGGTAGTAAAACCACCTGAACTAGAGAGCAAATAATAATAATAATAATAAATAACTAAACACAGCCCACAAAAATATATTTCGTTTACTTGAGTTTAGAAAATAAATGAGTGTTGTTGTTGTTGTTTCTTATCCCACTTGGCAGACATCAGACAAGCCAACGAGCCCATATGTACTCATGATTGAAGGGGAAGGAAGCAGCTTTTGTTGTGATGGAGCACCCGTAGGTAGAAGTCTGACTTTGGCTCCGTGACGCTCTTACAGTCATATGAGACTGGGACCTACGGTTTAAAGTGGATTCCGAACCGCTACAAACATCCATGGCACCGCCGGGACTCGAACCCAAAACCTGTGGCACTGAGTGCTAGACACTCGATGCATTCAGGTCCGATAAATGAGTAATCAAAGCAAATAACTTATAACAGGAACTGACAATTTATCGTCGAACGAATTCTAAATTACACTTGGATAAAATAATCCTCATTTATACAATATGTGAAAAGGGGCCTGAATGGCCGAGTGGCTAGAGCTCTGGCGCTCGGTATCACAGGTTTCGGATTCGAGTCCCTGTGGCGCCATGGATGTTTGTAGTAGTTCGAAATCTACTTTAAACACTAGGTGCTGGTCTAATATGACTGCAAAGTGACAAGGGGTTGGGAGAAGAGCTAATAAATCCACCCAGCAAAAAGAAAAAAATCTCATGTTTTGAAATCTGCCAGTAAGCAAAATGATTTGGCCCACCATGGGCTGTCGACCCAAATATGATGATGATTTAAATTAATATGCACATTTTAAAACGTGGCCTAAAAGAATTTCTAAACGATCCATGAGCATATTTCATGAAACTAAAGCTTTTTTTAAAAATTTCGATATTTATTCTTATTATAAGATGAAAGATTCCATAAACAACACACAGCGGATTTGGACAATCCTCTTCTCTAATTATTGAAAATTCATATCATAAGTATTTGTCGCAATATTTTTCATTCTTTCAATGTGCACTGTTATTGTGGCCCCCTTGCTTGTTTTCCCCTTCTTATTCTTATACTTCATTGGCGCAACAGCCCCATCCTGGGCCAAGGTCGTCTACCTACTGCAGATTTCGAGACAGGAGATGTTTTTTTACGGGATAGGGATGTCAGCTCTACGCCCAATCTCTACAGTATATTATATGAGACCCATGGCTCAAAATGAATTCTAAAACACTACAAATATCCATGGCACTCCGGGACTCGAACCCAAAGGCACCGAGTGCCAGAACACTCAAGGCCCCTGTTGCCTCCTTACGCTTGTAAATCCTCAGTCGGCTTCGAAGTACATGCAACTTGCGATTCAGCCGGTTTGATAACAATGACTTTTGCAGCTGGTGTTAACAGCATCAATTTTCAAACATTTATTCAGTTTGAAACATAAAACGGTTTCAACAGAAAGTCATTAAAAGCCGTTAAAATAATACCTAAGCTAAAAGTCATTAAAGTTATAGCTACACATTTTAAATTAAACACTCATGAAAAGGAATTAATCTAGACCTATTTATACACGTTTCTCAATTAGGGCCATATCGAACATATGGTGGCATGCTTTTAATCGAGTTTTAATTAATTAATTAATAATTATATTAATTATTATAATTTAATTAATTATTTTTAATTAATGGTGTCGGGGCTCTGAGACGATTCAAGAATATTTCTTGAAGGGTTTCTGTAAATAAAACGAACAAAAAAGAAGGGAGGGCACATTAACAATCGTACAATATTGATCGGGGCTAGTGACAATCAATGATTAATCAATTGCTACATTTACGCCTATTACTTTCATTTTTTGTTATTTTTTTTTTCTTCCACTACTAATATTATTTTTGCGTACCCCCAACCGATCTGCCACGTATCTCAGGATGGGAAAAGTTAAACAATTATATATCATTTTCAATAGTTTTATGGCATTGACAACTGGTCCCTAATTGCACCGAATTTTAACTTAAATTCTTTTCATTTTAATTGTAACTTTTTGTTTTTTATCTTACTTTTATTTATTTCTAGTATTTTTTTTTTTTTAATTTTACCATCTTTTAATTTTTAGAAATTTTTTTTTATCATTATTACTAACCTAAAGCAGTCGATTAAATTTGTAAACATATATATGAATTAAGACAAGGAGGTTAAGGAAGTACTCCGTAATTGGTACTCCAGTTGTCAGTAATTGCCAATAAACAATACCGTCCACGCGCACGCATAAACACCACTGCAGTTTCAAGGTCATGCTGTCAAAGGGTGAAGAAAAGATCACAGTTTTGCTGTCTAAACATCTACCATTCTTTTTATTCTTTATGTTCTAAAGTATTTTTTTTTTTAAATATTAATCCTATAAAATAGAAAAAAGAATTTTTTATTACATGTTATACAAAAATTACTAATGAAAGAGTAAACGCAGTACAAATGGTTTATTTATTAAAAGTTTCACTGAATTTAAATGCAACAGATCTTTCGAATGAAGAATTATTAAAAGTTTTAGAATCATAAAATCTGTTCGTTTCGAGGCATTTTTTTTTTTTTCAAAACACTTCCTCGTTTTTTTTTATCGTCTGTTTTTCGCAATCTGAGCTTAGAAATAAATATGAATCATTCTGTTAAAAATAATAAAAATCGTCTGCTTTTTCATCATTTTCGTCTGCTCATCCAAACGATATCTATCAGTACAAAATCGAAAATCATCTCCAAACGATGGAATTATTTAAATGAATTCGTTTTTTATTCGTAAATTATTCATTATTTATTGAGAATTGTGATCAAAGCTCATAATTCTCAATTTATGATATTTATATTAATATTTTCTTCGAAATCGGTTAGAATTAATTTAATGATGAATCAAAGTTTTGATGCATCAAAAATCATGTGAAGTCGTTAACCTTGAATCATAGGTTTCATCAAATTAGACGAGATGTAAACAGAACATTATTTTTCGCAATGAGTCATCCTATTTTTATGGAAATCTTGCAATTCTTCCTATTATCCTTATTATTATTATTAGTCATACTTCTATTGGCCATAATTTTTAAGCCTCTGGTTGTAAAAATTCACAATCAGTTTCGTAACTTTACATACATATCTTATTAAAAAAATTTTTTTTAAAGGGATCAATACAAAATTACCTTAAATAATTTTGTGATACATTTTTCTTCCTTCCATAAGGCAGTTTTATCATTGCGTTAATACTAAATGTAGTTTTATGGAAATAATTCATTTATAAAATGCTATTTATTGATCATCTTGTCCTAATTCCAGAAAATTGAAATAATAATAACTTAGCAAATTTCACAGGAAATTTCTTTTCTCTTTTATGATTGTGTATTATCTAACACGTGGGGCCTGATGGCCGAGTGGCTAGCGCTCTGGAGCTCGGTACCACAGGGTTCGAGTCCCGGCGGTGCCATGAATGTATGTAGTGGTTCTTAATCCACTTTAAACTGTAGGTTGGTAGTAGAATCATTTGTTCTGGAATCATTGTAGTTAATTGGCTATTAAAAACTAAAAGGATATTCATTTTCATGTTCTTGGTTCACTTTATACAGTAAGTCCCGGTCAAACATGATCGTAGAGCGTTGCAGAGGGATTGTTACTCCGCGTCCGTAGCTTATCTTCCAGTTACACGCACCTCCTGGGTAATGCAAAGTGAGTAATGTCGGTGCAGCGCTTACCTTATGGCATCTAGGACAACTGTCTAAGTGCTTGCCAGCTGCATTAGAAAAAAAATTATCTACGCACAGTTGTAATTTATCTAATATAAGACTAAATTTAAAAAAAAAAAATGTTTTACTAAGCCTCTGCTTAATAGTTTTATTTTATAATTGTTAAAATTTGTATAGCAAAAGTTTATCTATAAATATAGATCCGTAGCTACATGGAGTTATTGTAGCTCCATGCAATTCAATATTTTTCGTGGATCTTACATTTAAATATTTTAACGCCCGACTCGTGGCTCAGTGGTAAAGTGCACCGCAGGTGAACATTGAGACTCGAAGGCGTTTGTGACGTTCGGCATCTTACCTCGTTAGTTGGACTACCTGAGGGGAATTTCCGGGTTTTCCCCTACGATACGCAAATGTGGAGTAGTTCCCCCTAAAAGTCTTCGAAAGGCACTGCCCTCCTTCTTCAGCGACCCGGAGCCAAGTCAGACTTCTATCTGCGGGTGCTCCATCACAACAGAAGCTGCCCCACCCCCATCCTTTTCCCTCTGTCCATGAGACCACACGGGTTCTTGAACTTGGTGTAGATGGTTGGGTTTGTCGCTCCATAAGTATCTCCATCCATAAGTAAACCACTCAGGGGATATGCATTTAGCGCTGCCCGACACTGAGGATTAATCACACAAATATTTTAACATTTACATCAAATTTAAAAACGCTACAAATATTTTTAAAAATTAAAATTTTATCAATAAATATATTTATTAATATTTAATGAGGAAAATATTTAATAGTAAGTCTTAAAACGTGCGCAACTAGTGTGCACGTATGTGCAGATTCGAATCCGCTAGCGGCGAACGTTGCATTCACTACTTTCGGAGATCATGAGACTCGAAGGTAAATTTAACAGTATGTATTAGTAGCTTGCATTGACAATCAGGCTGCCTGAATGGTATTTTGCAGGTTTTCTACAATACCACAAGCAAATGTGGGACAGTTCCTCTTTAAAGTCCCTCAGAATTTCAATGTCTTCTCTTCCCCGGTTCATCGTATGTATAAATGAAATGCAAATCTCCCCGATGTTTAGCAAAAAAAAATATTCTTTTATTAACCCTACATCTCTGTCTGTCCCGGCTGTACCATGGATGTTTGTAGTGATTCAGAATCCACTTAAATCCGGCCTAATAGGACTGTGGAGCGTTGGGTGTAGGGCTGACACCCCTACTCCGTTAAAACAAAACATCTCTATCTCAAAATCTGCCAGTAGATAGACGGCCTTGGCACACTATGGGATTGTTGCGCCAATGATTATGACATCTCTGTCTATTAGTGTTTTATCAAGCCTACAATTTTATCTGCATCTCTCTGAGCCTTTAAATGTAAAATAAATATTATAAACTTAGTCAGACTAGACAATATAAATTTATTTTTAAAAAAAATATTTTTTCCTAGATACTTCTAATCTAGTCAATGTTCAAATAGATTTTATGCTAAAAAAAAATGCCCATAATTTTAGCAATCAATGTCTATCTCAAATATGTTTCCAATTTAATATGTTTGAATTCAAGAATTATCTATATGAATTAATTTATCTTTTACAAAATATACTGTATTTTTTTTTTTTTTTTTTTTGAATTTGAAGATATTTCTAACATTAAATTTTTATTTATATAGAAAAATTTTTATCTTATTTCACAATACCGCGTAACTGATATAATGAAAAAAAATTTATAATGTTAAAATTAAATTTTAACGTAATATTTTTTTCTAGTACGTTATGCCATCTAAATATATGGAAAGTATATAGATGGAAGCTATTTCAGCGTGTGTAATGAAAACCGCTTTGTTTATGTGTTTGAAGACCTATTGTTAAATCAACAACCATAAAATACAAGTATCCTTTAAAAATAGCTGTATACTTTTCTGTGCTGAATCAACAATGTTGAAATTGCTTCTAATAATGTATAGCACATTGAGTTAACCGCTTTAGAACACACTGGTTGAAATTCATTTTATTCCCATTATTCAGTCCAATACAAATAACTATGTCAGTTTCAATGAATATATGAAGTAAGTATCTAATAACTTCTATCTTATGGATGTGGGCTTATATATATCATTATTATAATTATTTTTATCATTTATTGTTATGATTTTATTTATCCATTTAATTATTTATCGTTTATCATCATTATTTCATTTATCATTATCCATCTTATCATGATTTTTATAATTTTCTCTTAAAATAATTGATTCAAAAATTGCAGCGGTATTTTCTTACATAATCTAGAATTACTATAGTTTAAAAAAATGTATGTAATAATATTTTTTTAGAAAACTTGATTTGCTTCATACTTGATCACTTTAATGATAGTAAGAATCCTTAAGAAGAATAATGACTGATAAAATAATAATGATATGACGAATAATGACTGATTTAAGAATAATGGCTGATTAGAATGAATTTTAGATACAAAGGAAGTCCCTAAAATATTAAATATTTATCATACCAATTTTATATTATGTTACAAAATTATGTATAGTTATTATTAAGTAAATGTTTGAGTCCATTACTAGTGACTTGAATATGTTGGATATACGTTCGCTAATCTGCTAGCATAACTAATAACTTTTATCTTAATAATGTGGGCTAATATACACTGAAGTGACAAAAGTCATGGGATACCTCTTAATATCGTGTCGGCCCTCCTTTCGCCCGGCGAAGTGCAGCAACTCGACGTGGCATGGACTCAACAAGTCGTTGGAAGTCTTCTGCAGGAATATTGAGCCATGCTGTCTCGATAGACGTCCATAATTGTGAAAGCGTTGATGGTGCAGGATTTTGGGCACGAACAGACCTCTCGATGATGTCCCATAAATGCTCGATGGGATTCATGTCGGGCGATCTAGGTGGCCAGATCATTCGTTGGAATTGTCCAGAATGTTCTTCAAACCAATCGCGAACAGTTGTGGCCCGGTGACATGGCGCATTGTCATCCATAAAAATCCCATCGTTGTTTGGGTACATGAAGTCCATGAATGGCTGCAAGTGATCTCCAAGTAGCTGAACATAAGCATTTCCAGTCAATGTTCGGTCCAGTCGCACCAGATTACCAAGTCCATGCCATGAAAAAACAGCCCATACCATTACGGAGCCACCACCAGCTTGAACAGTGCCTTGCTGACAGTTTGGGTCCATGGCTTCGTGGGGTCTGCGCCACACTCGAACCCTACCATCAGCTCTTACCAACTGAAATCGTGACTCATCGGACCAGGCCACGGTTTTCCATTCATCTAGGGACCAACCGATATGCTCACGTGCCCACGAGAGTCGCTGCAAGCGATGTCGTTCTGTCAGTAAAGGCACTCGAGTCGGTCTTCTGCTGGAATAGCCCAAGAAAGCCAAATTTCTCCGTACAGTTCTAACAGACAAGTCCCTTGTACGTCCCATATTGATTTCTGCGGTTGACGCAGTGTTGCTTGTCTGTTAGAATTTACGACTCTTTGCAGACGTCGCCGGTCTTGGTCGTTAAGTGCAGGCGGTCGACCACTGCGCTGTCTATGGTGGGATGTTATGCCTGAAATTTCATACTCTCGGCACACTCTTGACACAGTGGATCTGGGAATGCTGAATTCCCTAACGATTTCCGAAATGGCATGACCCATGCGTCTAGCTCCAACTAACATTCCGCGTTCAAAGTCTGTTAATTCCCGTCGTGCGGTCATCATCACGTCAAAACCTCTTCACATGAATAACTTGAACAGAAATTAAAGCTATGCGAAAGCACTGCGCCTTTATACCTGTTCTACGCAATGCTACTGCCATCTGAAAATTTGCATATTGCTATCCCATGACTTTTGTCACTTCAGTGTATACTTTATTTTAAAATAATTGATTAAAAAAATTGCAGCCTATGTTTCGAATAATTAATTGAAGTAAAATTATGATAAACTTGAAGGAATTCCTTATTTTTCATGCCTTCAATTGTTTAAGTTTAAATCTTTTTTACAGTTTTATAATGATTTTTATTAAGAAGATTCAGAACTCTGGCTTCTGAAATACCTACATTTTGTTACATATACACACATGAAGTAATAAAGTCACTTGTTTTAGTTTTTAACTTATCATTATTTTTATCATTATCACTAATTTTATCCCAGTTATCACTTGTTTTGTTACATAATTAACCCACAAGGGGTTTAACTCGTGATTTTTTTGCTCATATATTTCTTAATTAAATTTAATAATTCGAATTATATTGGAGCTTCTACTTTTGCTCAAATTCTATATTCCACATTTCAAGTAATTATTTTATTCTTTTAATTTATTCGGTATATCAAAAGAGCTCATTTATTTAAAATGTCATGAGAATGTATTTATTTTTTCTAAATGTAAATCTATGACAAATAATTTTAAAACTATTTGAAAATGAATTTTGTAAACTTTCGCTTGCGTTTATAAGCTCTATTTGTATTTTAAAACGTTTAAACAATAAGTTGAGGTTTACATGTAATCAATCGATTTCATCTCAAAGTATTTTCAATATCCAAATAATCTCTGTATCTTCTTATATAATCTATAATTACTATAGTTTAAAAAATGTATATAATAATATTTTTTGTAGAAAACTTGATTTGTTTCATACTCGATCATTTTAATGATGGTAAGAATCCTTAAGAACAATAATGACTGATAAAATAACAATGATATGACGAATGATTACTGATTTAAGAATAATGACCGATTATAATGCATTTTAGATACAAAGGAAGTTACAAAAATTTTAAATACCTATCATGCCAATTTCATATTATGATACTAAATTTTTTAAAGTTATTAATTACTAAGTAAATATTTGAGTCCAATATTAGTGACTTGAATATTTTGGATATATTTTCATTAATCTGTTTAAAGCAAAATACGCAGGTGGTCTAATATGGAGCCTGAAGATTCATTGGAGGGTCTTCTCTATATCTCTGGTTCCATATAATCCTTGGTATTTTTCTTTCTTTTGCGGAAGATTTAAGGATCAACAGTCTTGGTGGTAACATATCCAAAACTTCTGACTTTATTACACAGGCAGATGTTTGGATTTCCATTTCTTAGAATTGAGATTAATCTCAATATATTCTGTTTTATAGAAAGATATTACAGGATGTGTGTAAAATACCTTGCTGCTTGGGGCGAAAATAATTTTGTTGATAATTATTTATTAATTAATTATTAATTATTATTATTAATAATAATTATTATTTTTCACCTATGACCTATGAATATAACAAATAAAAAGTAAATATCGAAATATAAATAAAACAATTTGATTATTGAAACACAAATGTTTTAAATATCAAATAAATTCATATCAAGTATTCTAACTGCAATTACTGTAAATGTAAACATATTCCTAAGCTTGGAAAAAAATTATCGAACTTCATACATTGGACAAGTTACAAATAGTTGAAAATAAATACAAATAATAATTATAATGTTAAAGTAATAGTCAATAAATCATAACAAATATCGAAATTTCAAAAGTTATATCACTGAGGGATTTTTTCTATGAAATATTTTATTTTCCTGTTGTCATAACTGCTCAGTGGCCTGATGGCCAAATAACTGACGCTCCAGCACTCAGTATCACAGGTTTCGGATGCGAGTCCCGGCGGTGCCATGGATTTTTGTAGTGGTTTAGGATCCATTTTAAACCGTATGTCCAGGGTCTAATACGACTGTAGAACGTTGGGAGTTGGGCTGGCAACCCTACCCCATAAAAAGAAAAAGCAACATCTCATGTTCCGGAATCTGACAGAAGGCCTTAGCACATCATGGGGCTGTCACACCATGAAGAAATAACTGCTTATTTTATTTTGTGAAGATAAAATAGCCAAGTTTGTATTTTCTCAAATAAATAAAAATTTTGAAATATTTTAACAAGCTTGCTTATATGCGTGCAGTTTAAAAGCACAAACTATTTCATCTCCTTTTCAAAACAATTTGTAAGAATTAGCAAATTATTATGCAAATTATCCAATATAATGTCAGATAAATTATTTCTTCTTCAAATAAATTACTTACTTTCATATATAAAACTCCCTAATATTCATTAAAAAAATAAAGTAACGTAGATGTTAAATATCTTAAATAAATAAATTAGATTTAAACTGCTGCCATTTAACCTCATTAGAAACATGGCCAGAAACATGCTTTTATAGCATAGGCTGTTCCTGAAAGTAGAAAAAGAGAAGTGAAGTTTCAGGATAGTCTGGTTTTGCATATAAGAATTCGACAGCATTTATCTGAAAAATTATGATGATGAGCCTTCAGAGGTCAATAGAAGCCGGCTAGAGTCAATCCTATGTAAAAAAATATTAATGAATGTGAACCCTATTTTAATTCATAAACTATAGAATCTACGTAATTCTAAGAATAGAATCAGCTTTTAGAATGTGCAGCCGAGGCAAACCTAAAGCTACAAGTGCCGAAGATTAACGCTATTTCCACCTAACCTTATGGAGGTTCAGAGTCGTTACATCAAGCCATCCTCAGATTTTCTCTAGTAACATCCACTAGAAGGCTGATATACAGATTACCTGTGAGCAGAAGGCTCCATGAAAAAGGGTTGTATACAAAAAGGCCAGAATTATGTGTATCTCAAACCACGCCAAATGAAATGCTTCATTCGGTACACACAGTCAATGGACACTGTGACAGGGTACAGTGATCAGGTATGAGTGTTTGGAGTCACTTTTAGTATAGGAGGTGGGATGCTAATTTGACTGTCCCCCACCACATAACTAGATAATCGAGATTTATGTTCTGAGGTGTCATTTCATTTGATAGTTAGTCCTTTAGTAGTCATCCATGACACTTTTACATCAGGGCAGTACATCTCGTTATATTGTCAGTTTTTTTTTATTATTCATCTTACTCCAAGGCATTCATTGAAATATAATAATGGCTGGCCATGCGCGGCTTCTCAAACATTTTCATAGCAAGTGAGATCTCGCAAGTGAGATCTAGTTTTTCTCCCAGTAGATCACGTTTCAATTTGATTATCAAGCACCCCTTACAATTTCAGGATCTCACAGAACTAAAACTTTTCAAGAAATCCGGGGATTTCCGCCAACTATATGAATAAATGTCAAGCAGAATGGCATTTACATAATCACCAGAAATATGCCAACCCTCTTATTTATTGGTTAGTTACATGTGGCTTACATTAAGCATTAGTACGTGTAAAAGTTCAATCTTTTCTATTTTTATACATATACATGACCACGTATTGAATTACCTAATTATTGAACCTTTTTGATTCAGCAAGAAAATACATATTGTACAGACGGATACGATAAATACAGGCCTACACAGTCCAAAATATCTAAGACTGATGCGAGACATTTTTTATTATGTTTGAAGAATATAGACAGAACTAAGAGAAGTAAAATTTAATGAATATCAGTAAATCTTCATGGCATCAATAAACACATATGAAGAAAGTCACATTCATGAAAAGTTAATGTCGATAGAGTTCAGAAAAGTTGTCGTCGTCCACAATGTAGTTTTCTGAGCAAACACATCTATCCACATTAAAAACTGTTAATTTATTGCGCTTATACAATGACGTATAGAATGACGTAATGACGTAAAGTGCAATGACGTAATAAAAGAAAAACTTAATGGATAGCAATAAATCTTCAACATCAATAAATCTTCATGAACTCAATAAAAACATGGGAAGGAAGTCACATTCATAAAAAGTTAATGTCGATAGTGTTCAGACGGATTGTCACTGGCTACAACGTACATTTGTATTCTAAGCATGCACAGCTATGAACATTAAAAACTGTTATTTAGTTGCGGTGATACAATGACGAGCATTCAGAAGACCAGTAAGGGGTATTGCTTATAATTTATCTTTATTTTAAAAATATAAACAGACTCTATGGGCAGATAAAAAAAACCTCAGCTCTAAAAATTAATTTTATTCTAAATAAAAATGTAACAGACGATTACTTACATTCGAGTTCCTTGTTTGTAATGTGTCGGAATTTTTTTGTCATATTCGATTAACTTTTTGAACTGATAAGGATACGGACAGTTTGCTGAGTAGATCATAACCTTCAGCATAACATTCATGGTTGTAGCTGACTCGGTTCACAAGTTGCTTCAGCCAAAAAAAGAGTTGAATATTCATACGCATACACACACACATTATATATATATGATAAACAAAAATTATTTTTAATGCTTCCTTTATCATCTGTATGAGCAAATTAAGTGGAAATTATAGAGTTTGCTAAAAAAATGAATCTAAATATCACTGTTATTCGAAAGAAGTTGAACTGACTGAAAGAGATTTAATTAATTACCGAAACAAAACAAAAGATTTCTCGAAAATAAAACAATAGAGCGTAGAAAAATGTTCAAGAAGATGGTGAGATAGGTTAGCATTGTTGAAATTGTTAATCGTAATTTTATCACTAAATATCAAAGCTCTGAATGGAATTATAGTACGACGCAAAAATATATGAGGCATACACTAGTTATGATATTAGCAGAAATAAAGAGGAAATGTTCAGATAGTATATTTAAAAATTCAATAAATCAATATTTAAGAAAAATTTGAAAGTAATATTTAAAATGTTAAATTAATAAAGTGCGCATAAAAAAAATATGCAAAATAAATTTTAATTTATTTTAAATTATCCATCCAACAACCAAAGCAAACTTAAAAATCTTTGAGAATCGCTTTGCAATTATCTTCAAAAATTAAACTGTAAACAAGTGCTTTTTTTTATTAAGTATATGTATTAAAAACCTCAACGTTTAATTCATTCACTTCTGTTGTAAGGGCAATCTAAATTCAAATAAAAACTCTTCATTTAATTTAATTTTAATTAGTATAAGCGAAAAATATATAAAGATGTTTTATTTTAGTTGTATATGTTAAATATTTTTATTATAGTAACATATTAAATATTTTTATATAATCATTTATTCACAACATTTAATAAACTTATTAGCAATGGGAGTTATTTTAAATTCGTAATAATCAAACAGTAATAAATCAGAAATTTAAAAAAAAAACCAAAATCCTTTCAAAAGTATTTGCTTTAGATGATTTTAAAATGGAAAAATTTTCTATAAAAAATTAATTTTTCATTCTTAATGGCTTAAAAATTAATTTTTCGTGCAGAAACTGTTTTGATTAGTTATTAAAAATAAAAATTTCTACATTATCCTGATAATCATACTAAAGAGTTATAATTTTGAAATTATAATGCCGCTGTGTTCCACATTTATTATCAATAGGAATTATATTTCCTCTTTTACAAACCCTACATCATTCCACGAAGTTACACATCAAACTTCAAAATATTAAATCTTGCAATGCAAAAACAACAGGTTTTGTTTCTTTAACTGAATGATCTATGTTCAATAATCTAAGTACAATTCAACAGTTAATTAAGAGAAACTATTTCAATCCTTTGACGATTTAAAACCAAACCATGTATATCTAAATCATTACTTTTGTGATATCACATTAAAACATCAAACATTTTTTAGATGCAATGGATATTTACGTCTATAAGCATCTTCCTAAGATCCCTTGAACTTGCTTATGTATACATTAACAATGGTATCACCCCTTGAGTTAGTCAGTGTTAGTTCTTGGTTACACATTGATTTTGAGATATTTCCTAGAATGGCATCTATGGAATTTTTATATTGCTTAGTAATCTTTTAATCCAATGGCGAGATTTCCAAATTGTGAATTCAACGTGTTCAAACCAAGTGTAAATATGAAAAATTTCAATTGGACTTGTTTGCCGTGTTTTAAGCTAAACTTCTTTTTATCAAAAGCCTGGTGCGATAACCTTTATAATCCACTCTAGGCCTCATCAAAATCGACACTACCCATGAGTATTAAATGACATTTTGTTCTTAAATAGTAAAAGAATAAAAACTAGAATTCAGTGTCTAATTCGTGTCTCAATAGGGAATTAAAAGAATGATCGAAACACCACACATTTTCTCCATGAATTTTAAATTACACTTGGATAAAATAATCCTCATTTATACAATATGGGAAAAATGGCCTGAATGGCCGAGGGGAGCGCTCTGGCGCTCGGTACCACAGGTTTCGAGTTCAAGTCCTGGTGTTGCCATGGATGTTTGTAGTCGTTCGGAATCCACTTTAAGCCGTAGGTCCCGGTCTAACAAGATCGTTGAGCGTTGCGGGGCTATTGTTACTCTTCAAGCTAAACGTACCTCCTGGGTAGTGATAAGTGAATAACGTTGGTACAGCGCTTGCCTTAAGGCATCAAAGACAATTGTCTAAGTGTTTACCGGCTGCATTAGAACAAAAACAATATGGAAAAAAGTGTATACAGTTACTGTTTTCTTTTTAAAAGATGACTACATATTAAAAGCAACCAATTTTGCTACTTCTGTTAATTTACGCGCAGTTTCTATAAAAATTCAGTTTTAATAAGTAAATTCTTTTCCACCATTTCAAATATCAATAATTTTCTTTACCTTGAGGAATGTTGTCCACAAACATGATGCTCTAGTATGATTTTTTCTCTTTTTCTATATTTCTATCAATTGCACAGAACTTATTTTAAAATTAATTTCAACATCTTTAATTATTTTGGGTTACTATCTTGAAATGTAAACTGAAAATCAATCCTTGTTATATGTCCTAAATATTATATCTGGAAAATGTCTAAGATTTATATTACTTGCATACCTTAACCTTAAATTTTTTTGTTACTTAACCTAACATTGAAAAATATATCAGACTTTACCAGTGATTTCTGATATATTTCAAAACAAAAAAAGAACAGTGTCATTATTATTATTATTTATTTATTTCATTTAATATTTCATTGAAATTTACGGATCAACACATTAAATGAACTATACTTTTTCCAGAGCCAATCCTATAGTATCAGACCAGTCTGCATTTGTAGAACGAAAATATTGAAATATAATTTTTTTTAAATTTTAATTTATAATATAACATATAATATATGTATTTTAAAATTTATTAAAGAAGTTTTATATGAATATTTTCTTTTTTTGTCACTTTATTATTGTAAAATGATTCGTTTTATAAATCTCAACAAAATATCGATGATTTTTTCAAGATTCGTCGAAAGGGGAGTGGCTTCAAAACTTAGCCTTTTACGGCTGGGTTTGTTTATTTTTTAGTATTATTTAAAATTTGCTTTGTACATGTTTTACTTATGTATTATCTACTTAATATTACAGCATTTGCTTTAAAATGCGAACGTTGATCCATGTAATCTGCAAATTATTACTTAAACATTTATTCTAGTTAAAAGTGAGATAGGAAATTATGAAGAACCAGGTAAACCTTCATATTGTTATTTCAATAAAGTTTAATTTCTTGTAGCAATTATATGAGAGAGAACGTATTTATTTAATGTTTGAATATTCTATTAATTATGTTAAAAATTTGATCGTTTTTAAAAAATTTTAAAAAGTCCCGGCAAAAATTCTTGACAGATATGGGCTTATATCATAATGTAACAAATTCATATGTTTTAATGGAGAGAACCCCGCAGGGGAGGTTAACGCCAAATTCCAGAATTTGTGCTGTCTGTTAGTTAAATTCTCTTAAATCTTATTAAGGCTACAAAATGGAACTTGACATACCATCCTATAAAGCACCTAGTCAAGTCATGGGTTGAGTATTTTGACGATTGGAAATTAATTATTCATGCAAATGTGGACACTTCTGCATTGTATAACAGAAGGTTATTAAAAATGTGAGACTTAACATTGATAAACATTTTTTCCACTATTTATGTAATACTAAAAAAACCTCTTCAATGATCTGTCAAAGTATTTTTACTTAAACTATGATTTCATAAGTCAAAGAGTAAATGTGTTGTTTTAAATTGCTTTGAATCATAGTGCTTTTTGAATTAAAATCAAGAATTTACTTCCAATGTGTATCTAAAATTTTAATTTTTCATTTTAGTTCATTTTTATTTAGAATATTTTAACTTTTCTAATTCCTCTTTCATATCCAATTTGAGTATCAGTGCCTTAAGTGTTAATATAACAATAATTTTAATTAACTGTGTCTTATCGGCAGATTTTTATATTTTTCACTCTATTTCTTGTTCTAAAACATAATTTATTTGATACATTTTCATTAACTACTACATCTCTTTTACCATGTTTGCATGTCCACAAATTATTGTATTATGTATTCTTCAAGTTATCACAAAGCCTTGTAAGATTTTGCATATACTGTTCAGGGTTGATTTGAGAAATTACAAAAGCAAAATATAATAAGGAAATAAATATATAAATAAGTACACAAATTGGATTATAAAAAGCTTGGATGTCACAATTTGTAAAAGCATTATATTTATTTTTATTTTGCTTCTCCATTTTCTATTCAGAGGCAAGAAAAAAAAAAAAATCATTGGTGTGGGTACAGAAAAATCAGATACAGCTTTAATGAATAGTCTGAATGAATTACTGAATATAATGTATAATCAATTTAATGAATAACTTAAAAATAGAAGTAGTTGGCCATTTAGATTTTCACAAAAGTTGTGAAAATTTTTAATGGGGGACATTTCACGCCAGATTGTCATTCATTATTTAATTACTATGTGTGGAAAATAAATTAAATTGCATTGAAATGAAATATATATATATATATATATTACAGTTCTTATAAAATTGGATGACATTTATGTGAAATCTTGTTTAAATTTTCATGTTAATTGCACATTTAAGTATTTTGAATCACTAGTTTTTAAATAACATTTTCATATTTTTTTTTACTTTGAATTATACTTATGTATTTCACTTAATGAAGATAGTCCTCTAAACAAATTGGTTTCTATAATATCAAACTATGCTGATGTTCAAAATTAGGAGAATTTGCATATTTTATCAAATTTCTAAAAAAGCAGGACTAATTAATGCTTCCAAACAAAAATGTAAATCTTTAGTTTCAAATACTTGTTGGTACATGAGTGTTGGCAGTGCATGTAGAGGAAGGAGTGAGATTTATAAGCCCGAATGACAATTTTCCACTTTGTTCAATCACACACTTTACAGGATTTCATGGATTTTTTTTTTTTTTTCCCTACAATATTTGGTAGAATTCAAAGCAAACAGTTAAAATGATAAAATGAGTAACCACCAATGTTGAACCAACTGGAAGAAGGGATTTTCAAATACAAATTATTAAATTGAAATGTGACACCCAGCAAAATGTCTTAGTTAAGGAAACGAAGTTGTTAAATTTGTAGAGCGAAAGCCTGGTCAAGATCATCATGAAAATTGATATTTAACCATTATAATGAGGGATAGCAGGAGTTCAACAGCTTCTCAGCTCTCTCATGACCCTTTTATGGCCATAGGAGGTTCGTGGATTACTATTTAGTTCAATTTAAGGTTTATTTCCAGATGGCTACAGAAGAGAGATCAGTTTGTAAGAAGACCTTTTGTTTTTGACTTGCTGACTAATGTGCACACTGCTATCATTTTGCAGAGAATAGTAAGTTTGGAGCAGAGATCAGTGAGAGACCATTTTATTCCCTGATAAGTTCCTAACTGCTCATTCTTGATATGCTTTCATCTAAAGATTGAATTAATTCAAAGATTTATAAATTCAGGTGTTAATTTATAAGTTCAGTTGGTGTGTACTAGCATCTCATAAAATTGTTTGCAGTCTATATATTCAAATTGTTAAATTGTTTGTAGTTTTATTTTGGTGTATGTCATATTTAGGTACAAGTTGTTATGTAACATTTTTTTTCTTTTATAATATATTAATTTTCCAAAACATTATGCCTCTACAGTGACTGTTTTTTCTGTAGATAAGGAGCTTTACCTGGACTATTACAAATATTCATACAGTTAGACTAATAAATTAAAATAAATGTATTTATCTTGAATGAAAAAAAAGAATGTTTAGTAAACTTATTCTCTAAACCAGTTCTGTTTTTTCTGCTAAATTATGCAAATATAAGAAATATATAGACATTAAGTTTTTTCCTATCATTCTCATGAAACTATTATTATGAAATGATTATGGTTTGTAATAAAAAATCTTGGTTAATGCTTAATACATTTTATTTTGCAAATTCCAAATATTACAAACTTAGCAAATGTTGCCAAGTGTTATAAGGTTGTATCATAATAATGTTTACTATAAACCTTTTTCTTAAATATGATTTTAAACTTCAATGTATTTAGAAAAGTTTATGCTGTTTAATCTGTTAACAGAACATATTTAAAATGCACAAGGCATCTCTCAAATGATTTTCTAACAATCAGCTATTTCTTAATTAGCATTTATTTTACCATTGAAAGTTTTTATAGTAAAAACATTTGCTTAGAATAAAAATGATAAAGACTTCATTATTGAGAGCTACATTTATAACATAGCTACAAATTACTATTTTATTTACAGTTTCTAGTAAAGCCTCAAATTACTACTACTAATTTATTGACACAGCCTTGAACATTTTTAAAGATGAAAATTCCATTTTATTTGTTGATTTGGTATGCTGCTTTTACATGAGCGATATAGTGAGCTACATTTTTTGTTTAGTTTTAAATTCCAAAAGTGCAATCCAGAGTTTAAAGCAAAATAATTTCATGCAACTAAAATAATAAATGTAAAATACCTTATGACATTTTTAACTTGTATTTATTCTGAAAATCCACTATTTGCTGTTTTGAAATAATAAGCAAATAAATTTTCTATGTACTCAAATACACAAACCAAAATTTAAAAAAAAGACAAAATAATATCTCTGCTAATGTATCGAAAGGTTGGAAGTACAGGGTTTAGTATATTTTAGCAAAAAAAAGTTTTGAAAATTTTCTGAAATTTTTTATGCGTATTTTTTATATCAAGGTATGTTGTTTATAAAGTTGATTTAGTCCATTCATTTTATGGTGTACATATATATATATATTGAATTAAGTTTTAAAATGAAATAATTAATGTATTTTAATTTTCTTTCAGATATTTCATAACGTAAGTCCAGCTTCTTTAAAAAATTGCTGGACATCTGGAAAGCATTCAGCTGTAAAATAATCAAAATGAAGATGGAAAAGTCCTGCTTGTTACCTATTGATGATCCGACTTCTGACAATACTACTGTTAAATGTGGCACTATTGATTCTATCATTGCTAAGCCTTCGATAAATTGTCTGAAACTTGCAGGCATTAATCTTTTAGCTTTTGGTTTAGAATTATGTGCAAGTGCTGGTTTTACTTATATCCCACCAATCTTATTGAAACATGGATTTACAGATAAAACTCTTACTGTAATAATGGGCATAGGGCCATTCATTTCTTTATTACTAGTTCCTATCATTGGACATTGGAGTGATCGGTGCCAAAGTCGTTTCGGGCGACGACGTCCTTTTATGCTTGCTCTTGGTATAATAATGATTTTTTCATTGTTAATTATACCATTTATCCATGAATTATGTACATATTATGGATTTTTAAATCCTAGTTTGGGTTTAGCTGTTGGTGTCATTCTTCTAGACTTTTCTAGTCAAGCTCTCATGAATCCCTGCAAAGCTCTTATTCCTGATATATTTCATTCACTAGAGGAGCAAAATTCTGGGTTCACAGTATATTCTTGTATGCTTTCATTAGGTGGCTGTCTGGGATATTTTATAACTTCTTTAAATTGGAGTAGTACATTTATTGGCAGCTATTTTGGTGGACAAGAAAAGGCTGTATTTAGTTTATTAGCTGTGTTGTTACTAATATTGCTTATTATAAATTTAAGTGTTGCTCATGAAAAACCATTAGAGGTACGATCACCTACATATCTCTCTAATGTAAATTTAGATAAAAATTTCAATGATTTTAAACTTTTAAAAAGTAAGGAATATAGTGTTGAGGGAAATAATAAAATTATTCCCTCATCCATAATGTCTAAAGGTGTGAATGGTTTTAAGTGCCATGCAGGGACTAATGCATTTAAAGTAGACAAGAACTTATGTAGTTCATTTGCTCAATCTCTAATACCAGAAACTCCTTTTCGAAGTCATGTCTATCCTCTGTTATTTCATGCAAAAAGTATATTCAAAAATAGCTTTAAAGAGTTTTTCTCTATGCCCCCAGTCCTGTTTCATTTGTTTATAGCCTGTCTGTTTGGTTGGATGGGAATCATGTGCCATGACATGTACTACACTGATTTCATTGGACAGGTAAGCTTTAAAATCTGATTTAAAAGTTCGGTGTTTTCAAACACATGTATATAATACATTTTTTTAAAATTAGAATCAAACACATTATTGAAGAGATTTTTTCTATTTTGAATAATTTTTCATTTTATAAAAACTATTCTATCAAATGATTCTAATATTTTTATCATTTGATGCTTGATCTGAATACCTTCTCCATTTTTAATATAAAAATAATTTGCATATTTAATTCATAGAAGACAACTTTTTTTAATAAATTATGAAATTTTATTATCATGAATATGTTTAAGAAATATTTCTTTAGTTATTAATGCTTATTTTTGTTAGTAAATGATTGAATCTGGTTGTTATACAAACATTTCTTGCTAAGTTGATTATGAAAATAAACTGAATATAAACAAAATTTCATTAATGTCTCCAACATGCATACATATCTTAATTCAATTTTCCATGTACTCGCCATTCACTTATAAGCATTTTTAACACCTTGAAATAAGCTTTCTTAGATCTTAAGCATGGAAACATTGGTAGGCAAGCCATGTCTTCTGGTGAAAGTAAAGAGGAAAATCACAAAGTGTAGTTGTAAGGGATGCAATCAAGCAGTTTCCTTCAGACATTTTGAAACATCAAGCAGTATGAACAACTTTACCACTGCCATACTTTTCCTTCATTCCATAATGTAACTTCATAAATCATTAGCTGACATTTTTGTTTCCTTCTATCAAAGTTCAATTGTGTAGAGTACAGACTCTACACTTTTTATTTAAATCAGTCATAATGACAGTAAAAACCCTGCTATTTTCTTCACCTGTTTGAATATTTTTTCTTGTTCTCATATACGTCCCTCTCTCCAAACACTGAAATGTCCAATTGCCAGGATTGTCTTTAACTCCCCACAGGAAGTCCATTTGTTCCCACATGATTTTGGATAACATCCTGTGGTTTCAAGGACTTTCAAACATGGAAAAAGGACAAACAAATCATAATAGACTATCAATTAACTCATCATAATAAATACCTATGTGCATGTGTTATGCTAAAATTTTTAACTATAGCAAGTTAAAAAAGATAATTAATGTGTTGAAAGTCAAAATAAGAACTGATACAAAGTGCAAAGTGAAATAAAGGGTTCAAATTTTAACAGGAAAGGATGACTTGTTGTTGAAAAAATGTTATTTTCAAAAAGTTTATTTTCTCATTTATAAATAAATATCATTATAGTTATTTTTTTAAATTATAGTGAAATATAAAAATTATAAGTGCATAAATGATGGATAAAATTTTTGATAAAAAATTGACTGCTAAATTTTTTAATAATAAAAATGTGATACATATTTATATCAAATGTCTGAATTTTTCGAATTAGGATTAATCTCTACTACTTAATTTCGCTTGAATGTCACTTAAAATTTAATTGAAATTCAAAAATTTATTCATGCATTTAATACTTTAGGTAAAATAATGCTTTTTGAAATTGCATATATGATTATTTTGTTTAATTTCAATTATATGAATCTTCAAATAATGGATAACATAGTTTTAATTTAAGTGAAAATAATTTATAGGTCATATATGGTGGCAATCCACAAGCAAATCAAGCCAGCAAAGCTTTCAACCTTTATGATGATGGAGTTCGAATGGGCTCCTGGGGTTTATTACTTCATTGTCTTTCTGGTAAGTTGAAAAAATATATTTACCCAATGATTTATTATTTAGTTATAGGGCATAAGGAACAGTCTCCAGGATATATTGGCTATAAATATCACCATGACTTACCAACAGTGTCTTTTAGTCTGCATGGTTTGTTGCAGTTTCATTAATTAGAGGAATATTGTGTTTAAAATTGGAAGTTATATCAATAATGAATTTAGCACCTTATATTTCAGAGTCATATCTGCAATTCCAAGGAAAGCAACACAAATAAGGGTTTATTATGTATCAATTGATAATTTTCTAAAAACAAATGATTCAGTTAGTTTTGTATATGTAAACTATTTTTCTACAAAAGCATTTTGAAGTGCATGGTAAAGTTGCAAGCTACAGAAAAACATTTTGATAAATTATTGTCGTAAAATACTATTTGTAACAGGGCTGTTACTTAATTATTGTTATTTAAGTGGCACAAATTGTAAAATTGTAACTCGATGGCTATGATAGTACAATTACTGATTAGAACAGTTTTATGAAGGAGGCATGCTCTCTATCCAGCTAATCTAACCGAATAGATGGGTATAAAAAAATTGCAAAAATAGAAAAAGATCTAGGCAAAAAAACCAATGCTGACAAAGTTCTATTAAAGTGGATGTATGGCCAATTCACCTTGAAACTTGTGAATCATTCCTCGTTTAGTGACGTGGGCTCATAGAAGTCGCAATCAAAATAGACATATAAAACACAATCATGGTTCACATAGAAGAAAGGTCCACAATATATTCAGAATAGGTCAGGATAGGTCTTAAAACATGAATTTAAAAATCCTGGCTGAAGTCATTTTTGCAGTAAGTTATCAATTTTATTTTGTTGATCCAATAATGGTTATTCATATACAAAAAGTGTAAAAGTTGTGAGGCTTCCATAAGTGATGCAATAAAAAGGAACAAGTCACAACTCACCACCACCTTAAGTCCTACTTTGTAGAGCTCATGTGGCAGAAATTCTTGAGACAAGAAATGCTTTTCAGTCTTTGTTAAAAGCAGTTATGTAAATATAGCAGCCACAAACTATATGCAATAAGTGAACATATGCTTTGTTAATAAATGCTTGACCTTTTCTCTTGCTTGTCTGTTAGCGAGGACTCCTTCCCTCCAAAAAATGTGCACAAGTTTATTTGGTTCAAAGTTGTTTCCTGCAAATTGAAAAACACCATTTTCTTAATAAAAACGTAGCATTAATATTGGCACCATTTAAATAGTGAGGGCCATGATAATAAAGATGTGCCAAAATAGTCTTAAAGTATGTACTATTTATTAAATGTTCATTGAAATAGAAAAAGTACCTATTTTGTAACTTTTTATAGCATTTTTATGTTACTTAATTTTTAATTTTTTTTTTCAAAAATGTCTTAAAATAAATAGTCTGCTGGGTAATATTAATATTTTTTTTTAATATAATAATAGAAAAATGTATTTAGTGATACTGTGCTAATAAAAAAATATGATAGTCATTATATATATGACTTCAAGTTTATATGCTCTTAATGTATGTTAATATATGTTTTTTCTTAATTTTGTGTTTGTTAATATATGCTTGTTTAAAAGCATAGGCTAGAACTAGTGATATTCTGTCATAATGGATAGATAAAATATATCAGAAAACTGATGAGGGTGATTACACTCATTTTTTGTTTATATTACATTATATCTTTAATTGGTAAATTCAGATTTGACCTCAAAACTCTTATAAACTAAGGACTGTGATTTTCATTGTTTTTTTTTTTTTTTTTTTTTTTTTTTTTTTTTATTTAGCTCATTACAGGAGTTTTTGTTTATCTCGCCTTGCAGAATTTTCTTGTATAACATAATAATAAAAAACAGATAAATTATATATTATTAAAATACCAAAAATATTCAAAAAGAAAAATTCATTATATATTGCTTTTCTTTTTAGAAATTTGAATGCAGTTTTTAAATATTTCATTATTGATTTTTTTTTTCAGCTGCTGTGTATGCTGCTTTTCTACAAGAGAAGTTGATCAATAAATATGGAAAGAGTAAGACATACTTGTTTGGAATGATTTGTTTTACTCTTAGTTTATTGGGAACTGTTTTAACCAGCAGTTTAATCCTCGTGAATTTGTTTTCTGCTTTATCTGGATTAGGATCAGCTGCCATCACTACAGTGCCATATGCTTTAATCACTGAATATTATAGTAAAAAAGAGGTATATATATTTATTATATATCATTTTTTGTATAAATGTTTATTTTTATAAAAAGAACAGTAATTTTATTTATTTTTTAATATAGTAGGTCTATAGAACTTAAAAATATTTAAACAGTTATAATGCATTTATACATTTATTGAGTTTTGTTCATTCTCTTATAAATATAATGTTTATCCATATAATTAATATATATATTTAAGAATTTAAAACACATTAAGTCAATATTTTTTAAATATTGACCTAATATTTCAAAATAAACATTCTATTAATACAATTAAATTTGGTGAACCTTTTGTTACAAATGATTGAAATATATAAAAAGGCTTTTGCTTTTTTCTTCTGAACTAAGTCCCATTAATTTTATATCACTGTAACATTTGTAAAAATTATGAATATCTAAATTTCTTACCTGGGTTGATAAAATCGTTTGATCTTGCAAGTGGTGAGAGGGCAGTACTTCATAGCAGTATAATTTTTGAGATTTATATCATTGGAACACAAGATTTTTTTGCAATTAAAAAAAATTACTACATGACCTATTATAATGAAGGATTGTTGCAAATTAATTATATGATGTTCTAACAGAGTACACTTTTCTACAACTTTTGAGTTGTTGAAAATTGGCAAACTGTGCTTCATCTTTTTACTATTGGAATGTTTTGTAATAATTCACAAGTAATCTTCATTTTTCTAAAAATATATTTTGCCATTTTATATCTTCTCTTATGTTAGCTTTATTTTTCATTGAGTTTACAGGTTTCTTAGTGTTTTTCTTTAATAAAATTGTAAATTGTTATAAATGTATCTGAAAAAAATAATAATTTAATGTATTTGTAGTATTAATATAAAAATGAGATTTATTCAAATATTCTACATATGCAATAGTTTTCTTTTGTTTATACTGTGCAGTGAAAAATTAAGTTTTAGAAAATAAAAAAATCCATTCATTTATCTTTCTTCAGCTATATTATCATAACAGCAGACACAGAGGAGTTGGTGAAGACATGGCTGTTCTTGATTCTGCAGTTTTCTTATCTCAGATAATCCCATCTCTTTTTCTTGGATACATTGTTGAACACACCAAAACATCAACAACATATATGCTTGTTGCTGGCTTCTGTGGATGTGCAGCTTGTTATTTTTCCTATTTTGTTACATTTACTTCTTAATTTTGTATCATGTGTAAATAACCATATATTGAGACTATGCTTTTTTTTCTTGCAAATATTTGAACATTTTTAAATGTATCTAATTGGTAGGTAGTTGCAATTTCATCAACTACCTACTATCTCTTTTAAATTTAAAAAAAAAAAAAAAAATGTTATGATTTTTATGTATTAATTGAAAAATGTTAGCAATCTTAATCCTTAACATTATTTATTCATAATTGTTATATGAAATAAAATTTGTGTACCTCTTTACTTTTGTTTATCTATATGCAAATTGTACTATAAAATAAATTTAGCAATGTTTGCTCAATTGGTGCCTTAATTTTGAAAGATGTTTTTCTTTTGAGCAAATCTTGGACTTGCATTTGATGTTGTAAATTGTAGAGTTGCATTTGATGTTATAATTCCTAGCATGTTCTATTTTGAATCCATTTACCAAAAGTGCACTTATTTTTTACATTTTACTGTTCTGACAATGTTTCTTATAAATTTCAATTTTGGAAGTTTTATATATGCATTTAGTTATAGAATATAATCAACAATTTGTAAATAGTAATGTTGGATTTTAGAATAACCTTTTATTTCTTTTTTGAACACCTGACTTCCTTTACCATTTTAAAATCATTTTAAATGTCTACATATATTAAGACATACTTCGCAAATATTTGAAAATGGCAGCTAAATATTCTAAATAGCTATCCATTAAAAAAATTTTCTTACTTTTAGTTACTTAAGCAGGTATTTTAGTAAATGCTTTATTTTTCCAAGACTAAATGGTATTTTATTCCTACAAAATCTTTTTCACCATTATTATCAATTTATTAATTACATTCAATTTTTATTTAATTATTAATCAAAATCAATTTTATTTAGGAAGATTTCTATATTTGAAAATTTATATTATGTTTGATTTTGAACAATTAAAGTTTATGTGCTTTATATTGATAATTTATTTCTGTATTATGGATATATACTATTGTTTGAAGATTTAAATCTTATGCCTAGTTTTCCATTTGGTGTGGACTACTATAAAAAAAAGTAGAGACTTCTTAATGTTAGCCTTTTTGCAATATTGATTAGTTTTTAAATACTTGCTAATTTTTATTATTACACTAATATCAAATTATTAATTTATTACATGAATGCATAATTTAAAATTTGTGCAATTACATGCGTATGTTTTTACCATTTTTAAAATGGGATTTTTGGATTATAATGAATTTGATTATTTCTCTAGGCATTTTTTAAATGTTTTTTTTTTCCTGTGTACATTTTTGTAATGTTTTTTTATTAAGTTATAAGAAGTTGAGCTTTGTTATTTGCTTGAGTTTATATATATATAAATAGTCATAGAACTTAGTTATGTGTAGCTATATACCCAAAGTTTATTTTTAATATTTATTTTCTAAAGTTAAGCCTTATATTTAATCAATTGTGCATTTTTATTTAGTTATGTCCTTAATAATGTAAAACACAGTTGAATGTATAAGTGTAGTATTTGTGAACAATTTTTATTTGGATAGTATTAAGAAAATGATGCAAATTATCATTTAGTTGTTTTTTTCTTTCATTTACTTAATATTCATCTTCATTATTTATTGCAATTGCTTATATGCAATCATTTTTTTTAATTATATATTAAGCACCCATGTTTATTTCATTTATGCTTAGAAGCACTATAAATATAATTTGATATTAAAAGGTAAGTGTTGTGCAATATTTGCATTTTGAAATATGTTAATATAATAAAATATATATGATTGTATTATTGTGAACTTATAGTTGTGATCTATCTTCATAGTTCTTCTAGTTTGTTTTCTGCATGTTAAGTTATTCATATAAATATTTCACTAGCTAAGCTTTAGTATTAATCAAAATTAGTCTTTCAATAAAGGAAAAATTTATATTTTTATATTAAATTATTGTGCTTATATAACTTCTTTATAAGGTAAAACAATTAGTTTCAATTTAATTAATAAGCAATTTGATTATACAATTATATTTATTCTGTGTTATTAAAATGTAAGTTAATTAAATTTTGTTGCAATTTTTTTTTTCCTGTGAAAGAGAATCTCTAAGCAATACATTAGAATAAAAATTAATTTTTTATAGTTTATATAACCTGCATTTACATTTTTTTATTTCTATAAATATATAGTGATTTGATTTATTTGGATTTGTATGCATATATTTTTCATTAAAATTCATTTATTAGTTATATACCCAAATGTATGTTTATTTCTGATTACTTTTGTTAATATAAATTTGATAAAAATTCAAGATATATCTATCATCAGAATTTGTTTGAAGAGAAAGTTGTGAAACAGACTATTCTTTCAGAAGAATAAAAACTTCAAATTAACCTTAAAGATTACAAATTTTATATAATGGGACATTTTTCTGTCTGAGCTTTATATTTCACCACATTTTTGAGCTATCCTTTTTTTCTGCTAAAATAAGTTACTAGAAATAAATTTTTAAAAATAAATGAATATTGATTTAAGATTTTATGGGTTTTAAATTATTTTCTTAAACAAAATGTTCATAAACATTTTCAGAATTATTAACAGGAAGTTTTAAAGTAAATGTCTCTGTCTCTATAACTATTTTTATATGATTAAATAATGCCGAAAAATCAATAGCAGATTATGAAATATAAAGCCTTGCTCTAAACACTTTTCTATTTTCAGTCAACCTTGATTATCATTCAACTTTTATTTACTAACAAATATTTTCTTTAAAATATGGTATATATTCATTTCATCATAGGATTTTACTTTTTTATTATTTTTTACTAGAGCTATACATAAAATAGAATAATTTTCCTGTTCTGGTTGTCATTATTAAAAAATAGATTGTTTGTTGAATGTTTTACTTCAATATTTATGTCCATTTTCAAAGAAACATCCTATATGTATTATGGGATATTTCATAACTATTTTTTACATACTACAGATTTGCATGATGAAACATGTAATATATTGTAATGGATTGATTTCCAATAAAGCCATATGTTATTTCAATATATATATATGTCAATAATGAAATCCAAGAACACAGTTTACTCACTCAGGATTTGAATATAACTTAGTACTCACTCAGCAATTTATCATATCATTTTCACTATCTACAATGTAAATTAAGCTGTTGCCCATTTTCTGATGTTATTTTAAGTTGTATCTCATTAAATTTCTAGCTTTTTACAAATTTCAAAGATCAGCATTGGAAAAAATAAAAATCCATTAATAATAAATTAAACATTGCCATAAAAAGTGCTCAAAAACTTAATGAATATTGTGCTGTTAATTTTTCGGTGTTTAAATATAGGAGAATACCCATAGGGTAAAAATGTTTCTTTGAGAGACATTTTATGTATATATGCAGATGTCAACTCATGACTATTTTACAAAATCGTGATGTGAAAATATTGTGATTCTTAACTTATTATAAAATGCTGAAATTGTGTTAAAATGTCAAATTGTGTAGGTGCTTTTAACATGAAAATTTGAAAAATAAAAAATAATTTTATTATTAAAAGTAAAATCAATTTTATTTCAGTAAATAGTTTATAAGAATATACTTCACATTTTTTATGTGTGTGTGTATGTTTAGAAATATCTCTTTCTTGTTCTGTTCATAAAAATCTGTTGTTGATTTTGCTTATATTTCATGTTGATTATATATAGAATAAGAAACATATATACAATTTAATTCAGTATATTTCAAATGTCATCATTATGTATGCATTTAATGTTTATATAATTTTTTACTTTCTGAAATACTTTCATCCTGTGACTTGGCTGATTCATTTTAATGTGGAGAAAATGTTCTAAATTGAAAAATATATGGAATATTTTGCTTGAAAATGATTTTTAAGGAGATTCTTAAAGGTCCTAGTATTAATCATGGTATTTTTGTGTGTGTTTTTAAATTGTTGGATGTTTTAGCAGTATTTCTTTTTTCATAGTAACAATATCAGTGTAATATGATTTAATTAATCACGAATATTAGATTAGAATTTAATGAGTTGTTTCATAAAATATTTGGGCATATTTAAGTTCGTACCTAATATGTATATATGTATTTTAAATTTTGCTTTCAGTTATATTTTTATTTATACATGTGAAAAGTTATTCTAAATGTTAGATTTAATGTGTAGTTATATTTAAATATTGTTGAGAAAATTGTAGGGGTTTTTTTTCCCCACTATTATATACTACTTAAATTTGCTTGTTTTTCATTTTATTTATGAATTTCTAACAAGACAATATTTTGGATTTTTCTTCAAATATCTGATGTTGTCATTTGTATACTTCATGCCAAATACCTGTTAAAACATTGTTTCTAAGTGAGAAGAATTTTAACATTATGACAAATTTGAATATTTAATATATTAAGTATACTTTATTAATATATAACATCAGTTTAAAGCACTTGTTAAATTTTGCAATTTTTTTTTTTTTTTTTTTTTTTTCTTGAATGAAATTTTGAAATTGGTATTATATAAGTGATTAATGAAGATATCATGATTAATTTATTTTAATGGCAATAATTATTTAGAATATATATATATATGTCTGTTAATTAAAGCATTAAGCTTTCAATAATTAAATTCTGTGAAAATGTGATATTTGTAGTAAAGTAGTTATATTTTTATTTTATTTTGAAAGGAATTTATTATTTAAAAAATATTTTTAATAAAATATTTTTTCATGATACATCAAAGTACTTTTATTTATTTATTTATATATGTTCTGAAACTAATATTAATGTTTATTTTTGAAAGTAAATAACATTGATAAATTTTATTAAAAAATTCAATGAATTGACAATCAAAATGCAATCATTGTAGACATAGCTGATCACTGTTTTTCTTTTAATTTATTTAAATCTAAAATGCTAAACAAATGGTGCTTTAAACTTTATAAAAAAGTATTTCAAAGTATGTTATTTATTTTAAACTAAGAAAATGTAAATACTTTCAAAGAATTTGTCTTGTGTTAATAGACTGATTTGAAATCTGTGAGTAATATGTGTGATAATATTTATATTTAATAAATTAAATTGTTTCTAAATGTTCATTTAATTTGACTTATTTTTAATTAGAAATCAGTAATATAAATAACATTTGACCACCATAATTCATCTCAAGGGTCAAATCTAATTTATAAAACATCATCAGAGGCCATATCTAGCGCTACTTTCAGAATGCAGTTTTTTATATTCAGAAAAGTGGTCAAGGACATCCCAAACTCAGTTGCAACCCATGAAAAATCATCTGCATTTTAAGTCTTTGGATTTAACTTTTACATGACTTTAGCAATATTGGGAAGATATTGAAACGTTCACTTATAAATTATATTTTTTTCACAGTAATATTTCTGAATGGTAACTGGTTGCAAATTTCTGTGAGCCCTGTGATAAAAGCTAAGAGCTGTCTCAAAATTGAAGATGTCATTAATCTTTCAACACTTTACTCTTTCTTATAATGTAAAGGTACTTTTTTTTCATAAAATTTACAAAATATGAACCTATTAAGACCATCTTAATCGAAATGCGGCAAAGTATTGAAAAAAAAAAATTGGTTTCCTATTCCATTAGATTTGTGAAATTAAGATTGTTGAAAATTAGCTTAAGTGTTGGATAGGGCTTCTAAATGGCCATTTCTGATAAAGAGTAAGTGCTAAATTAAAAAAAAAAATCTGATGTTAATCTAGTATGCACAATTTTATGTTCTATGATTTTATATTTATATATGACTTTGACTAATGGCTGAGAAAATAGGAATTAGATAATAAGGGTGGATACAATATGTATTGCCCGACTCGTGGCAACGTGCGCCGCTGATGAGCATTAGGGCTTATATTCAATCCACTGCCGTCTTGGTTGTAGACACTGTTTAAAAAAAAAAACCCAAGGAAACTCGATAGTGTTTGGGATGTTCAGCAACTTGCCTCGTTAGTCTGACTACTTGGTGGGACTTTTCCGGATTTTCTCCCATACGATATGCAAATGCGATGTAGTTTTCCCCTAAACGTCCTCCGGGAAGGCACTGCCCTCATTGTTCAGTGACACGGAACCAAGTCAGATTTCTACCTACGGGTGCTCCATCACAACAGAGGCTTTCCTTTTCCCGCCATCTATGAGTAGACTGCTTATGGGATGTACGTCCCGCACTACCGGACACTTAGGATTAGACACAGCAACAGAATATGTATTTAGAAACTATAAATCATAATTATTTAAGGTTTACAACCTCTTAAAATGTATTTAACAGATAAATAGAAATCTTTCTGAATCACTTAATATTGCTTGGGCTATTTTTAATCTCTATTTTATTTGTTGAGTTATTTTATTTCGGTAAACTCGGGGTTCATACCAGTTAGTACATAACATACCTTCGTCTAACATACATATCAGTTCGTATAACCTATATATGTTTGTACCCCTTTAAAAATGCTTTTTGAACATATTTAAAATAATTATTTTTTCCCTGAAAGATGAAAACTACCCATTTAGCATCCTAGAAAACCTGACACATATTTATGTCACACAGCGTACAATACCCTAGTAAAATTCGAAAGGGTTTTCCAATAGGAGGTGTAAGTTTAAGTAATTAAAAAAATCAATTTTCTGGAAATTTATTTCTACCTAAAGTACAATGTATCCTATTAATAATGGAATACAATATTTGCCAAATGACCACCTTGTCTTTTCTTGCTGGTAGTTATTCTTTTGAGGAAATTTTTGCACAACTGTAGCTCTATGGTTTCGCGAATAAAGGCCTGATGGCCAATTGGCTAGCTCTCTGGCCGTTGGTAACACAGGCTTCAGGTTATCGAGTTCTAGTGGTGGCATGGATGTTTGTCAGTGGTCCGGAATCCACGTTAAACTATTGGTCCCTGTCTAATTAGCCTAAAGTGTGCGCAAAATGACCGTTGAGCGACAAACCAAAGCCACTATTTCGCGAATGTGCTCTGATATTAACAAATAGCACTTCAATCATTGCTGGAGCATTGTAGTAGATATGATAACCCCTATGGAACGAATCTAACTTATGACTTAAAAGAAAATAAATTATGAAAGAATCTAAGGGTGTTAAATTGCACGACCAATCAACAAACGTGCAACGTTGTCCATGGTCTGCTGGCTACAATTCTTGTCTCAAATGGATTTTGCAATCCTTTAAGACAAAGTTTATATGATAGATTATTCATAGATTTATGAATTTTGGACTTTTTTGGCGTTAATTATAATTTATCGTTCACCATAATAGCGTCTCGTTTATTTGGATAAATTGAGATAAAGCAACTTAAGCGAACATATATCTCAAAACACCTAGTAAACTCAAGTTTAAAGACTAAGATCTTTGTGCAAAAGATGCAGGCTGGCTATGGATACGCCCAGTTGCTGTGAATATCTTCGAATATACAAACGAGAGTCATCTACAACAATACAAACTTTGCGAACTGCCTCCGTAAAACTTACCATTTTTGTAGTGAATTTTCACTATTTTAGTACGTTGTGCTACTGTATGTATTTCAATTTTCGTTAATCGTATAGATTTTACTACTTAAATGTTAAAGTATGATACCTGAAAATTTGAAACATTAAAAATAGCTCGCAATTTAAAATGAAGCGTCTTGTTGAAACAAACCTTTATCTGTTATTTTTAGTATATAAGGTCAATCTTTGAAACCTCCTGTTACTTAATGAATTCATAAAATTGTTGTTTTCCCCACTTTTTTTTTCATTGATACTTCTTGAGAAATATTATCTAAACTTTTACCTGTGTAAATTGGCATCTGAAATTAAATCGAAGAAGAATTTTATTTTGCCCTTTCAACATCCTGTCCCACTATTGTAAACTTTACAATGAATTTATTTTTCTGGAACAAGTATACCCAGATTGTTCCCTTCTTTGATTTGATATCAAGCTTCAAGAATCGTTTTTCTGATTTTTAAACCAATATTAGATTTGTTGTACGATCCTTTTGGTGTTTTGCTTGAAAATGAACCTGAAACAATAGTTATTGAAAATAATGAGAACATCAACGTGCAGTAAAGACGCCTTATAAAACTTTATCTTTGTTTCTATAAAAAAACTGAGTTCACATATCTTATATTAGCATATATGTGTGAACAAAAAATTTCTTTCATGACTATTAAAAAACTCAGTGTGTTTGATTAATGAAATTTTAGAATCAGTTTTTAGCTTAACTACTCCAAACATCTAACTAACTTATAACAGTTGTTAAATCAATACAATGTCGCACATCAAATTATATTCTTGTTGTGCTTTTAAGTAGTATATGAAAATTACAAATAATATACTATGCTACTTTCCAGGTATTTCTCTGTTGGTATCGTAAATCGTAAGACTGCTTCTATGTTCTAAAAGGATTGTCTGTATAATAATGAAAATTAAAATTGTATATAATAAATTAAAAAATTGATGATCTGTTGCTATGAAATTTCCACCATATTTTTTGCTTGCATTAGAATTTTTTATTTTTGAACATCTTCAATTAACCTGACATTAGGGAATGTTTTACTACGCTAGAGCTTTGTATGCTAGATATATGAAGAAATTAACTTAAAATTTGCTTCATGTTGTGCATCATAAAATTAAAAAAAAAAAAAAAAAAAAACTTTTTTTTTCCGAACTAGTAAAATACTCTGAAAAATTTCAATGCTGGTGTGAAAAATTAATAGTTAATGCTCTAGAGGGTCATCAAAGTATCCTTTTACGTTACTTGTCTTGTAAATGTAACTAGTTTTAAGGTACGAATGTAATTAAATCTGATATAAAATTATTGTATTTGATCTGATTAAAAATATTGTATTTGATTACAGTATGATTGTTATTTTTAATACATCAAAATTTATTCTTTTGCAACGGTGGAGAGAAGGTAAAAAAATATCCTATCACTGCAAAATTTCGCATTCAGATTTTTTTATCTTAAGAGAAGAATTAAATTTTCACATCTATTTAGTGTTAACTTCTTTCATAGCTCTTTTCTTCTGAGCAATTAGAATCGTATAAAGCAATTAATAATTGCTGATGGTGTATCCTTTTCCATTATCAGCGTTGTTTCCTTGAGACATAACCAATAATGTTATTACGATTTTATTGTCGAACGCCTTGTATTGGGGGACTTTGAATGTGGCCACATAGTCGGGATGCTTAAAGCTAGCTGGTCAAACCTAGTAATAGGCCGCCATGTTCATGGTAGAGATACTGCTGTGCGTGTAGGTAGCAATGTTTGACTCGAAGAACTCATCAGCAGAATGAAGCTTCTGGTAGGTTAAGGTGCACAAAGGCGGCGCAAGGTAGGATGATTGTATACAGACACAAACTGCCACGGCGGCATCATTGCTCTCCTTTCATCGAGCTTCAGCCTCGTCCATAGCACTATGGTACTTTCCACATCTGACAGCGCTTGACTGGGGCGCGCTCACTATGGACTTGAGGACATCTACCCGTTACTTCACAACATCGACAAAGTCATCTGAAGCGGCTGCCAGCAGGCTGGTATCGTATTGTGTTTTGCTATAAATCCCGCTTCTGTCTTTAGTAGACGATCATCTGACTCGTATGTGAAGGTGTCAGGACCAGTAGTCCAAATCTGCTTTCGTTTTTAACTATTACCTCTGGTGTGGGATTCTATCTTTTATAATAGCAATTTGCCCCTAATTATTCTGTTTACAATTTTAACAGCTGATTAAATTGCCTATATCATCCGACGGCGATTTATGTTATCTTTAATGGCTCATCATCCTGGAGCCATTTTTCAACAAGATAATGGCCAGGCCATCTGCGCTATTGATACACTTCTTTTGCAAACAAGATCACCAGACCTTTCTTATTAGTAGACCGATGTTATTGGTTGCGTCTCAAGGGAACTACAAGGCTGATAACGGGAAAGGATGGGATATGGTAACCACCAGATTCGGACATCCCGAAATTTCGCAGATCTGGAGCAAATATTGAGTAATGTATCGCAGAATGAGATTAAGAATGTTTATCATTCCTCACATATACTTATGCAAGCATTAATCACTCCCAGAGAAGATTCCGCCAATTACTGATTCGAACATTCATTGTGCAGTTGTTAGTCTTTGATGAATTATATGATTTGAATTTAATTGTAATTTTTAATTATAACGGTTTTACGCATATTTCATTTCAATAATTTCTTTTTGGGTGGAGCGAGTTTTCTTTTCTTTTTCAAGAAAAGTGTAAATGGGTAAGTTATTTATAAGTTGCTAAAAGATTATTTTACTCCAAAATAAAGTATTTGACCATTTACCGTTGAAAGAACAGCAACACAAGAGAGTAAGAGAAACAACTCTAATGCTTTGAATATTTTATGTTGAACGTTTGTTGGTTTTAATTTTCAAATTATTGGGTTGAATAGCATTTTTATTAAATCTGAATCAATTTTATTTTACTCATTTTGAAATGCAATTTCACTTAATTTTTTATTTAATATTAGAGATTTTAGCTAAAAAAATTTTTAAATCTCCTCAAAAGCATAAAACAATATTTTAGATAGTTGAATGTCTTGTTGTTACGAATTTTTTTGTATTTGTTTTTCAGTTGTTTCTTCACAAATATTATCGTAGTTACCAATCTTGCTTTTGCTTAAAGATTTTGTTCCACAAAATATCAACAATATAAAGCTATGTCACTTTATTCTTTCTTTTATATTTAAAATAAAAAAATCTTGACCTACAAGACTTTTTCTGCCTGTACTCCACACGCATGCAAGATATTTTTTTTAATAAAGAATACGGGAATGTCAAAATAAATGTCTCAGTAATAACGTTTGTACCAACTAATTGTAAGGATTTTTTTAGAAGTATAATACAAATGCAAACTTGATTTCTATAAGAATATTTGAAATAGCACTGAGAGGTTTAAGTAAGGCTTCCTCAGTAAATATATTAACAGATCAGTAGATTTCTTATCATTATAAATTATATTTATAATGATAGAAAGATTATAATTACTATGAAGAATGATCTAAAATTTTGGTAAATTTACTTACACTTTACTCTAAAAAGGCTTTTTTTTTTTTGTCTAATAGAGTCCCATCTTTGAATTCTAATTAAATGTGTGATAATGAATTTAAATACTTTGAAGTGGAACAATCGATATAAAAGGATTTACTGAAGAATTGTAATTGATTTTTGTTTGATCCTAGAAGTAAGCCTAAATATCTAGATCACACACAAGTTCATCTTTTTATAAATATATTTAAAAATTTATTCAATTAAATATTGAAAATAAACACAAAAGGAAGTTTTTTATAGTAATAATTGGGCCATATTGACAAAATTGCAATAGATAGAAAGAAACTGCATTCTAAATAACCATTTAAAACATCAGGCCAAGACTACCTTTGACTGATTGAATGACTATCACTGGGGACTTTTGAATTACTTTATGGGAGGGAAATTCCCTCCTCTCTTATCCATCGATTTCTGACCTCTTTTCTGGTGCCCCACAGCTGCAAAGGACATGGCACACTCCTCATTAGAATATAGCACTTTTAGTACCCCACATCATTCAAGTACTATACACTGGTCTCTATATATTGCAGAGGTTGTTTGTTACTCTAAAAATTATGGATAATTAATAAAGCTATGAATGTGTTTATTGGTCAATGGTTTTAAAAGTCTGTCTGTGTAGATAGTAATTAATACAATCTTCTTTTTTTGTTGCTGTTGTAAATCGATGGGCCAAACTTTCCATTAGGAATATTGTTGAATCACTTCAATCAAAACATAATCGAAATTTCTGCTCTGAGTCGATCACAATTGAAATAACCAATCAAAATTGAAATATCTGTATTGAATTAATTAGAAAGTATATTTGATGCCGGTAAGACCTTTAAAAATGATTGACTCTTTAAATGATTAAAACTCAAATTAATTTATATCGTTTAAAAGTAGAAAATTACAAGAGAAGTTCAAAGACATTTATATCTTTTCCCCTATTGAGAAAAAAAGTAAAGATTGTCAGAATGAAATGCATTATATAATTAAGCACAAAAAGTTGTTTGTATGTCGAAAGTTTAATTTCAACAATCTTCGAAATATTCAATTTTTATTCTCATTGAAAAAAAAAATTACATGATAACCTATCAATCTCAAATTTTCCACTCACACTTTTTGTGTTTGACAATGAAATAATATCCACTTAATTAAAATAGAGTTATGATTTAGAGGAGACGAATTTTATTTCTCAAAAGAAATCATTTCAGCTCAAATGTAATTTCAGAGTTTCTAGTTCATTTTGATTATGTTTCTATGTTCAATTTCTTTTCTACTTGATGTTGAGTAATGGTATTTGGTACCAATCAGATCTGGCTATGTTGAAAAAAAAATTTGCTTTTAGAATTTCTGTTAACAGGATTTGATTTGTTTCCCCTTATTGAGTTCTCACATTGAGTCAAATGCAAATGCAACCGAAATTATCTCCAGTCATGGCGTAACGAGTCACAATGTTTAGCGCGGTGAAGAGTGTAAATCCTAGACGCGATTACTAATATTTTACTCGGATGCCCGCTAATTAAAAGGTGCCAAAGATTCTCATTTAAAATTATTATTCAATTATTGATTAGCATCATTATTCCTATTTTTATGTGTTCATTTTAAAATGAGTTCCAATGCTTTTTTTTATTTTATTTTTTTACTCTCATTGTGGTTATTATTCAAGATTTGTAAGTTAGGGTTACAATTTAGTAAATACGAATTAGAATAAGAAAAATACTTAAAAGATGTCTCGAATAGAAACGCAAGTAAAGAATGATTAGAACAGGGGGAAAAAAAACTCTGCAAGAAAAGATTAGCGAGGAAAGTTTTGATGGTAATCAAGACTCAGAAATATGAGGGAGAAAAAGCAAGAGAACATACTGAAAGATGGTGAAAATGGATTACGAAGTTCAAGGCAATATTTAAAAAAAAGTTTTAAAAAGCAATATAGAAAGTCAAAATAAATTAGAACGTGATCGTCTTTATTATTCTAAAACTTCAGAATCAGAAACATCATCTAACAAATTAATATTATAAAAATACAAGGCAATGTTCGTATGTGTACCTTATAGACCCAAAAACTACTCAACAGATTTCTTTAAAAATGTCACAGTTTGTTCTTATTGTTTAGGATTACCAGGATTGTTTAGAGAATGTTGTTTATATATATATATATATGTGTGTGTGTAAAAGGCAATGTTCGAATGTGTGTGTAAAAGGCAATGTTCGAATGTGTGTGCCTTAAAAGCGGCTTGATGGTGATCTGGCCTTTGGTACCACAGGCTTCAGGTTCGAGTCCTGGCGGTGGCATGGATATTTGTTAGTGGTTCGGAATCCCACGTTAATCCCACGTTTGTAGTTCCAGGTCTAATTAGCCTAATGTATGCAAAAAATGACTGTAGAGTGGCAAACCAAACAAAACCAAACTATAGACTCAAACTATTTGACCGACTACATTAAAAATTTCACAGTTAGTTATTAGTGGCAGTAGTGTTTAGAGAATGATTTGAATGATAGCACTATTTTGTTTTTATAGTAAGATTGAATATAAAAGATTATTGAACAAAATATTTCAAAACTGGATTTCCATGTGTAATTAAATAATTTAACCAACTGAGGAAGAAATAACAAAAATGTCAAAAATAAAACTGGAATGAAGCAGAAGAAAAATGAATCATCACATACAATTCAATTCATGCCATTTTAATTGAATAAATAAATTGGTATACCATTTCAATTGTATTTATTTAATTCATATGTGTACTCATATTTAGAAATCAATGCATTGCTGGGTCCGCTGGTAACAATTTAAAAGAAGGGTTCAATTTGTATATGTAAGACTAGGGGCATCCAACACCTGTTTATTAACATTCGTCAATCCCTGAAGATTGCTCTTTCGAGGAAGATCTTTGCTTTGCCTCTCAAATAAGAGCAACTTAAATTGTCACCGAACAGAATATTCTTACAATAGCAAATTAACACTCACATAAAAGAATATATTGTGACCAGGCTGCACTTTTGAATATTGACCAAAATTATTGCAAAACAGATTGCATATAATTTTATTTTTAGTAATTTCTAAATAAAAATAAATAATTAACTATTGCACTCAATCAGTTAGGAAAAAATCCACTTAAATACTCATGATAATAATTTTATAAATTGGAAACATGAATTTTTTTTTAGAAAAAAAATAATCATTTTATTGTAAACACAGCGATAAGAATGCCCATTCTTTAAATTATTAATATTAAATTATTAATATATATATAATTCACAGCTATTAACAATTTGTCTCAATACATTTTGGAGCAAAAACCGTTATGTTTCGACATACTGAGAGCGGCAACAGCCACACCACACCTCATCATGCCTGCAAAATGCCAAAATTCAGACTGCAATTAAAACGATTTCTCATGGCATGGAGAAATCAAGTGATTTACGTAAAATATGACGTTTCACTGCTTTGCGGTGAAATAGAATTCCAGGATGATTTGAGCCAGGGGCTCTTCTCATAGGGTATTGAACGTTATAAACTTTTATTTAAAATGCATAGAATAACTAATGAACTAAAAAAATAATTTATCTTATTTTTTAATGGAAACAAGAGACAAAATAATTGTTTTCACAAAATTGTCGACTTATTTGTATCACAAGTATTAAAAGAATGGGAAAGCATATAAATAATGAATGAATATAAATAATGAATAAACAATCAATAATTATATTGCTTAATCAAAAGTATAGGCCTTATATTTAAATTTGGTGCAAATTTTCAGATATTTCTAAATAATCTTTTTTTATAAGAATTTTAACTTGACTTAGTGAATGTTTGATTAAAATTTATAAATTTCCAATATTTCCAATTGTTATGATAAAAATCCTAATAGGGATCTGAACATTTACACATTAAAGGTTAATCTTTTTTGGTGTGAATCCTTACAATTTGTTTAATAATTTTCATAGGAAGTATATTCGCCGAAATTCAATTTTGTCTGAAAGTTTTCAACTACGCTGAATTCAAATAATTTAATTACCTTTTGATAGGTTATTCTTGGAGACATAATTCTGAGAACATACAGAGTACAATAAATCAACCAGCAAATGAAAATGTAATAAATATATATTTGTATATCATTAAAAGGACTGTGGCATGCCTTTATTACTCATGGTATAAAATTGCAGTGAATTTTGTAAAGAGAAGAATTTAGCCTTTTGTTTTCATTAAATTATATGATAAATTATTTTTTAACTTTTTAGTTCATTAATTATTTGATACAATTTTAGAAAAAGCTTAGTTCATAAAAATGCTTTTTCAATTTTTTATTAAACTCTTTTTAATTTTCAGAAATGTTTGATTTTCCCAATCATATCGTAAAAATTAAAACCATATTAACTTTCTCATTCAACTTTTCCTTTTAATATGTGAATTTTTCCTTTTCAAAAAATGTGGGTTGATTGTATTGAAAAAAAGAAAGAAAATTGTAGAACAACTGTTTCGCAAACAAGAAATCTATAAAAACTTGACAGAAACTGAAATAAAGTACAAAAAATACTTTTATATAGAAGTTTTAATACATAGATGTGTAATGTTTAAAGTGATGCACGAATGTGTAATTTTTGCAATTTCAGAGGTTTCTTTCTCTTTTTATAACATGATAAAATATTTATCTGCACAATTCAGAAAACTAAAATAAATAGTTAGATTGTTTAGAAAAACAATTATTGAAAACTGTTGTTGACTCATTGCTAACTTCAATTACGCTTTTAAAAAAATATTTGGATGATATTTAAAATTATATTGACATAATTGTTTTTAAATTTGTGCAATTATAATTTTCAACGTAAAAAACGGCAGTATACAGAATTTTTTTTTTTTGAATGTATGGAAATAATTTGAAAAACAATATTCTTCTGTATATTTCGAAAAATATAAAAAATTAATCAAATATAAAAGAATAAACTAATTTCTAGCTTTTGCACAAAAAAATTTCTTTAGAAAAACTAGAACATCTAATTAGTTAAACTATAACCAAATAACCAGTGAAAACAAAAGTAATTCTCCGTTTAAAATTTCAATAAATTAAGAGTTATTCACATCTTCTCATTAAAATGCAGTACACTACAACAATCAGAAAACGACATTGCAGTCCATTTAATTAATAAACACCAAAATTATTTTTTTATCTCAAACATCAATAAACCATTTCTAATCCATTTATTATATAAAATACAACACAATTAACACTTCATTAAACTAAATCCTACAATATTGTATATCCAATTGGGGCACTAACAGGAAAACGACATTGTAGTCCATTTAATTAATAAACATCAGAATTATTTCTTTATCTCAAACATCAATAAACCACTGACCTTTCTAATCCATTTATTATATAAAATACAACACAACGAACACTCCATAAAACAGAATCCTACAATATTGTATATCCAATTGTGGCACCAACCGGAAAACAATACTCAATATATAAAAATTCCTGTTACCAGTGCTACCTCAATATATTTCACCCGGAATGAAGAGCGCCGTTTCCAATCGTTAGGACCATCTTAAGACTCTCATCAGTTAGTTGAAATACAGTACACTACAACAATCAGAAAACGACACTGCAATCCATTTAATTAATAAATACCAAAATTATTTCTTTATCTCACACATCAATAACCCACTGACAATTCTATCCATTTATTATATAAAATACAATACAATGAACACTCAATAAAACTAAATCATACAATATTGTATATCCAATTGTGGCACCAGCATCTAATTAGTTAACAAGCTGTAACCAAATAACCAGTAAAAACAAAAGTATTTCTCCATTTAAAATTTCAATAAATTAAGATTTATTCCACGTCTTCTCATTAAAATACAATTGTTGTTGTTGTCGTATCCCTCATGGAAGGAGGGAAGAGGGGTGCGGCATTAAAATATAGTACACTACAACAATCAGAAAACGACACTACAGCCCATTTAATTAATAAACACCAAAATTATTTCTTTACCTCAAACATCAATAAACCACTGACAATTCTAATCCATTTATTTTATGAAATACAACACAATGAACACTCAGAAAACTAAACTAAAAAGAAAACTAAGATAAAACTAAATCCTACAATATTGTATATCCAATTGTGGCATCAGCATCTAATTAGTTAACAAACTACAACCAAATAACTAGTAAAAACAAAAGTAATTCTCCATTTAAAATTTCAATAAATTAAGATAGATCCACATCCTCTCATTGAAATACAGTACACTACAACAATCAGAAAACGACCAGATCAATCCATTTAATTAATAAACATCAAAATTATCTCAAATATTAATAAACCAATGACATTTATAATCCATTTATTATATAAAATACAACACAATGAACACTCCATAAAACTAAATCCTACAATATTGTATATCCAATTGGGGCACCAACTGGAAAACAATACTCAATATATAATAATTCCTGTTACCATTGTTACCTCAATATATTTCACCCGGAATGAAGAGCGCCCTTTCTAATCGTTAGGACCATCTTAAGACTCTCATCAGTTGGTCATACGGATCGGATCTCTGTTAACCGACTTGGATTCTTTTGTAGGACGGGGCTATTATTCGTATTCTCGCCCCTCGTTGCACGGGAAGGGGGCGCCGTCAGCTGGTGCTGACAGGGTCTCCCCTGATGAATAGGGGGAGTGCGGTCCCTGCCACGACCAAGCCGGCTGCTACCGCTTGTAATAACGGTGAATAATAATGCTTCGAGCTCGGCAGTAATCTATGCTGTCTTTAATGACCCTCAGTGTTTCTGTGGCATAAGGGGTTACAGTAGGCTAGAAAGCCAAGAAGACTGATATTGCCGCCCCCCATTCTTGACCCCCCAAAGATAAAGAGAACAACCCTCTTATTTCGGAATTAAAATCCAGATTGGTTTTTATTATTTCAGCTCCCGTAACGATAGGTGTTTTGGGGAACATTTCTTTTTGGCCACTTGCAGTGGTGCCTTATTGGATTTTGCGTTTTATGTCTTACTAACTGAACGCGTAAAGTATTTATCTTTATTTAGATTTTCCGAGCGGCATTGTGAAACTGGATTGCTTTTAGTCTCGTTGAAGTTTTCTTTTCTTTTTTTTTTTTTTTATAGTTTTATATATAAAGTTACGATGGGTTTTTCCCTGCTGTAATTTTTTGTTAGATTAAATAAAAAGATTTTTAATGAAAGAATTTAACAATTTGAAGATTGTCCTATAAAATGTATGATGTTTCGACCATCATTTTTAAAGAAATTTATGTTAAATGAATTACATAGACAAACATAAGATTGAATTTTTTAAAATTAGAACAGGAATTAATTTTTTAAGAGGCAACTATTATAATGGATGAAGCTCTAAACGTATATCAAGATTATTAAAATTTATAATTTATGAAAATAAAGTTTTAAGTATTTTATTGCAGTATTTAATATAGTACGTACTTGACACAATATTGATTGAAACATAAATGCAACATTGTAAAATGCTTAATATCTAAGTTCTTTGTCTTAATGAGACTTTAAATGATAAAATAAAATGTCAAGTAGCAACAATTAACTGGAAAACAATATTAACACAAATATTTTATTCACATTTTGAATTTCATTCAAATAATTAAGAATTCATGATTCCAGAAGTTTATGATTCTAGAATTTATGATTCTAGAATTCATGATTCTAAAAGTTCATGATTCTAGAACGGCTTAAGATCTTTTCATTCAAAGCATGTTCTCAATTGCTTTAATAAAGTAATTTTACTTTTTACATAGAATTAAACTACACTACACAAAACGTGTTTTTGTTTTTCTTTTCTTTTTTTTATAAAAAACATTTTGACTGCACATTTCAGAAATCAATGCAATTTTTTCATAGGAGTTAAAACACCACTAAACTTCACAAAAGATATATAATAATAATATAACAAAATATATAAATATAATTTTTTTATGAAATAAAAGCTGATTATTATGCATTTTAAAAAAAAAAAAATTATATTTTATTTCCAATAAAAATTTTAACAATATACTTATTGGGAGTAAACAAATTTTATATGCATTTTTTAATTATATATTTCTTCAATAACATGACAAATTATGTTGCATGTCTTTATATTTCATTATATGGACAAAAATTAACTAAATAAAATATATAAAAAACTATATAAAACTATATAAACTATACTAACTATATAAAAAAATCATTAAAGGTTATGGTAAATTAAGATTTTATTGATAAATGAAGAATATAATTAAATCGTTTCTTAATCCATCATAATTACTATAATAATATTTAAGTTCTTTTTATAATTTTTAAAAATAATTTCATCTAGAAAAATTAATAAGCTTCAAAGATATTACAAAACAAAATAAGGATTCTGCACAAAAACATAAGAAAAAAATAGTTAAAAAAACAGACACGAGAAAAATAAAATACTTACTATAAATAAAAATTTTATTTTTCACTTGGTTTTCCATGATATTTATAAGAAATAATTCATAAAGAAAATAGTGGTAGAAATATAAGAAAAATTTCTGTTACAATCTAATCTAATTAGTCTAACTGATTTTAAAACTTTTACAGAAATTTCTGTGTCATTTAGAAGCAAATTATTAGACCACTTAACATAAAAATAATAAAATCAAAAATTGAATTTGATATTTGGATGGATGTCAAAAATTGTATAGAAAAATATACTAGAGATGTAAGAATAAAAAATTACGAAAATTAACTTTTTTAAAGTGAACTAATGAATAAAAAAAAAAATTATGATAGAATCAATTAATTATGATTGAATAAAGAAAAGTGGCTTCTTTCGAAGTAGTGGCTTCTTTCGAGTATCTAGTTTATTAAGTAAGGAGAAAATCACAAAAACGCACATTCTATAACCAATGCAGTCCACAAGATAAAATATTATAGAAACTTCAAAGACTGGATAGTATACTTTGAAATATCAACTACAGATCTTGATCTCTCGAGTGCCTGTATGACAAGCACTTCTACTCAGTTTACAGTGTGCACTATATTAATAATATAGTGCACACTGCACATATAACGAACTTGATTATGCAAAACAAAAATTATATAACGAACCAGATGATGTAAAACAAAAATTTTAAATAGGAGAAAAAAAAATGAAAACAATAAATGCAATAGAAAAAAATTATGTGATTGAGTAATTGAAAAGACCGAAGTTGAATTTGATGTTGAAATTTGTTTATAGTGTAAGCAAGACAAGTATAGGGAACGAGGGGTAAAGCAAATTTACCGTAAAGCCAATTTAGTAGTTGTGTAAGCGAATTTATATCTCCCATTATTAAGTGCAAAGATGATTTGACCTTTGATAATAGGATTTCGATGATTAAATATGCCGTTGAACAGATTTCTAGATAGCTTTATGATGTAGAAATCCATGAGCTCGATGGCGATTCATGAATTAATTGAATTCTTGATTTATCAAGAAGCCTTTATGATGATTCCTCGAAATTTATTTTAAAGGAATTGTACCTTGTTTTGATTGGAATTAATTATATATCGTTGCTAAAGAATGGATATTAAGGAAACAGATTTATTTTTCTCAATAATTAATAATTCCGTCTATTATTTAGTAGTTGTGCAAGCGAATTTATATTTTCCATTATTATGTGCAAAGATGGTCTGCACATAATAATGGGAAATACAATTTTGTTTTTGATAAAAAGTTTTGTAAAAAAATTTTTTACAAATTTTTAAAACAAAACAAACATAAAATAAACTTTAAAACAAAACTTTTTAAAATTTAAAACAAACTTTTTAAAAGGTTTTTATAATAAGTTTGATGATAGGATTTGAGTGATTGAACATGCTTATCAAGAAGTATCTATGATGATCCCTAGAACTTTATTTTAAAGGGATTGCATTTTGTTTCGAATGGAATTAATTATATATTATTGCTAAAGAATGGATATTAGGAAAGCTGATTTATTTTTGACAATAACTGGATTTTTTTAATTAAAATTAAATTAAATAAAAAAAGCTATTAAATAAAAAAATAAAAAAAAAACATTGGACAACAGAACATATTTAGCTTATTAAACAAGATATGTTCTGCCAAACCATAACAGTTGGGGAAAAAAAGTCAAACAAGCATACAAATTCTGGAAAAATACCGTCATAGACTACATACATATGTAGGAATGTTGGAAAATATGAAAATTTAAAAAGGAACTTTACATGAAGCTTAAAGAAGCTGCAA